>JBBBDQ010001948.1:0-355000 GCA_037127315.1 Ascarosepion bandense
ATATATATATATATATATATCAGCATGCGGTATGGGTATAGAAGAATCCAAAGAAGTATCCTGTACATACAGTGGTAGGATAACTCTCTAAGAGAGCTCTAAATATATATGTATATAAATACATATAGAGCAAATATAAGAAAAATTAAGACAGACACGTTATTTCATGGTAAACCGGAAGTGTAAGCTGATGATGATTCGCCTGAAATAGGCCTACACTTCCGGTTTACCATGAAATAACGTGTCTGTCTTAATTTTTCTTATATTCATTCTTCACTACTCGACTATATAATTATTGCATAAAAATAAATCAATGAGGAACTGTTAAAGAGCAAACACGCGGCACGAGTATTAAAGTCTAATAACTGGTAGTAAAGCCGGTGCTGCCTCGCTAATATCTCTCTCCATGAGCGTAACGAGAAGGATATATATATGTGTGTGTGTGTGTGTGTGTGTGTGTGTGTGTGTGTGTGTGTGTGTGTGTGTGTGTGTGTCCCTTCTCAGAGGAATAATCAATGTGTATACAGCTAATAAACTACACGAATATTTTGCCGTCATTTTGCCGGTAAGGGTACACTCATAATAAAATAATTAATAATTGCGTCTTAAATTACATTACTTTTCAGCAACATTTACGTTTTAAACATAAAATCTGTAAATTTCTTTCTGAGCTTCGACAAAACAGGTTATGTTATTTTGAATTCAGATGCCAATAAGTACATTTTAGTAGAAAGATATCTTGAAATGGTTAGCAAAACAAGAAACACAAAAGTAATGATGTCGTTGTGCCGATTAATGAAAACACGAGACTGACTTTCTAACACGTAACATTATATTTTATTGCCTTCCTGTACTTCGTCAGTTATCGTCGGCCAGTGTGTGTGTGTGTGTGTGTGTGTGTGTGCGCGCGACTCGCCACCTCATCGAAAACGTGGACCTTATATCCTCGTCTGCGATGTCAGAGAGACGGCCGTCTTATAGCTGGGTGGGTGCTTTTACATCTATCTCTGTTCGACAACTCTTTCTCGCATCTTCATCCCAGATGCCTTTTGGGTCGATCACGTGGGTTTGCGTTCTGTGGCGCTCAGGAATCCGTCAGTTCCATTTTGAAAGACTCAAGGCAAGATTTATTCAATCTTCTTTTGAAGCGAGACATATACGGCAGGATGAGGAGGTATTATCAGGCATTGTAACAAAAAGGTTTCGTTACTGACATGTCACAACAGAAATCAGAATAAGTTTGTGAACACCTGGATAAATAATTCTCCCAAAACGATCTTATCAGTTAAGGGCGTCGCTGCTCATAGGTACTCGTGACAGCGGTTCAATTCTTTTTCTTCTTCTATGTGCCGTGTGCCGTGTAGACGATCATGGCCTTCCACAACTTCCTACCTTTAGTGGCTCTTAGCACGCCTTTTCCTGTTACTCCACCCAAAACCCCAATCTGCCATCCACCTGCTCAAGCCCGTCAAATATGTTACACGCTGCTTTCCCCTGTCCTCCTTTCACTCTACCAAACCTGTGAGTATCAGATTCTCCAAGCCCTCCTTCTTCATTATATGTCCCAGAAACCTTAGCTGTCTTTTATTGATGTTTACTATTAGTTTCCTTTTCGTTTCCATCCTCTCCTAAATCTCATCATTGCTGACATGATCGGTCCATAGCATCGTCAGCATCTTTCTGTAGAACCACATTTCGGTTGCTTCAAGTGTCTCCTTTATCTTCGATGAGACTGTTCAGCATTCACTGCTATATTGAAGAACAGACATCACATCACATTCCCAGAATAATTCGCCTCTCATATCACTCAATAAGTCCGGGGCCTGACATATAGATCGCGCCACTAATAAAAATCCATATGATTTTTGTGAAGCACTAACCATCAAATGGCACGTGACAAAATTTGGGCTTAATCAGATTATTAGTTTACAAATTATAGTTATTTAAGTGAAGCTGCTGTTGCAAATTTTCAAAGCAATGGAAAAATCTAAATTTCGTGTGTGGGAAAATATAGTGTTCAAGCAAAGCAATGGTTTGATAAGTGTTATTCAGACTCTGTTAAGAGGTGGTATGCTGACTTTAAACACGGTCGTACAGACAAAAATGATGCTGAACGCTCAGGTCGCCCAAAATCGGTAGTTGTGCCGGAAAAAACCAAAAAACTTCACGAACTCATTTTGTCCGATCGTAAATTAAACTTGCTTGATATAGCAGAAGGGTTGAACATATCAGAAGGCAGTGTATTTATCATTTTGCATGAACGTTTGTTAATGAGAAAGCTGTGTTCAAAGTGGGTTCCGCGTTTGCTCACAGTCGATCAGAAACGACAACGAGTCGACGATTCAGGGCGTTATTTACAAATGTTTCGACGCAACGAGAAGAAATTTTTGCGCAAATATATGACAATGGATGAAACATGGATCCAACACTTTAATCCAGAGTCAAATCGACAGTCAGCTGAATGGACAACAGCAGGTGAAAGCAGTTCAAAGCGACCAAAGATGCAAACATCAGCAGGCAAGATTTTGGTCTCCGTATTTTGGGATGCGCATAGTATTTTGTTCATAGATTACTTTGAGAAAGGAAGAACCATCAATAGCGAATATTATATAGCATCATTGGTGCGTTTAAAGAAAGAAATCACCCCAAAAATGGCCGCAAATGAAGAAGAAAAACAGTGATCGGAGTAAGACGACGCACCGTGTCACAAGTTGGTCGCAATGATGGCAAAACTACGTCAATTACGCTTCGAATTACTTCCGCATCCACCCTATCTATTTTATCTGGAAAATTTGCAATTCAATTTCACTACAATCTTAATTGATAAAACTAATCTTTCGCTTTGATTTCCCGGACCACCTTTTGATTAAATCTTACACAATTTCCCATGAAATTGTGGTGATACCGAGCAAAGAGAGAGACCGGATATTTACCCTTAAAGATTCAGAAAGCAAATGACCAAAACTCGTCTTTCCGCATCTGGTTCCACGCAGAAGTTCCGGAGGTAAACCAAAAATAAATAAATATCAAATTCTTTCTACGGACCTGTAGCGGAACTCTGGATCCTGATTGGTCATCAAATAGCAAAATTCAAAATACGTCAGAGAAACGGTTTTTCCATACCTAAAGAACAAAATCGTTTCTGAGCCACACCACGTGGTGACTATTCATAATTTAAGGAATATTTAAGATTGTCTCTAGCCAGTCGAAAAAGCAGGGTGCTGACACACATCTAATATGTAACTTTTAACTTCAAGTGATCCGGACATTGTCCTCTCTCTCTCTCTCTCTCTCTCTCTCTCTCTCTCTCTCTCTCTCTCTCTCTCTCAACAATTACTGCTACAAACATTTTGTATGAACTCTTAATTCTTCAACCTCATCATTGAATACGAACTCTATCATTAACTTTGTTAATTTTTTCTAATTGTACATTAACTTTGGCAAAGTGTTCGAAGCCATTATCAACGCCGAGGTGGTTCAGCATCTCACAGCACACAGGCTCCTCTCGGACAAGCAATATGGTTTCCGCTTCACCAGGTCTACTGCTGATATGCTAACGACCATCACCGAGTACATATACCAGGCACTCGACAGGAATGGCGAAGCTCGAACCGTTGCATTGGATATATCTAAGGCGTTCGACAGAGTTTGGCATGCTGGCCTTCTATGTAAACTGCGGAGCTATGGTATAACTGGACATTTGTTTGAACTAATCCAGTCATTCCTCTCTAACCGCACAATGAAAGTGGTATTAAACGGACATGCCTCTCAGAACTACCATACAAACGCAGGTGTCCCCCAAGGCTCCATCTTAGGTCCTACACTCTTCCTGATATATATTAATGATCTCCCTGATTCCATAAGAACCCAAATAGGTTTGTACGCCGATGACACCACAGTTTACTCTCGCCTCCAACAAAAATCTGGTGTAGGCGTCAAAGCTAAACTCGCAACCGAGATTGAAAAAGACCTCCAATCCATATTGGACTGGGGTAAGAAATGGCTAGTAAATTTTAATGCTTCTAAAACGAAGCTACTGTCAATTAACCATCATCGACAATCTCACCTACCTCCCATTAGCATGGACCAGGCTTGCCTCCCAGAGAGTAAAACACTACGCCTCCTTGGTCTCACACTTTCAGCGGACCTCAAATGGAATGACTATATCGAATCCATTGCTAAATCCGCTGCTATGAAAGTCGGTTCTCTGTGTAGGGCCCGGAAGTTTTTTTCCGTCTAAATCTATCCTGCACATTTACAAATCTACCATCCGCCCGTGCATTGAATACTGCTGCCATATCTGGTCGGGTGCCCCTGCTGTTCTTCTCGGGCTTCTCGATAAGGTTCAGAGGAGGGTCTGTAATGTGATAGATACCGACTTGGCAGACCGCCTGCAGTCTCTCTCCCACCGGTGAGACGTGGCTTCCCTGTGTCTCTTCTATAAATACTTTCACGGCTTCTGCTCCGATGAACTTAGATCACTGGTGCCCCCTAAATACGAATTTGCACGAGATACTAGATTAGCAACTAGATCCCACCCTTTTACAGTGAAACCGATAAAATGCAGCCGTAACTTCTACTCCAACAGTTTCTTTCCTCGCACTTCCCGACTGTGGAATTCTCTTCCAAACGATTGCTTCCCCGACGGCTACAATCCAGGAGTTTAAATGTAAGGTCAATACACACCTCCTAACACACTAGCCTGCTCCCATTCTATCAAGCACTCTTCCCATCTGCCCGACCCTCATCCTCGCTATCCTTACTCATCTGTCACCTTTCTCCTGACATTCCCTATGTCTATCCACTCCTTCTCTTTACCTTCCCCTATGTAGCCCCATGCGCAATAGTGGCAGTGGAATGCCTTGCTTGGGGTGAGATGATTAAAAAAAAAAACAAAAAAAACTCTTAACACTTGTTATTCGTCTTTATAATAAATTTCTATTTTACATTCAAAATGTATATTTTATTATTCCACTCTTCTACATTAAACTACACTGCCGACAACCAACCTTCTGATGAAAACCTTTCTGATGAATATTACTTCAACATAAAATTTATAAGCTGTGAGGAGTTCAGTTAAGAAAGACACAAGGCCTAAACATTAACCAACTCCCTACACTTCAAAGTAATTGTGAATTATCATTCGCTTAGAGTTAAATTTCTTCATTCTTGTATTAATTCTCTAGTCTTGGTCATCATTGAGATAAGATTTTTCGATAGAAAAACCTACTGGCTATAATATTTGTTGTCTTTGCGTGATATTCATTTGTTATGCCCACGAGTTATCATGATGGCGAATTTATCAAGCCGAACCTACATTAGATTTCAAAGGTTAAAACAAGAAGAGTGAATGTCCTTCGAAGAAACATTAGCGAGAAACCCTCACAGAAATGTAATTATAAGAAATGACGAATGCAAATAACAAAAGATAAATGGGGGGAGGGGAAAATAGCCTTACATATGATGACTTCACTTGGGACAATGGCTTTTCGGTTTCTCTTGCCTGATTTGTTTTCTCTTAAAACAGACCGCCATTGATTGCATAGTATCGGACTTCATTCAAATCTCTCTGCACCCCTCACTCTCTGCACCCCTCACTCTCTCTCTCTCCCTCTCCCTCTCCCTCTATCTATCTATCTATCTATCTATCTATCTATCTATCTATCTATCTATCTATCACAGTCTGTTCCTATCTATTTATCTATCTATTTTGGTTCATATCTATACATATATATCTCTATTTCAGTCAGTTCCTATCTATCTATCTATCTATCTATCTATCTATCTATCTATCTATCTATTCGGTTCATATATATATATATATATATATATATATATATCAGTCTGTTCCTATCTATCTATCTATCTATCTATCTCAGTTCATATCTATATATCTATTTCAGTTTTTATCTGTCTATCTATCTATCTATCTATCTATCTGAGTCTGAAAAAAAAAAAAATATATATATATATATATATATATATATATATATATATATATATATACAGACTGAAATATATATATATATATATATATATATATATTTCAGTCTGTTAATACCTCAGTGTTTATGTCTATTCATTCTCCATTTTTGTCATTCTATCCATCTCAACTCATTTTTTCTTTCTTTCTTTCTTTCTTTCTTTCTTTCTTTCTTTCTTTCCACGTCTGTTCTTTTTTTTTGTTGTTTTTTTATTCACACTTGTTTTGTTTTTTTTTGTTCCTCGCTATCTCTCTACGCCTGTTCACTTGTTTCTTTATTTGCTTGCTTGTTTCTTACTCTCTCTCTCTCTCACTCTCTCTCTCTCTCTCGCCTTTTATATATATATATATATATATATATATATATATATATATGAATAGCTTTTTCATTTTTTCATCTCTATGTATATATCTGTATATATCGAGTTATTTAACTCAATTTATCTCAATCAATTAATATCAGTTTCAATCTCTTTATATTTAAGTATGTTCTTTATCTATCTATCTATCTATCTATCTATCTATCAATTATTGTGGTCAGTTGGTACCAGAAATAAAGACACAAAAACGGAATAGCGTTACAAATATATTACAAAGATAGTAGTACTTTCACGGCTTCTGCTCCATTGAACTTAGCTCAATGGTATCTCCTATATATAAATTTCCTCGAGCCACAAGATTAGCAACTAGGTCCCATCCTTTTACTGTGGAACCGATAAATTGTAAACGAAAATTCTACTACAATTCCCTTCCGTTTACTTGTTTCCCCGACAGTTACAATCTCCAAGAATTTAAATGTAAAGTCAATAGTCATCTCCTATCTCATCAACCTGCATCCTCTCTCTCTCTCTCTCTCTCTCTCTCTCTCTCTCTCTCTCTCATGCTCCTTTCTCCATCCACTTCACTCATCAGTATTCTTAGCATTCTCTTACCCACTTCCTGATACTCCCTATAACCTGTCACTCTTTCTAATAACTTTCCTCTTATGTAACCCCTTGCAAAACAGTGGCAGTAAAATGCATTGCTTGGGGCGATATGATTATAAAAAAAAATGTACAAACATATACCAAGGAACAATTTTTAGTGTGGCTGTCAGACTTATGGTGGAATAGATCTCTCTCTCTCTCTCTCTCTCTCTCTCTCTCTCTCTCTCTCTCTCTCTCTCTCTCTCTCTCAGTGTGTGTGTTTATATATATATATATATCATTATTCCAGAGTGCTCAATCAGAGTGTGAGAGCGTAAATAGTCATCCGCAGACAGATATGTTTCACTGTATCACAGCTCATCAGTACGGTTAGGCAGCCGATTGCTTTTTACCTAGGATTGAAACTCGGCCGAATTGGCGTCAGTCGGCGGCCCTACCTGCGAGCTACGGGCGCTTGGTAGAAGGAGGCAGACATATATATATATATATATTTGCAAGAACAGGACCCAAAAGACTACCCATCGCAACCTCATCAGTCTGAGCATACATCATCCCGTCCAAACTAAATTTGACCCCCTCAGTTGCCAACCGCATACACTCTAAGAATAACACCTCGAGAATTACTGCGGAGCCCTAATTTCCTCTGTACAACATGTCTGCACAAATGTGTATAGTATCAGTTAACAGAAAATTTGTGTACAAACTGACTATGTCGTAAGAGACCATAAATTTGTCTCTGACGAAACTAGAAAAACTGAAGAAATCAAGAACATTATACGCGGTCAGTGCATCAGACAAAGGTTGAAGAATCTCGGCCAACCACTTAGCCAACTCATGTTGTACGGAGCCCCACCATAGACAAAATCTGTCTAAGTGGGGCAGCTTCCTTATGGACCTTTGGAAGGCCGTACATCCTAGGGCGTTGCGAGCCTACGGGCCTGATCCAGCTGTAGATGTCTTTGGAAATCAAATTCTTCTTATACAAGGACAGCAGCCAACGTTGAATTTTGGCTTCTATCTTACCGGTGTTATCAAAAGTATCGGCAGGACCGATAACTGTAAACTTAGAAAGATCATCCAAAATTATATCTTGTGGAATTATATGTATACACCCTCCTTACATTTTAATTTTTTTTTCATTAAAGTTTACTTTTAAACGAGTTCCATCTTCTCCCAGTATTGGAAGAAATCCTTTGGTTTTGTCCTTTTTTTGACCCTTTATAATTAAGCCAACGAAGCCCTTGATAAGTGTTGGGCGAAAGGTTTCTCGGGTTTGGGATAATTATGACGTCTATTCTGTTTAAGGTTATTGTTGTGTTCTGTGGGTACAAATCATTATATATATATATATATATATATATATATATATATATATATATATATATATATATTCGCCTTTGATCACGTGATTTATTCGACAATAGAAGAAAATCACCTTTACCTTAACAAACATTCGCTTTCCATTCTTTTTTATTATATATATATATATATATATATATATATATATATATATATATATATATTGACCACTCTGGAAAAATGGTAGACTTTGAAAAACAGTAGCTACTCTAGCATATACGCATCGTTCATTCAACAATCAATTAGAACACTCTCAGCTATTGGCCGTGTAAAATGATAATATACACACTAAAAAGTCTGTCTCCTTCTACCGAGCGCCCATAGCTCAGAGGTAGAATCGCCGACTGACGCCACTACCGTCGGGTTTCAATCCTAGGTACAAAAGCAATCGGTTGTCTAACCGCACTGATGAGATGTGATACAGTGAAACAGATCTGTCTGCGGATGACTATATATATATATATATATATATATATGCGACCTGCCGTAATAGTGTGAAATGGTTAATAAGCTACCCTTCCAGATTATTTTTACTGAATAGAGACTTCGCGTGTGATGGTTACCATGGCCTTACGCCAAAACCATGCTAATTTTATTATATCTATATCATATATATGTATAGCTATTACACATTATATACGTGTGTGTGTGTGTGTGTCTGTGTGTGTGTGTAACATAGTCAAAGAAAAAGAGATTGATGGATCGATACTTTAAAAAAAAAGAGATTGTATAGTTTCTTGTTTTTCTTCTTCTCAATATCAATTGACGCTACACCTTCATCTTTGAAAATCTTAAATCCATCTTGCCTTTCTTTCTTCTCTCACGCTCTTTCTCACTTTCTTTTTCTCTTTTTCACACATACAGACAAGCTCTCTCTCTCTCTCTCTCTCTCTCTCTCTCTCTCTCTCTCTCTCTCTCTTCATTTTTCATTTTCCTCTCCTTATTTTTGCTTTCCCTATTCATTGTTTTCCTTTATCTACGTTTTTTTTTTTACTCTTTTTAATTTTAATTTGGATGTGAGTTGTGGTGCAGTGTATATCGACTCGGAACGACAAATCGGAGAGCCGAGTTCGAATTCCAGTTGGATTCCTTGCATTCACTTATGCACAAATACCTTTGGGAAAAGTATTAATCCGTATCTTCCCTACAGTTATGACTTAAATATTAAGATATATCGAGTTTTATAGTCTTGGCTGGTAACCAGTCTACCGCAAAAAGCAATGGCAGCCTACTGCGGGATATCTTTTTGCCCAGTCAGTCATGTCTCTTTCGAGACATGATCGCCCAAGCGTGTGTCACGTATGACATTTAACTGACTGACTGAATATAATAGTTGGAAACATGATTAAGGCTTCTATTGGACATAAAGTGGGGGATCGGTTTTATGTTGTTATGAAGTAATAAACCGATCCCCGAATAATTAATACTTAATAATATAATGCATCTCTTCTCCCTCTAGCTATGCGTCAAATAACAGGACAGATTGGGTTCTATAGCCTTGGCTGGCAACCAGTCTACCACAGAAAGCAATGGCAACCTACTGCGGGATATTCTTTTGCCCAGTCAGTCATGTCTCTTTCGAGACATGATCGCCCCATTTTAATTCTTTTTATCTTACCCATCTTTCTCCATTATTAGTTCTTTTTTCTTTTTTTTTATTTTCCTTTTTTTTTTAAGAAGCCTTGGCCTAAACGTGTTGTCGTGGTTTGCGATGCTAGTCTGTTTTTCCTAGTACAGTGTAACCCTGATATAAGAGAGTTGTCGGGACCAGATAAAAGTTATCTTATATTAGGGTTTCTCTTATATCCGAGTTTGTCTATTTTATATACATTACCATAGGCTCTGATTTGGGACAAGAGAAGATCTCTTTGATATTTGAGTTTCTCTTATATCAGGGTATCTTATATCCGGGTTATACTGTACTACTAAGCAATGAGTTTGTCCCTCACTGGGTGACGCTTAGAAAACAAGACTTGACATGTCATATAGAATAAAATCAAACAAACAAACCTCTCTCTTTCTGACGGTTTATTTCTTCTCTTTCTCTCTCTCTTTCTTTCTTTCTCTTTTTATTCCCCTCCTCTCTATTTTCTCTTCATTTCCCCCTCTTTCCTAATATTTTACACTTTTGATCTTTTCCTCTTTCTCTTTTTACTCTTACTTTTTGCTTCTTGCCACTCTCTATAACTATTTCTTTATATCGCTTTTTTCCTCTCTCTCTCTCTCTCTCCCCCTCTCCGCTTCCATATTCTTGCTTTCCTGACGGCTACAACCTTCAGGAATTTAAATGCAATGTCAATACTCATCTCTTAACCACTTGACCCTAGTTCTTTCTACATCACCCTGTATATATTTTCCTTTCTCTCTACCTTTGTACCTGTCATCACGCCTGTATTCCAATCCTTCTCTTCCTAATTTCTAACTGGTTCGTCTTTCTCTTTACTCTCCTCGTATCTAAGCTTTTTACTCTTATGTAGCCCCTTGCACATCAGTGGCGTTACCGCCTTGCTCGGGGTGATACGATTAAAAAAAATGTTTTTTCTTCTTCACTATGTCTTTTTTAGCTTTTATTCTCTCTCCCTTTCTTTTTCTTTCTCGCTCTTTCTGCTAGTCTCTGTCTCTCTCAATCTGTCTGTCTGTCTGTATTCCCTCTCTCTCTCTCTCTCTCTCTTTCTCTCTCTTGTATAATATTTTCTGCTTCACTACGTCTTTTTGCCTCTAATCTCTCTCTCCCTTTCTTTTTCTTTCTCACTCTTTTTCCCAGTCTCTATCTCTGCCTCTCTCTCTCTCTCTCTCTCTCTCTTTCTCTTTCCTTCTTAAAGTCTCTTTTTCGAAGAAAAGACATCTTTTCACGTTCATAATCTCTCATTGTGAATTTATCTCTCTCGCCTCAACGCCACACCTCCCCTTACAATTTGTTTGTCGCCACCTCCGCTGTCGCCTTCTCGAGGACCTCTTAACAACTGAACGTCCCCGCGCCGACTCCACCTGACCCCCACCTAAATCAGCTACGGTCGGTCTCACATCAAAAGGAAACGGCCTGGCTTCATTATTTTTTTCCACTGCGACCACTTCCTTCCTCAGTTTTCACCAATTTCTCTCTGATTTGTCCCAGTTGATGCCATTACTAGAGACAACGACGAATGACGACGACAGCGGTTGTAAGGGGTGTCAAAGAAATATGAGGAATGCGGGGGAAAATGATGACACTTGGAGTTGTGGCAATTATGATGATGCCGATTATTCATCTTCTACTCCAAGGGGGGAAGAGGGCAGCTTGTTATGAATTTGAATCTCACATCGACAGAATAAAATTCGAGTTCAATTTAGGGTTTACAGTTATACGTGTAAAAAGGTAAGAAGATGGCGCCCAAGAGTAAAACAGTACTCCTGAAATTCACCAGAACTCTACAACAAGAGAGTGCACGAGATTGCTTGTATAATCTGACACAGATAGTTCTTTTTTTTTTTTTTTTTTCGATTGGAGTAGGTACACTAAACTATCGCCCGGTTCACACTCCACCCAAGTCTATTGAACAGGTGAAAAGGCTCAACACCCTTGTTCCCTGTTTAGGGTGTGGTTTCCGGCTTTCTCTTTTTCAATCTTTTTACTCTTTTCTTTCCTTTTTTTTTTTTTTTTTCAATTGGAGTATGTAGACTAAACTATCGCCCGGTTCACACTCCACCCACGTCTATTGAACAGGTTAAGAGGCTCATCCCTTGTTCCTTGTTTAGGATGTGGTTTCCGGCTTTCTCTTTACCAATCTTTTCACTCTTAAGTAGCCCCCTGCACATCAGTGGCGTTACCGCCTTGCTCGGTGTGATACGATTAAAAAGAAAATATGAAAAGTAAGATCAATGCAAACGGAATGTATTAGAGAAAAAGAGATTGAGATAGATAGATAGATAGATAGATAGATAGATAGATAGATAGATAGATATGAGGGATGAGATAGAGATAGATAGATAGATAGATAGATAGATAGATAGATAGATAGATAGATAGATAGATACGAACAGACTGGGATAGATAGATAGATAGCTAGATAGATAGATAGATAGATAGATAGATAGATAGATAGATAGATATGAAGGGACTGAGATAGATGAGATAGATAGATAGATAGATAGATAGATAGATAGATAGATAGATAGATAGATAGATACGAACAGACTGAGATAGATAGATAGATAGATAGATAGATAGATAGATAGATAGATAGATAGATAGATAGATAACGCATAAGCTCAGAAAGAAAGAAAGAAAGAAAAGTTTTCAGTTCTAAAATTGTTTTTTGTTTCGTTTTGTTTGTTTTTTGGGGGAGGTTGTAATTTTTTTTTGGGGGGGGGGTTGTAATTTTTTTTTTTTTCCGATATTTGGTTACCTCGATGTGATGTAATAGCTAGCAGGCTTGTCTAGCTGGAATCATTACAATTGAGCAGCGAGTTTGGGCCTTTTTCCGTATCTCAGCTGTGCTTAGAAAATCACCTTTTCGTCTATATTCACTTAGCTGTAATTCCCTCTTAAAGCGAAGGTCTCTTTTTGAGTGGAAAGTGGATGAAGACAAAAATTCGTAGGCTAATATATCTATGTCTTTCTTTAAGCATTCAACACTTGAATAAAAAATAGATCAGATGAACGGTTATGCTAAAAACAGCACTTCTCTATGTACCTTGTCGTTTCAGGACGTAGGCGATCATGGCTTTCCACGTCTCCCTATCACTGGTGGCTCTTGGCACACTTTCTCCTGTTGCACCACCCAAACCCCGCTCTGCCATCCACTAGCTCAAGACCATAAATCTAGAATATAAATGTATAGGAACTAGCATGGCCACAAAATTAGGGATCAGTTTATATATTGATGATAATATAGATCTGACCCCCCACTTTATATTCACATTATAATTTCTTATAAACAGTCGGCATATATCTTCTTCTATGTGCCCTGTTCTTTCAGAACGTAGGCGATCATGGCTTTCCACGTCTTCCTATCACTGGTGGCTCTGAGCACGCTTTCTCCTGTAACATCTTGCAGCCCCCGTTCTGTCATCCACCTGCTCAGGCCCTTCAGATATGTTATCCGCTACTTTTCTCTGTCTCTTTTTCCCTTTATCTGACCTGTTAGTATCAGATTCTCCAAGCCGTTCTTCCTCATTGCATGTCCCAGAAACTTTAAGAAATAAGATTCTTCTTCTTCTTCTTCTTCTTCTTCTTCTTCTTCTTCTTCTTCTTCTGTGTCCCTTCAGGATGTTGGCGTAATGAAAGCTTTAAAACTAATCCATGGTCCTGGAGCTCAGACTCCCACTTGGCACTGTCTCTTGTTACTCTTAATATTCTTCCTCTTGGTATCTCTCCCAAACCCCGCTCTGCCATCCATTTACTCAGGGCTATCTAACATGTCATACACTGCTTTCCACATCTCTCTTTCCTTCTATCTGTCCTGTGAGTATTAAATTCTCCAGACCCTCCTCCTCCATTGTGCGTTCAAGAAACCTCAGCTGTCTGTTCCTGATGTTAAGTATAATTTTTCTTCTCGTTTCTCCAGCCCCTTATCGTTGCGCACGTGTTCAGTTCATAGCATCCTCAGCATCCTTCCGTAGAACCACATTTCTGCTTCCTTAAGGAGATCGTCCATTATTCACTTCCACACAGAAGGACAGATATCACATAGCAATCCAGCACTCTTTTAGTAGTTTCCACTGAGATTGTCCTGTCTTTCAATTCACCGGTTAGCTTTTGAAATGCGTCCTTGGGCATGCCAATGCGTCTTCGGATCTCAATGTCGCACTTTCCATTCTCAGTCAGAAAGCTTCCCAGGTACCCAAATCATAGAAAATAATGAATCTCTTAATATCTAGTACTAGCAGTATAGCCCGGCGTTGCTCGGGTGTAATGAAAGCTTTAAAACTAATCCATGGTCCTGGAGCATTGTATGTCTGCGGTTTTTTTTAGCCTTTTATTTTAGTTTTTGCTTCGGGTTTGGCTCTAAGTAGGTATAATTGTAGTTCTTAGTCTCAGCCATGATACCATTTACTCAGAGGACTTATTTAGCCTTCAAAATTCAGTTTACTACGAAAAAAACTTATTTGATATCGAAACCAGGAAATCCATTCATTTTTCTTTCAGTCGACAGTTTCGCTTTAACTGGAAACAACTATTGCTTTTTAGTATTTCGTGCCAACGTGCAAAGACTCTGAGCTCCAGGATCATGGATTAGTTTTAAAGCTTTCATTACACCCGAGCAACGCCGGGCTATACTGCTGGTACATATATATTTACAATCTGTTCTACACTTGATGTTCATTGCATCCCATGCATGTATAGATTAATTAAAATTAGTGTTTCTAAAAAGGATGTGCGTTGTGGTACAGTTGATATCGGCTCGGAACGAGAAACCGGGGAGCCGAGTTCGAATTCCAGCTGAATCCATTGTATTCACTTATGCACAAATACCCTTGGGGAAGGTATTAATCCGTCTCTTCCTTCCAGTTATGGGTTAAATAGCAGGACAGATTGGGTTCTATAGCCTTGGTCGGCAACCAGTCTACCGCAGAAAGCAACGTCAACCTACTGCGGGATAATCTTCTGCCCAGTCAGTCATGTCTCTTTCGAGACATGATCGCCCAAGCGTGTATCACGTATGGCACCTAAACTGACTGTTTCTAAAAATGCCAGAATGTAGGTCGGAAAAACACGTTTTCTCTATTGTAAATGACCGCATAAGCATTACTGGTAATGTAGGGTTGAAAATATCGGAACGAAAAGACATTTGACAATTTATTCATAGATTTAATTTGGATGGGTGATTACTTATATGCAAATTGAAAAATGTATTGAAAATTAAACAGACAGAACTTGTCTTGGTCGATTTCAATAAAATACGCTTACTCATAAATATGTATATGTCTATGTGTATTTGTATGTGTGTGTGTTAGTTTTTCTTGCAAAGAACACGCTACACGCATCGCTCATTTAATAAGGAATTAGAGCACTCTAACTACTGGCGTATGATACATCATACGATAAAAGTCTGCCGGCAGCTACCGCCCATAGCTCAGAGGTAGACTCGCTGACTGACGCCAATTCAGTCGGGTTTCACTACTGGGTAAAAGCAATCGGATGTCTAACCATTAGCGATAGACATTTTTAAACGTAAACCTAACTGCAATAATACTTTTAAATGTTGTTTTAAAGAAAAAAATTTTAAGTGTATCTAAAAAAATGTGTAACTATTGAAATATTTATAAAGATTCAAAATACCTAAGTCCCTGTATTTAACCCTAGCCTATATGTATTTAATTTTAAAATCCAGTATTAACTCTATCGCTTTCTACATCACGTGATGTAAACATCTCGCGACAGACGCTTCTCACGACGAACGCTTATAGTTTAAATTTTAAAGTCATTTGTTTCTGATGAAACGCCGAGGCCGGTCTGAAATATCAAATATATATATATATATCAAATATATATATATATATATATATATATATATATATATATATATACTATAAATAAATAAATACTGTCAAAAAAATACATTTTTAAACTTACAACTTTTAGTAGTTTTTCCTATATGTACACATATAATATATATATATATATATATATATATGTATAATATAGTTTAGATGATTAATATATATATATATATATATATATATATATATATATATATATAGGGTATATATTTTTATGTTTCAGATTTGAAACATCGAAAAAATTTGAAACATAGAAAAAATAAAAATTAGCATACGGTACGCGACTTCTGGGACACCCTATATATATATATATATATATTATCAGAAAGTGAATGAACATATAGATTAAAAAACTGTTCAATCATTTACTTTTATGAAGAGTGTTCGATACAAATTAGAACTTAATACTATATATATCATTGAATAATATAGTCATGTTATGTCAACTTATTTTTATATTAATCCTCTCCAGTTGTCTAATCAGTTTCTTGATATTAAGTTGAAATACATCAAGGAAGGCGCCGTAGTTTTTGCTAGCCCAAGTACTTCTAACGGACCGGCCATGTTTACACTGTGACAGAAAAGAACTGACGCGATCGATCTCAAACTTCGTTTACAATAATACCAACAATAAGCCCACACGATCAGAAAGCAATGTGACAATCGTAAAGATGGCGAGAGTTCAGTTAAGTTTCTATTTACCTTGATACTTTTGGAATTGAACTTAAAAATTGAATCAATGTAAATCTTTGGCTGATAATGGAAAGTGAATCCTGAAACATCTACCAACATTCAATGAAAATGTGTTATATAGTTTGCTTTTGTATTTTTTATTGAAAGAAGAGGGATGTCATAAACCAAAATACATGATGAGTGAAAACCGAGGTTCAGACAATGGTCTTATTATCACTGGCGCCGTGATCGTAATTATCTTTATGTTTACAACAAATATCTCTGCTTCAACGAAACTCCGTACTCTATCCGCCGAAAAATAATTACACTCTCTCAACAATTTTATTTCATTAGTAACTGCAGATAAGTGTAAGATTTATTTCTCTGGTTTTTCTGTTATTTTCTTTTTGTAAAGGATTGTTTATAAGCTCGACATGATGGCTGGAACGTGACGTAAAATGATGAAGAACACAGCAAAAAGGCGAACATTAAAAACGAACGCAGAAAAGAATAACATGATTTTGCCGCCATCGTTTGCTTCGTTGGTCGTTGATTATGTAGATAAGATAAAGTCTAGCTTAGTCTGACAAAGGGAAATAATAATGCAGCCCTGTGAAAGAAATAAACTCGTTGCATTAATTTTCAGATTTTGCTAGATTATTTAAACACACACTGAGATCTACCAGGACCTATCCTTGATATACTTGTTGACAATACATACATAATGGCATCATCCACATGCAAAAGAAAGATTAAAATAATGGGGGCATTACTAATAAAAAAAAGAGAAATCCTACACTTAATAATATAAATTATGAACACGGTAACAATGTGTTTACCGTGTTCGGAACATAACATACACATGACTCTATATACTATAAACCTTATACATATTTAGTTACAAGTAAAAAAAATTCATCCTTGATAATGGCTAAAAGTATAGCCTAAAGTGTTCGGAAAAACAAAACCTTCCGACAATTCTGAAAAGAAAATAATCCTAAAAACACACGAAAAATGATATAAAATACTTAATGATAATACCTTGCCTGTCATTTTCAATAAAACCTGCATAAAAGAGAGATTACTACCCACATACACAATAAATAAATATATGTGAGTGCATGTGTGTGTGTGTATATATATATATATATATATATATATATATATTATCTCTGTGTGCGTGTGTGTGTGTGTGTGTGGAATCCGTCGGTCTCGAGAGACCCCATGGATCTGACCAAAGAGTGAAGGCTTCAGCTGGTGATGGCGGCGCAGCATCTGTTATGACTGTACCGAAAAAAAGTGACGGTCACGATTGCAGCGAAAGCATTTGAAAACACCTTCCCCACCCTTGCCTATGTCAATACGTTGTTGTCTCCCCGGCGGCAAACCTCCGTTTCTACTTTTTTACTTCTAGCCCCGGCGTTGGCAACTCTTGGCGAACTCTTCCCACCTCTCGATGCCCATGTCCATTGCTCTCATGTTCGTTTTGCAGACGTCCTTGAATCGAAGATGAGGTTTCCCTCCTGCATTTTTGTCGGTAGCTAGTTCCTCATGCAGAAGGTCCTTCGGAATCCTCCTATCCGGCATACAGTGTACTTGTCCAAGCCAGCAGATGGTGTTGTTGAGGACTACAAAAAGAAAGGACTAACCAAGAAGATAGAAAATATGATCATCGCCCAAGGTGTGGATTACCTATTGGGGATGCTAACATCACACAAGCAAAGAAAGTTAAATATCTAGGATAGATAGACGATTGAAAATGTGAAACCAAGATCCGAAGTGTACATTGAATTAGCAAAAGAATTATTCCAAAAGCTAAGTAAAGTGCTGTCCAGGTGGTCTTGTGGTATTTTTTCATGTCAGCTATCAACACACGGTCATCTGAGAAATAGCTTTGTATGCAAACAGAATGATCTAATGAAGGTACTTTCTATTTCATGTGCCGCGTTGCTTCAGGACATTAGCGATCATGGCTCTCCAAAACATTCTTTCACTAGTAGCCCTTAGCAGAGTTAGTAAGCATCCTGTTACTGGTTCTACTATCTATTCCCACAAGTTTGTGTGGTTGGTATCCCACTGCCTTAACCTATCTCACTTGCCATCAATATACCCTGTGAGGGTTAAATTTTCCAAACCCTCCCTTCTCATTAAGCTCCCTTTTTGACTCTGAGCATAAGTATTCTTTTTGCTGCCAATTTCTTTAAGTCTTCCTTGTTGATTAATCTGTAGAATTCTCAGTATCCTTCTGTAGAACCACATTTCCTTTGTCTCTAATGAAATATTTTAGCAATTTTTTCAGCTTAGCTTTTGGAATGCCTCTTTTACTAGTCTAATGCGTCTTCGGATCTCGGTGTCAAATTTTCCATCATCTGTTAAAACGCTTCCGACATAATTTGTTATTATGTTTCATGTTTATATTATCAATTCGTAGCTAACATATTGATGAACATACCTTTTGTCTTTTTGCTGATGACCATACTTTTTGTCTTTTTGCTGATGAGTATACATTTTGTCTTTTTGCTGATGACCATACCTTTTGTCTATTTGCTGATGACCATATATCTTGTACTTTTTGCTGATGATATACCTTTTTTCTTTTTACTGATGACCATAACTTTTATCTTTTTGCTGATCATCATACCTTTTGTCTTTTACTGCTAACCATATCTTTTGTCTTTTTGCTGATCACCATATCTTTTGTCTTTTTGCTGATCACCATATATTCTGCCTTTTTGCTGATAACCATATCTCTTGTTTTTTTTTTTGCTGATGACCATACCTTTTGTCTTCTTTTTGCTGATCATCATACCTTTTGACTTTTTGCTGATCACCATATCTTTTGTCTTCTTGCAGTCGTTGGTTAATCCTTTTTCCTCGTTTTTTTCTACTACTCTGTCTAGGAGATCATGTAGCTCTCTGAGTCGGCCATGTCATCTGCGTATCTTATATTGTTAAAAGTATGCCAACTGATAATAAATCATGTTAGGGGCTCCAGTTCCCTTAGGATAATTCAGACTTGTATAACGAAACTAGCTACCCACCGCGGCTAGATAGCTCAGACCGCCCTACTGTTTTATGCATAGGTAGCGGGAGCAGAAAAAGTCTGATGCAACAGACTTGGTTGGAATTTAAACACTACCTATCGATTTTATCTTCCACGCTGAAGACCGTTACGCCACCTGTACATATCGGTGTGATTTCTTAATGCTCTTATAAAGGAATAACAATGTGATCACGTTTAATGATAATGAGCCCTGCTTGGTCAAAATGTGTGCTCTCAATAGATGGGGAAACTGAAGTGACCCCTCCTGGTATATGGTGGCAGCGCACTGCTCAGAACTTATGACCATTCTTTCGGTCGTACCGAGCAGATACAAAGAAATACAGAGTACTGCAGGAAAAAGCTCTAAGTTTGTCAGAGTTGATAGCCAATTGCCTCCTTTACACCAGTTTTATAATTCCATCTGTAAAAAATCAGAATTAATTACTTTCCATTAAAGGGAACACTTTATTCCAGATACAAAGTAGATAGTTATAATTAGTTAGTTAAATATACAAGACAATTTGTAAAATTCTTTTGACGTGTTTTGATGCTTCCGCAGAAAATGAAAAGAATTTAGTTAATCAGCAGAGCATGTGAAAGTAGAAATTTTCCAAATTATATATATTTACACACACACACACACACACACACACACACACAACAGGCAAAGTTTTGGTCACACAACGTTTCTTAAAAAACAACAAAAATAAAACACACTTTAAATTAAATATTTTTCTTTTTAAAAAGATAAAATTTCAGCATCTACAGTGTATTTACTTTTTTCTTCCTTTAATTGCAGCTACTGCTGCGAATTCCGCTTTTGTAAAAACAAAACGTTTTCTTACCTAACACTTCTATTCCTGTTTACATAAAAACATTCGCCATAAACAATTTCTTTGTTTCAATTTAACACTGAGTAAGCGGCCTTCATATTGTGCGCTTAACGAGTTGTTGATGGATATTTATCTTTTGTTTTATTTATTTTTTAACGTGGCAAAATCTTCATGGTCGAGGTACTCCAGTTTGATCTAACCGCGAATTGCCTTCTAGGACGAACATGTCCTTTCTACTCGAAGCAGCTGCAGTCCGCCCTTGCCCACTCTGCGGCTTGGAGCTGAACCTTCAGGAGCTATCGGAAACCCTGCCATGGGGACATTTCATAGTCAGTGGGAGCTTTTCCTCCACCTGAACTACGACAACATTTGAAACAGATAGATAGATAGATAGATAGATAGATAGATAGATAGATAGATAGATAGATAGATAGATAGATAGATATGAAGTGACTTACATACGTACATAGATATGAATTAAGATAGATAGATAGATAGATAGATAGATAGATAGATAGATAGATAGATAGATATGAAGTTACTTAGATAGATAGATAGATAGATAGATAGATAGATAGATAGATAGATAGATAGATAGAACAGACTGAGATAGATAGATAGATAGATAGATAGATAGATAGATAGATAGATATGAACAGACTGCGATAGATAGATAGATAGATAGATAGATAGATAGATAGATAGATAGATAGATAGATATGAAGTTACTTAGATAGATAGATAGATAGATAGATAGATATGAACAGACTGCGATAGATAGATAGATAGATAGATAGATAGATAGATAGATAGATAGATAGATAGATAGATAGATGAATTAATTAGATAGATAGATAGATAGATAGATAGATAGATAGATAGATATGAACAGACTGCGATAGATAGATAGATAGATAGATAGATAGATAGATAGATAGATAGATAGATATGAAGTTACTTAGATAGATAGATAGATAGATAGATAGATAGATAGATAGATAGATAGATAGATAGATATGAACAGACTGCGATAGATAGATAGATAGATAGATAGATAGATAGATAGATAGATAAGTATACCAAGGTGTATACACGCAGGTACACGGCAATATATAAATCTTTATCAGGTGTTAATAGAACAGTTCTCAATGTAATATAACACAGCTATTGAGTAGATAAATATGCATATTATCCTCCGTCTAAAGCACGACTCGGAGTTTCATGCACTACGCAATTATCAGGGGCATATAATGAACTAGCAGTGTAGCCCGGCGTTGCTCGGGTGTAATGAAAGCTTTAAAACTAATCCATGGTCCTGGAGCTCAGACTCTTTGGTCATTGGTACGAAAGACTAAAAAGCAATAGTTGCTTCCAGTTAAAGCGAAACTGTAGACTGAAAGAAAAATGAATGGATGTAAGTCAAATTTTGATTTCCTGGTATCGATATCCAATAAGTTTATTTCGTCGTAAACTGAATTTTGAAGGCTAAATGAGTCCTCTGAGTAAATGGTATCATGGCTGAGACTAAGAACTACAATTATACCTACTTAGAACCAAACCCGAAGCAAAAACTAAAATAAAAGGGCTGAAAAAAATACAGACATACAGGCAGATAAACAGACACACACACAAACATCTTGCCTTATATATATATATATATATATATATATATATATATATATATATATATATTATCGATTTTCTGCACTATTGTAAGACCTGCAACCTTGAAACTTCTGAATATCGTTTCTTATGTCTATGAGTGTATCAAATTTGATTAAAATCGGACCACTCCTTCTATAACCCGATTTTTCGATTATCGATTTTCGATATTTATCGTGGGTACCTCGACACAGAACCTAGCTAAGAACACTCGCAGACGCTTATAGTACAACTGTGTAAATTTTCAAGAAAATCGGTTCAGCCGTTTCGGAATCTATAGATAACGGACACACACACACAAACACAGACACACACACACACAGACAAATTTCCATTTATAAATACGTTTAGATTTGCCGTTTTTAGATGTGAATTTTGTTTTCCGTTGTTTAAGGTTGTTATAAATTATAAATATGGAATATAAATCTTTTTATTTAGTTTCTGGTAACATTTAATTTCCATCCTCGGTAAAACTTCGTCGTTGCTAACATGTTCGGTCCATGGTAATCTCAGCATGCTTCTGTAGAACTCCATTTCGGTTCCTTCAAGTCTTTCCTTCATCTTTGATGAGATTGTCCAGCATTCGCTGCCATATTGAAGAACAGACATCACATAACAATCCAGTATTCTTGTCTTTGTTTCCAACGAAATATTTCGGTCTCTCAATACTCTACTCGGCCTTTGGAATGTATCGTTGGCCATTTCAATTCACCTTTGTTTCTCAATGTTACACTTTCGATCTTCCCAGATATTTCAATTTCTGGACATTCTTGATTTTAGTGCCCCCCTCCCCCGCAAACCAAAACAGTAACGAGCAAGAAAAAGTACAAAAGAGAAGTACACAAATTTTTAAAAAATGCTTAAATTTAACCCTTCTATCCCCTTATTGAATTGAGGTCATTGAATACTGCTGCCATATCTGGTCGGGTGCCCCTGCTATTCTCCTCGGGCTTCTCGATAAGTTTCAGAGGAGGGTCTGTAATGTGATAGATACCGACTTGGCAGACCGCCTGCAGTCTCTCTCCCACCGGTGCGACGTGGCTTCCCTGTGTCTCTTCTATAAATACTTTCACGGCTTCTGCTCCGATGAAGTTAGATCACTAGTGCCCCCTAAATACGAATTTGAACGAGATACTAGATTAGCAACTAGATCCCACCCTTTTACAGTGAAACCGATGAAATGCAACCATAACTTCTACTCCAACAGTTTCTTTCCTCGCACTTTCCGACTGTGGAATTCTCTTCCAAACGATTGCTTCCCCGACGGCTACAATCTCCAGGAGTTTAAATGTAAGGTCAATAGACACCTCCTAACACACTAACCTGCTCCCATTCTATCAAACACTCTTCCCATCTGCCCATCCTTCATCCTCGGTATCCTTACTCATCTGTCACCTTCCTCCTGACATTCCCTATGTCTAACCACTCCTTCTCTTTACCTTCCCCTATGTAGCCCCATGCGCAATAGTGGCAGTGGAATGCCTTGCTTGGGGTGAGCTGATTAAAAAAAAAAAATACCTCAATATGGCGGACCTGAAGCAGACTACAACCACGTTTAATTTCGTTGTTTTTCATATTTTTTTTTTTTTTTTTTTACTTTTTCAGCGCAGTTCTATCGATTCTTACTTTAACTTTCCGATTATTAAAAAAAAAATTTGAAAAATTACAATATTTAAACAATTTTTTTTTTTTGGTGGTTGGGGGGTCAGTTTCTCATACAACGTTAAAGTAAATCGATCCTTCATTTTCAATCCACTCGCGTTGGGGTCTCTTTGTTTATGTTAATTTCGTTGTTTTTCTTCTTTTTTTTTTTTTTTACTTTTTTCAGGGTAATTTTATCGATTGTTATTTAAACTTTCCGATTATCCAAAAAAATTTGAAAAATTACAATATTTAAAAAAATCTGGGTGGGGGGTGGGGTTCTCATACAACGTTAAAGTAAATCGAACCTCCATTTTCAATTTGCTATAAGGTTGTATGAGAAACTGGTCACCCCACCCAAATTGTTTAGATATGGAAATTTTTTGCAAATTTTCTTTTCGTCATTCGTAAAGTTTAAGGTGTAAAAGATAATATTGCACTGAAAAAAGTCCCAAAAATTTGATAATGAACAAATTTACAGGTGGCGGTAATGTCGTACTGGCGACTGGTTTCAAAATGGAAGCTCGATTTACTATAACGTTGTATGAGAAACTGATCCCCACCCCAGAAGATGTTTAAATATTGAAATTTTTCAAATTTTTTTTTAAAGCTAAGGGGGGGGGGGGGGGTAATCGATAGAACTGCGCTGAAAAAAGTAAAACAAAATGAAAAACAACGAAATTAAACGCCCTCAAATTTTTTATCTCTTGAAAAAAAAAATGAAAAAGAAAAATATAAATCAGGATTTAAGCCTAAAATAAGTACATAAAAACTAAAAGAAAAGAGAATGCATGTTAATCAGTAAAAAGAGAAACCTAAAATGCCAATTACAGGCGTCGGATACTAAAATCAAACAAGTATATATATTTAAATATCTGGGAATTTTCCTAACAGGAACGGAAAGTGCGACACTGAGATCTGAAGGCATAATAGTATGGCCAAGGATGCATTCCAGAAGCTGAGTAAAGTATTAAGAGACAGGAAAATTTTCCTGTAAACGTAGAAGAGACAACCGGATCGTTATGCGATGTCTGTCCTTCAATGTGGCAGTGAATGCTAGACAATCTCATCAACGATGAATGAAAGACTTGAGGCAACCGAATTGTGGTTCTACAGAAGGATGCTGAGAATACCATGGATGAAACACGCGAGTAATAGCGATATAAAGGATATAACGAAGAGTAAAGGAAACTGATACTTAACATCACGAAAAGATGTGCGTTGTGGTGCAGTGGATATCAACTCGGAACGAGAAATCAGGGAGGCGAGTTCGAATTCTATTTGAATTCCTTGCATTCACTTACGCGCAAATACCCCTGGGAAAGGTATTAATCCGTTTCTTCTCTCTAGTTATGGGTTAAATAATAGGACAGATTGGGTTCTATAGCTTTGGATGGCAACCAATCTAGCGCAGAAAGCAATGGCAACCTACTGCGGGATAATCAATTGCCCAGTCAGTCATGTCTCTTTCGGGACATGATCGCCCAAGCGTGTATCACGTATGGCACTTAACTGAGTGAATGAGGAAGGAGGGCTTGGAGAATCGGATACTCACGGGACGGATAGAGGGGAAGAGAGACAAGGAAAAGCAACGCTGACGTACATGATGGACTTGGGCCAACAGATGATAGAGCGGGAATTGAGTGGGTTAACAGGAGAAGGGGTATTAAAAGCAACAAAAGGAAGGGAGATATGGAAGGCCATAATCGCCTACGTCCTGAAGGGACACGGCACAAAGAAGAAGAAGAATTAGACGAAGAAGATGAAGAAAAAGAAGAAGAAAACGAAGAAGACGAAGACGAAGAAAAAGAAGACGACGAAGACGAAGAAGAAAAAGACGAAGAAAAGACGAAGACGAAGAAAAAGAAGTAGAAAACGAAGAAGAAGACGAAAAAGAAGACGAAGAAAAAGAAGAAGCCGAAGACGAAGAAAAAGAAGACGAAGACGAAGAAGAAGAAGAAAAAGAAGAAGAAAACGAAGAAGACAAAAACTAAGAAGAAGAAGAAGAAGAAAAAGAAGAAGAAAACGAAGAAGAAGAAGACGACGACGAAGACGAAGAAGAAGAAGAAGAAAAGAACTTCCAATAGTCCATGCGCAAAAATATTCCTCTCCATCACTGACATTACCGTTTCTTGCAATTCGATGAATGTGAAAAAAAAATCATCATAAACTTGCCTGGGGTTAAATATGGTTTTCGCAAATATATTCCAAGGCTGTTTAATGTTTGTTATAAGGTTTCATTTTTTTTTAACCCTAAGAAGCAATGATGGAGATTTTGTACGCAATGTTATCATTAACAGATTGTAAATAGATTTTTTCCTTTTTTTCTCTTGTAAACTTACGGTTTACGTCCGCGAAAATATGCAATGAACGAATTTCAATTTTAATAACTTACTTACAAAGTGCGTGTATTTGTGAGGAACTCAGTAGCAACATAGAATATCTTTAAGCTTACAGCCTACGAATATATTAGGGGACAACCTTGTGATTATTTAAAAATTGACAAAGAAACTAATATACATTTCAAACATTTCAAACATACATTCATCATTAAATTTAATAAACTCTCGGTTTAAGTTGGGTAGTCCTAATCATATATGAATAGATAGGTAGGGACACATTGACATAGAGAGATACGAACTGCTTTAGTGAGAGAAAAAGAGAGAAAAACGAGAGAAGTAAAAGATAGAGATAAAAATAGACTTAGAAAGAAAGAAACAAACAAAGAAACAAACAAGCAGAGGTTAATAAGGCGAGATAGAATGATAGAGAGATAATATTAACATATTTTAAAACTGAGATAAACAGGCAAGATAGATAGATAGATAGATAGATATGAACCGACTGACAATTAGATAGATAGATAGATAGATAGATAGATAGATAGATAGATAGATAGATAGATAGATAGATACGAACAGATGGGATAGATAGATAGATAGATAGATAGATAGATAGATAGATAGATAGATAGATAGATAGATAGATAGATAGATATGAACCGACTGACAATTAGATAGATAGATAGATAGATAGATAGATAGATATGAACCGACTGACATAGATAGATAGATAGATAGATAGATAGATAGATAGATAGATAGATAGATAGATACGAACAGACTGGGATAGATAGATAGATAGATAGATAGATAGATAGATAGATAGATAGATAGATAGAGATGACCAACTTGACAATTAGATAGATAGATAGATAGATAGATAGATAGATAGATAGATAGATAGATAGAATAGACCTGACTTGATAGATAGATAGATAGATAGATAGATAGATAGATAGATAGATAGATATGAACCGACTGACAATTAGATAGATAGATAGATAGATAGATAGATAGATAGATAGATAGATAGATAGATAGATAGATAGATACGAACAGACTGGGATAGACAGATTTCCACTGCATGGATTGTCTCTTTATCTTTGGCTCAAAGTGATGAACTGGGTTAGGAAACGTTCAAGGAAGCCAGCTGGATCCGTTTCAAATAATGTCGGCTTTTCCTTGTGATGTGATCAGCCTGATGCGCTTTTGGTCAGGTGTCAAAAGACGTGACACCCACTGAATAGAAACCTTCGTCATGCGAATTTCGACAGAATATTCTCAAGGCTCTTACCAGATGTACTAATAGCATTGTCTATTTAATTTATAATTAATCTCTTATCATCCATCAGGATCAATGTTCTCCTCGGTGATGGCAATTGCAGGACGACTATAACTTGCCTCATCTTCAAGACTCTCTCTTCGCTTCCTAAATTCAACTTCCTGCTTTTGCGTTCTTGATAAAGCCGGAACGTCATCCCCTAATGTAACGATCATATCAACAAGAATGTCCCTAGGGGATAAACCCTTGTTTTCTGAAGGTACTTGATAATACTAAGATGCCAAATGTTATCCATTTTCAAGAGAAGTCGTTACTAATTACTTTTACTCCTGAATGTTTGTTTATAGATGGGCGTCCACGACTTCGATCAATTATATCGATTAACCACATTTCATCTGAGTATCTGGACTTCCATAGGCGACGCTTTGGAAACCCTTCGGATGCAACGCTGTTGATGCTGTGAGTGGCTCCAGAAGCGTAATGTCCTTGGCTAAACACATGAAGCATAATGATATGAAAATCATATTTATTAATATTTAATTTTTTTTTTTTTTAAATCTTAAAAATTTAAAGAAGGAAAGCAATGAAAAATGTTTCAATAACACATGGTACAGGAGACGCAAATCTTTACAATGAAAAATGTCGATCTATGTATAAACAGTAGAGAAGAATTCAATAAAGTATCGGCTGCAGGAAATGACATGCAGATATTTTGCAAATTAGACATTGTTTGTCGCTGTCTATTCTTGATCTTCTGTCAGGAAATCTATCGTCCATATTCCCTTTTATTTCATAACTAGCAATATAGCCTGGCGTTGCTCGGGTGTAATGAAAGCTTTAAAACTAATCCATGGTCCTGGAGCTCAGACTCAGCCTAAAGAATATTTGAAATAATAAAATAATTGCGACAATTTACTAATCGCACCTCGTGTCTATATATATATATATATATATATATATATATATATATATATATATATATATACGAGCAGTATAGTCCGCCGTTGCTTGGATGTAATGAAAGCTTTAAAACTAATCCATGGTCCTGAAGCTCAGACTCTTTGGACGTTGGCACGAAAGACTAAAAAGCAATAGTTGTTTCCAGTTAAAGCGAAACCGTAGACTGAAAGAAAAATGAATGGATGTAAGTCAAATTTTGAATTCCTGGTATTGATATCAAATAAGTTTTTTTAGTCGTAAACTGAATTTCGAAGGCTAAATAAGTCCTTTGAGTAAATGGTATCATGGCTGAGACTAAGAACTACAATTATACTTACTAAGAGCCAAACCCGAAGCAAAAAATAAAATAAAAGGGCTGAAAAAAATATAGGCAGATAAATAGACACACACACAAACATCTTAACTTATATATATATATATATATATATATATATATATATATATATATATTATAAATTATATTTTAGAACATGTACATAATTTTTCTATATATATCCACGACAAAGGTACGTTTGTTTCGACATTGAAACTTCAATGTCTCATCGGGCGACATTCAAGTTTCAATGTCGACACAAACGTACCTTTGTCATGGATATATATAGAAAAATTATGTACATGTCCTAAAATATAATTTATAATAAATATTCACAGCTCTATATATTATATATCGAGCACTGTTTTAAATTAATGTTTTGGACGTTGTAAGAATTCTTTCTTCGTTCTGTATTCACTCGGATATATATATATATATATATATATATATATATATTATCGATTTTCTGCACTATTGTAAGAACTGCAACTTTGAAACTTCTGCATATCGTTTCTTATGTCTTTGTCTATGAGTGTATCAAATTTGATTAAAATCGGACCACTCCTTCTATAACCCGATTTTTTCGATTATCGATTTTCGATATTTATCGGGGGTACCTTGACACAAAACCTAGCTAAGAACACTCGCAGACGTACAACTGTGTAAATTTTCAAGAAAATCGGATCATCCGTTTCGGAGTCTATAGGTAACGGACACACACACATATATACACACACACACATACACACACACACACAGAGACAAAGTTCCATTCATAAATAAGTCTAGATATATTGCTAACAAAGACTTCTTGATTTTAAAGACTTTATTAAGACAATCGATATTGTTTGGTTAATGTATCTGCGAATTTAGCAAAGGTAAGTCCCTAATATTACATTTATTCATGTGTGGCGTGTTTCCTTCTTTAGGGGTTACTCGGAATGACAAATTTGGGAGCCGAGTTCGAATTCCAGTTGAATTCCTTGTATTCACCTACGCGCAAATACTCTTGGGAAAGGTATTAATCCGTCACTTTCTTCCATTTATGGGTTAAATAACAGGACAGATTTGGTTCTATAGCCTTGGTCGGCAACCAGTCTACCGCAGAAAACATTGGCAACTTACTGTGGGATAATCTTCTGCTCAGGCAGTCATGTCTCTTTCGAGACATGATCGCCCAAAGCGTGTCTCATGTATGGCACCTAACTGACTGAATTTAATATAAAATAGATTTTTGTTTCATTTAACACAATATTTTTTTAATATTACAATTTTACATGGTGCTCTTAAATTAATGCTATTGAATTAAAATTTCAATTTATTAATATTGATAATTAGTACTTATAAATAAAATAAATAAATATATCAAAAAAATATTACAGTAGAATTCGCCTAATTCGACACCTCAAGGGGAAAATAAAAAGCGTCGAATTAGGCGAACTCATTCAAAATGTGATCAAAAAGTCTGAATTAGTATTTTTATTCTTAAACACATATTATTTTAAAAAAATAATTAGATGATAATAGAGAGTTAAAGCATAGCTAGACGATGGTTTGGGGTTGGAAGAAAGTCATACACCCACCTCCTTAGCAAATGGAGGGCTACAAAGGAATTAATTTTACTAGCTAAAGAAGATGCAGTGGGGTAGATAAAGGTGGTCAACCCCTGTAACCGCAATCATTCAGCTACGACTTAAAGATTTCTAAAAGTTCTAATGAAGTTCGAAATGTGTTAAAGATTAATGATTAATCTTAAATTGATGTTCAAGATTCATTCTTCACTTCATCTAAGTCCCCACTTTACTTATGTTAACCAAAAGATAATCGCTTTTTATTGAATAAAAGTCAAATAATTTTAAGCGTAAGACGATATTGAACAAAGAACTCATTGTGTAACATTGACTTTCTTTGTGTGTGACTGATTTTATTTGGGTGTCGAATTAAATGAATAATTTAGTAGTAATTTGCTTCTGGGGGAATAAACAAAAGTGTCGAATTAAACGAATTGTCGAATTAGGAGAAGTCGAGTTAGACGAACTGGATCATGTACAAAACATTATCACTGTGCCGGTTCACAAAAAAATGTCGAATTAGACGAATTGTCGAATTAGGAGAAGTCGAGTTAGACGAACTAGATCATGTACAAAACATTGGCATTGTGCCGGAGCACAAAAAAGTGTCGAATTAGACGAATTGTCGAATTAGAAGAAGTCGACATAGACGAACTGGATCATGTACAAAATATTGTCACTGTACAGGGTCACAAAAAAGTGTCGAATTAGACGACTTGTCGAATTAGGAGAAGTCGAGATAGACGAACTGGATCATATACAAAACATTGGCACTGTGACGGGTAACAAAAAAGTGTCGAATTAGACGAAGTGTCGGAATAGGAGAAGTCGAGATAGACGAACTGGATCATGTACAAAATATTGGCACTGTGCCGGGTCACAAAAAGTGTCGAGTTAGACGAATTGTCGAATTGGGAGAAGACGAATTAGACGAACTGGATCATGTACAAAACATTGGCACTGTGCCGGGTCAGAAAAAAGTATCGAATTAGACGAATTGTCGACTTAGAAGAAGTCGAGATAGACGAACTGGATCATGTACAAAACATTGGGACTGTGCCGTGTAACAAAAAGTGTCGAATTAGACGAATTATCGAATTAGGAGGAGTCGAGTTAGAAGAACTGGATCATGTACAAAACATTGCCACTGTGCCGGGTAACAAAAAAGTGTCGAATTAGACGAATTGTCGAATGAGGAGAAGTCGAGTTAGACGAACTGGATCATGTACAAAACACTGGCACTGTGCTGGGTCACAAAAAAAGTGTCGAATTGGACGAATTGTCGAATTACTAGAAGTCGAGTTAGACGAAGTGGAGCATATACAAAACATTGGCACTGTGCCGGGTGAATAAAAAGTGTCGAATTAGACGAATTGTCGAATTAGGAGAAGTCGAGTTAGACGAACTGGATCATGTACAAAACATTGGCACTGTGCCGGCTCACAAAAAGTGTCGAGTTAGACGAATTGTCGAATTGGGAGAAGACGAGTTAGACGAACTGGATCATGTACAAAACACTGGCACTGTGCCGGGTCAAAAAAAGTGTCGAATTAGACGAATTGTCGAATTAGTAGAAGTTGAGATAGACGAACTGGAGCATATACAAAACATTGGCTATGTGCCGGGTCACAAAAAGTGTCGAATTAGACGAATTGTCGAATTACTAGAAGTCGAGTTAGACGAAGTGGAGCATATACAAAACATTGGCACTGTGCCGGGTGAATAAAAAGTGTCGAATTAGACGAATTGTCGAATTAGGAGAAGTCGAGTTAGACGAACTGGATCATGTACAAAACATTGGCACTGTGCCGACTCACAAAAAGTGTCGAGTTAGACGAATTGTCGAATTGGGAGAAGACGAGTTAGACGAACTGGATCATGTACAAAACACTGGCACTGTGCCGGGTCAAAAAAAGTGTCGAATTAGACGAATTGTCGAATTAGTAGAAGTTGAGATAGACGAACTGGAGCATATACAAAACATTGGCTATGTGCCGGGTCACAAAAAGTGTCGAATTAGACGAATTGTCGAATGAGGAGAAGTCGAGTTAGACGAACTGGATCATGTACAAAACATTGGCACTGTGCCGTGTAACAAAAACTGTCGAATTAGACGAATTGTCGAATTAGGAGGAGTCGAGTTAGAAGAACTGAATCATGTACAAAACATTGCCACTGTGCCGGGTAACAAAAAAGTGTCGAATTAGACGAATTGTCGAATGAGGAGAAGTCGAGTTAGACGAACTGGATCATGTACAAAACACTGGCACTGTGCTGGGTCACAAAAAAAGTGTCGAATTGGACGAATTGTCGAATTACTAGAAGTCGAGTTAGACGAAGTGGAGCATATACAAAACATTGGCACTGTGCCGGGTGACTAAAAAGTGTCGAATTATACGAATTGTCGAATTAGGTGATGTCGAGTTAGACGAACTGGATCATGTACAAAACATTGGCACTATGCCGGGTCACAAAAAAATGTCGAATAAGACGAATTGTCGAATTAGGAGAAGTCGAGTTAGACGAACTGGATTCTGTACAAAACATTGGCACTGTACTGGCTCACAAATGAGTATCGAATTAGACGAATTGTCGAATTAGGAGAAGTCGAGATAGACGAACTGGATTATGTACAAAACATTGGCACAGAACCGGGTCACAAAAAAGTGTCGAATTAGACGAATTGTCGAATTAAAAGAAGTCGAGTTAGACGAAATTGGATCATTAGCACTGTGCCGGGTCACCAAAAAGTAACGAATTAGACGAATTGTCGAATTAGGAGCAGTAAAATTAGACGAACTGGATCATATACAAAACATTGGCACTGTGCCGGGTAACAAAAAATTGTCGAATTAGACGAATTGTCGAATTAGGAGAAGTCGAGTTAGACGAACTGGATCATGTACAAAACATTGGCACTGAGCCGGGTCACAAAAAAAGTGTCGAATTAGACGAATTGTCGAATTAGGAGAAGTCGAGTTAGACAAACTGTTATCATGTACAAAACATTGGCACTGTGCCTGGTCACAAAAAAGAGTAGAATTGGACGAATTGTAGAATTGGGAGAAGTCGAGTTAGACGAACTGGATCATGGACAAAACATTGGCACTGTGCCGGCTCACAAAAAGTGTCGAATTAGACGAATTGTCGAATTAGGAGAAGTCGAGTTAGACGAACTGGATCATGTACAAAACACTGGCACTGTGATGGGTCACAAAAAAAGTGTCGAATTGGACGAATTGTCGAATTAGTAAAAGTCTAGTTAGACGAACTGGAGCATATACAAAACATTGGCACTGTGCCGGGTAACAAAAAATTGTCGAATTAGACGAATTGCCGAATTAGGAGAAGTCGAGTTGGACAAACTGGATCATGTACAAAACATTGGCACTCTGCCTGGTCACAAAAAAGAGTCGAATTGGACGAATTGTAGAATTGGGAGAAGTCGAGTTAGACGAACTGGATCATGGACAAAACATTGGCACTGTGCCGGCTCACAAAAAGTGTTGAATTAGACGAATTGTCGAATTAGGAGAAGTCAAGTTAGACGAACTGGATCATGTACAAAACACTGGCACTGTGCTGGGTCACAAAAAAAGTGTCGAATTGGACGTATTGTCGAATTAGTAAAAGTCGAGTTAGACGAACTGGAGCATATACAAAACATTGGCACTGTGCCGGGTCACAAAAAAGTGTCGAATTAGACGAATTGTCGAATTAGGAGAAGTCGAGTTAGACGAATTTGGATCACGTACAAAACATTGGCACTGTGACGGGTTACAAAAAAGTGTCGAATTAGACGAGGTGTCGGATTAGGAGAAGTCGAGATAGACGAACTGGAGCATATACAAAACATTGGCTCTGTGCCGGGTCACAAAAAAGTGTCGAAATATACGAATTGTCGAATTAGAGGAATCGATTTAGACGAATTTGGATCATATACAAAACATTGGCACTGTGCCTGGGCACAAAAAAGTGTCGAATTAGACGAGTTGTCGAATTAGGAGAAGTCGAGGTAGACGAACTGGAGCAAATAAAAAACATTGGCTCTGTGCCGGGTAACAAAATAGTGTCGAATTAGACGAATTGTGGAATTAGGAGAAGTCGAGTTAGACGAACTGGATCATGTACAAAACATTGGTACTGTGTCGGGTCACAAAAAAGTGTCGAATTAGACGAATTGTCGAATTAGGAGAAGTCGAGTTAGACGACACTGGATCATGTACAAAACATTGGCACTGTGCCGGGTCAAACAAAAAGTGTCGAATTAGACGAATTGTCGAATTAGGAGAAGTCGAGATAGACGAACTGGAGCATATACAAAACATTGGCTCTGTGCCGGGTCAGAAAAAAGTATCGAATTAGACGAATTGTCGAATTAGGAGAAGTCGAGTTAGACGAACTGGATCATGTACAAAACATTGGCACTGTGCCCTGTAACAAAAAGTGTCGAATTAGACGAATTGTCGAACTAGGAGAAGTCGAGTTAGACGAATTTGGATCATGTACAAAACATTGGCACTGTGCCGGGTCAGAAAAAAGTATCGAATTAGACGAATTGTCGAATTAGAAGAAGTCGAGATAGACGAACTGGATCATGTACAAAACATTGGCACTGTGCCGTGTAACAAAAACTGTCGAATTAGACGAATTGTCGAATTAGGAGGAGTCGAGTTAGAAGAACTGGATCATGTACAAAACATTGCCACTGTGCCGGGTAACAAAAAAGTGTCGAATTAGACGAATTGTCGAATGAGGAGAAGTCGAGTTAGACGAACTGGATCATGTACAAAACACTGGCACTGTGCTGGGTCACAAAAAAAGTGTCGAATTGGACGAATTGTCGAATTACTAGAAGTCGAGTTAGACGAAGTGGAGCATATACAAAACATTGGCACTGTGCCGGGTGACTAAAAAGTGTCGAATTATACGAATTGTCGAATTAGGTGATGTCGAGTTAGACGAACTGGATCATGTACAAAACATTGGCACTATGCCGGGTCACAAAAAAATGTCGAATAAGACGAATTGTCGAATTGGGAGAAGTCGAGTTAGACGAACTGGATTCTGTACAAAACATTGGCACTGTACTGGCTCACAAAAGAGTATCGAATTAGACGAATTGTCGAATTAGGAGAAGTCGAGATAGACGAACTGGATCATGTACAAAACATTGGCACAGAACCGGGTCACAAAAAAGTGTCGAATTAGACGAATTGTCGAATTAGGAGAAGTCGAGTTAGACGAAATGGATCATTAGCACTGTGCCGGGTAACCAAAAAGTAACGAATTAGACGAATTGTCGAATTAGGAGCAGTAAAATTAGACGAACTGGATCATGTACAAAACATTGGCACTGTGCCGGGTAACAAAAAATTGTCGACTTAGACGAATTGTCGAATTAGGAGAAGTCGAGTTAGACGAACTGGATCATGTCCAAAACATTGGCACTGAGCGGGGTCACAAAAAAAGTGTCGAATTAGAAGAATTGTCGAATTAGGAGAAGTCGAGTTAGACAAACTGGATCATGTACAAAACATTGGCACTGTGCCTGGTCACAAAAAAGAGTCGAATTGGACGAATTGTAGAATTGGGAGAAGTCGAGTTAGACGAACTGGATCATGGACAGAACATTGGCACTGTGCCGGCTCACAAAAGTGTCGAATTAGACGAATTGTCGAATTAGGAGAAGTCGAGTTCGACGAACTGGAGCATATACAAAACATTGGCTATGTGCCGGGTCACAAAAAGTGTCGAATTAGACGAATTGTCGAATTAGGAGAAGTCGAGTTAGACGAATTTGGATCATGTACAAAACATTGGCACTGTGCCGGGTCAGAAAAAAGTATCGAATTAGTCGAATTGTCGAATTAGAAGAAGTCGAGATAGACGAACTGGATCATGTACAAAACATTGGCACTGTGCCGTGTAACAAAAAGTGTCGAATTAGACGAATTGTCGAATTAGGAGGAGTCGAGCTAGACGAATTTGGATCACGTACAAAACATTGGCACTATGACGGGTTACAAAAAAGCGTCGAATTAGACGAGGTGTCGGATTAGGAGAAGTCGAGATAGACGAACTGGAGCATATACAAAACATTGGCTCTGTGCCGGGTCACAAAAAGTAGTCGAAATATACGAATTGTCGAATTAGAGGAATCGATTTAGACCAATTTGGATCATGTACAAAACATTGGCACTGTGACGGGTTACAAAAAATTTCGAATTAGACGAAGTGTCGGATTAGGAAAATTTAAGATAGACGAACTGGATCATGGACAAAATATTGGCACTGTGCCGGCTCACAAAAAGTGTCGAATTAGACGAATTGTCGAGTTAGGAGAAGACGAGTTAGACGAACTGGATCATGTACAAAACATTGGCACTGAGCCGGGTAACAAAAAAGTGTCGAATTAGACGAATTATCGAAGTAGGAGAAGTCGATTTAGACGAACTGGAGCATATACAAAACATTGGCAATGTGCCGGGTCACAAAAAAGTGTCGAATTAGACGAATTGTCGTATTAGGAGAAGTCGAGTTAGACGAATTTGAATCACGTACAAAATATTGGCACTGTGACGGGTTACAAAAAAGTGTCGAATTAGACGAGGTGTCCGATTAGGAGAAGTCGAGATAGACGAACTTCGATCATGGACAAAATATTGGCACTGTGCCGGCTCACAAAAAGTGTCGAATAAGAGGAATTCTCGAATTAGAAGAAGTCGAGTTAGAAGTACTGGCTCATGTACAAAACATTGGCACTGTGCTGGGTCACAAAAATGTGTCGAATTGGACGAATTGTTGAATTAGGTGATGTCGAGTTAGACGAACTGGATCATGTACAAAACATTGGCACTCTGCCGGGTCACAAAAAAGTGTCGAATTAGACGAATTGTCGAATTAGGAGAAGTCGAGTTAGACGAACTGGATCATGTACAAAACATTGGCACTGTGACGGGTAACAAAAAAGTGTCGAATTAGACGAATTGTCGAATTGGGAGACGACGAGTTAGACGAACTGGATCATGTACAAAACACTGGCACTGTGCTGGGTCCCAAAAAAGTGTCGAATTGGACGAATTCTTCGAGATATACGGAACTGGAGAATATACAAAACATTGGCTCTGCGCCGGGTCACAAAAAGTGTCGAATTATACGACTTGTCGATTTAGACGAATTTGGATAATGTACAAAACATTGGCACTGTGACGGGTTACAGAAAAGTGTCGAATTAGACGAAGTGTCGGATTAGGGGAAGTTGAGATAGACGAACTGGATCATAGACAAAACATTGGCACTGTGCCGGCTCACAAAATGTGTCGAATTGTAAGAATTGTCGAATTAGGAGAAGTCGAGTTAGACGAACTGGATCATGTACAAAACATTGGCACTGCGCCGGGTAACAAAAAATTGTCGAATTAAGAGAATTCGAATTAGACGAACTGGATCATGTACAAATCATTGGCACTATGCCGTGTAACAAAAAATTGTCGAATTAGACGAATTGTCGAATTAGGAGAAGTCGAATTAGAAGAACTGGATCATGTACAAAACATTGGCACTGTGCCGGGTAACAAAAAAGTGTCGAATTAGACGAATTGTCGAATTAGCAGAAGTCGTGTTAGACTAATTTGGATCATGTACAAAACATTGGCACTGTGCCGGGTCACAAAAAAGTATCGAATTAGACGAATTGTCGAATTAGAAGAAGTCGAGATAGACGAACTGGATCCTGTGCAAAACATTGGCACTGTGCCGTGTTACAAAAAGTGTCGAATTAGACAAATTGTCGAATTAGGTGATGTCGAGTTACACGAACTGGATCATGGACAGAACATTAGCACTGTGCCGGGTCACAAACAAGTATCGGATTAGACGAATTGTCGAATTAGGAGCAGTCGAGTTAGGCGAACTGGATCATGTACAAACATTGGCACTGTGCCTGGGCACAAAAAAAGTGTCGAATTAGACGAATTGTCGAATCAGGAAAAGTCGTTTTAGGCGAAGTGGATCATTTGGAACTGTACCGGGTCACAAAAAAGTGTCGAATTAGACGAAGTGTCGGATTAGGAGAAGTCGAGTTAGACGAACTGGATCGTGTACAAAACATTGGCACTGATCCTGGTCACAAAAAAAGTGTCGAATAAGACGAATTGTCGAATTAGGAGAAGTCGAGTTAGACGAACTGGATCCTGTACAAAACATTGGCACTGTACTGGGTCACAAAAAAGTATCGAATTAGACGAATTGTCGACTTAGAAAAAGTCGAAATAGACGAACTAGATCATGTACAAAACATTGGCACTGTGCCGGGGCACAAAAAAGTGTCGAATGAGACGAATTGTCGAATTAGGAGAAATCGAGATAGACGAACTGGATCATGTACAAAACATTGGCACTGTGCCGTGTAACAAAAAAGTGACGAATTAGACGAATTGTCGATTTAGGAGAGGTCTAGTTAGACAAACTGGAGCGTATACAAAACATTGGCACTGTGCCGTGTCACAAAAAAGTGTCGACTTAGACGAATTGTCGAATTAGGTGATGTCGATATAGACGAACTGGATCATGTACAAAACATTCGCACTGTGACGGGTAACAAAAAAGTGTCGAATTAGACGAATTGTCGAATTAGATGAAGTCGATATAGACCAACTGGATCATGTACAAAACATTGGCACTGTGACGGGTAAGAAAAAACTGTCGAATTGGACGAATTGTCGAATTAGGAGAAGTCGAGATAGACGAACTGGATCATATACAAGACATTGGCACTGTGACGTGTAACAAAAAAGTGTCGAATTAAACGAATTGTCGAAGTAGGAGAAGTCGAGTTTGACAAACAGGATCATGTACAAATCATTGGCACTGTGACGCGTAACAAAAAAGTGTCGAATTAGATGAATTGTCGAATTAGTAGAAATCGAGATAGACAAACTGAATCATGTACAAAACATTGGCACTGTGACGTGTAACAAAAAAGTGTTGAATTAGACGAATTGTCGAATTAGATGAAGTCGATATAGACCAACTGGATCATGTAAAAAACATTGGCACTGTGCCGGATAACAAAGAAATGTCAAGTTAGACGAATTGTCGTATTACGAGAAGTCGAGTTAGACGAACTGGATCATGTACAAAACATTGGCACTGTGCTGGGTCCCAAAAAAGTGTCGAATTGGACGAATTCTTCGAGATATACGAACTGGAGAATATACAAAACATTGGCTCTGCGCCGGGTCACAAAAAGTGTCGAATTATACGACTTGTCGATTTAGACGAATTTGGATAATGTACAAAACATTGGCACTGTGGCGGGTTACAGAAAAGTGTCGAATTAGACGAAGTGTCGGATTAGGGGAAGTTGAGATAGACGAACTGGATCATAGACAAAACATTGGCACTGTGCCGGCTCACAAAATGTGTCGAATTGTAAGAATTGTCGAATTAGGAGAAGTCGAGTTAGACGAACTGGATCATGTACAAAACATTGGCACTGTGCCGGGTAACAAAAAATTGTCGAATTAAGAGAATTCGAATTAGACGAACTGGATCATGTACAAATCATTGGCACTATGCCGTGTAACAAAAAATTGTCGAATTAGACGAATTGTCGAATTAGGAGAAGTCGAATTAGAAGAACTGGATCATGTACAAAACATTGGCACTGTGCCGGGTAACAAAAAAGTGTCGAATTAGACGAATTGTCGAATTAGCAGAAGTCGTGTTAGACTAATTTGGATCATGTACAAAACATTGGCACTGTGCCGGGTCACAAAAAAGTATCGAATTAGACGAATTGTCGAATTAGAAGAAGTCGAGATAGACGAACTGGATCCTGTGCAAAACATTGGCACTGTGCCGTGTCACAAAAAGTGTCGAATTAGACAAATTGTCGAATTAGGTGATGTCGAGTTACACGAACTGGATCATGGACAGAACATTAGCACTGTGCCGGGTCACAAACAAGTATCGGATTAGACGAATTGTCGAATTAGGAGCAGTCGAGTTAGGCGAACTGGATCATGTACAAACATTGGCACTGTGCCTGGGCACAAAAAAAGTGTCGAATTAGACGAATTGTCGAATCAGGAAAAGTCGTTTTAGGCGAAGTGGATCATGTACAAAACATTTGGAACTGTACCGGGTCACAAAAAAGTGTCGAATTAGACGAAGTGTCGGATTAGGAGAAGTCGAGTTAGACGAACTGGATCGTGTACAAAACATTGGCACTGATCCTGGTCACAAAAAAAGTGTCGAATAAGACGAATTGTCGAATTAGGAGAAGTCGAGTTAGACGAACTGGATCCTGTACAAAACATTGGCACTGTACTGGGTCACAAAAAAGTATCGAATTAGACGAATTGTCGACTTAGAAAAAGTCGAAATAGACGAACTAGATCATGTACAAAACATTGGCACTGTGCCGGGGCACAAAAAAGTGTCGAATGAGACGAATTGTCGAATTAGGAGAAATCGAGATAGACGAACTGGATCATGTACAAAACATTGGCACTGTGCCGTGTAACAAAAAAGTGACGAATTAGACGAATTGTCGATTTAGGAGAGGTCTAGTTAGACAAACTGGAGCGTATACAAAACATTGGCACTGTGCCGTGTCACAAAAAAGTGTCGACTTAGACGAATTGTCGAATTAGGTGATGTCGATATAGACGAACTGGATCATGTACAAAACATTCGCACTGTGACGGGTAACAAAAAAGTGTCGAATTAGACGAATTGTCGAATTAGATGAAGTCGATATAGACCAACTGGATCATGTACAAAACATTGGCACTGTGACGGGTAAGAAAAAACTGTCGAATAGGACGAATTGTCGAATTAGGAGAAGTCGAGATAGACGAACTGGATCATATACAAGACATTGGCACTGTGACGTGTAACAAAAAAGTGTCGAATTAAACGAATTGTCGAAGTAGGAGAAGTCGAGTTTGACAAACAGGATCATGTACAAATCATTGGCACTGTGACGCGTAACAAAAAAGTGTCGAATTAGATGAATTGTCGAATTAGTAGAAATCGAGATAGACAAACTGAATCATGTACAAAACATTGGCACTGTGACGTGTAACAAAAAGTGTTGAATTAGACGAATTGTCGAATTAGATGAAGTCGATATAGACCAACTGGATCATGTAAAAAACATTGGCACTGTGCCGGGTAACAAAGAAATGTCAAGTTAGACGAATTGTCGTATTACGAGAAGTCGAGTTAGACGAACTGGATCATGTACAAAACATTGGCACTGTGACGGGTAACAAAAAACTGTCGAATTGGACGAATTGTCGAATTAGGAGAAGTCGAGATAGACGTACTGGATCATGTACAAAACATTGGCACTGTGACGGGTAACAAAAAAGTGTCGAATTAGACGAAGTATCGGATTAGGAGAAGTCGAGATAGACGAACTGGATCATGGACAAAACATTGGCACTGTGCCGGCTCACAAATAGTGTCGAATTAGACGAATTCTCGAATCAGCAGAAGACGAGTTAGACGAACTGGATCATGTACAAAACACTGGCACTGTGCCGGGTCACAAAAAAGTATCGAATTACACGAATTGTCGAATTAGGAGCAGTCGAGTTAGGCGAACTGGATCATGTACAAATTGTTGGCACTGTATCGGGGCGCAAAATAGTGTCGAATTAGACGAATCGTCGAATTAGCATGAGTCGTTTTAGACGAACTGTATCATGTACAAAACATTGGCACTCTGCCGGGTCACAAAAAAGTGTCGAATTAGACGAATTGTCGAATTAAAAGAAGTCGAGTTATACTAACTGCATCATGTACAAAACTTTGGCACTGTGCCGAGTCACAAAAAAGTGTCGAATTAGACGAATTGTCGAATTAGGAGAAGTCGAATTAGGCGAACTAGATCCTGTACAAAACATTGGAACTGTGCCGGGGCACAAAAAGTGTCGAATTAGACGAATTGTCGAATTAGGAGAAATCGAGATAGACGAACTGGATCATGTACAAAACATTGGCACTGTGCCGGGTAACAAAAAAGTGACGAATTAGACGAATTGTCGATTTAGGAGAGGTCGAGTTAGACGAACTGGAGCATATACAAAACATTGGCACTGTGCCGTGTCACAAAAAAGTGTCGAATTAGACGAATTGTCGAATTAGGTGATGTCGAGTTAGACTAACTGGATCATGTACAAAACATTGGCACTGTGCCGGGTCACAAAAAATGTCGAATTCGACGAATTGTCGAATTAGCAGAAGTCGAATCAGCGAATTCTACTGTCAGTCAGTTAAGTGCCATGCGCGATACACGCTTTGGGCGATCATGTCTCGAAAGAGACATGACTGACTGGGCAGAAGATTATCCCGCAGTAGGTTGCCATTGCTTTCTGCGGTAGACTGGTTGCCGCCCAAGGCTATAGAACCCAATCTGTCCTATTATTTAACCCATAACTGGAGGGAAGAGACGGATTAATACCTTTCCCAAGGGTATTTGCGCGTAAGTGAATGCAAGGAATTCAACTGGAATTCGAACTCGGTTCCCCGATTTCTTGTTCCGAGCCGATATCCACTGCGCCACAACGCACTACTGTACAGTGTCATATTTTGATCTAAATTGCAGATCCTTTCACATCTACAATTTAACTGAATTAATATTTTAATTAACATTTTAATATTATTATTAAAATTGATAAATTATAACAAAAATGATAAAAATAACATGATACATTTAATGCTGAAAACTGAATTCAAAAATGTTCAAAAGAAAAAATTTATATGCATTTGATTAAAAAAACAATATAAAATTGATAATTTATAATTAATTCTGATAAAATATTAAGTGATAAGCAAAATTTCATTAACAAAAATGATAAAAGATATCATCAGAATTTAAATGTTGAAACTGCATGCAAAAATATTAAACAGAAAAAAATTATAAAGTATAAAATTTATTATTAGAAGCGTTAATCACTCACTTACTTATGTACTTAGGTAGTTAGTCTCCCTTTTCGGACTTGATGTAAGTTTTGATGTAACTTTATTCTACAGAACGAAAATTTAATTTTTTTTTTCCAAATGTAGCTAAGGATGTGTCCTATCTAATTCTGTAAACTATTTGAAATTAAGTTGAGAACTGAATTAGTGATGAAGCTTGAAAGCTGCCTAGATTCACTCACTCTCGGACTTAAGAATATATTCAACCAATGACGTGGTTGAATGATAATAATACTATTATATATTCATATAATATTATATAAATATATAAATTATATCAATAAATAAATAATATATAATAATATATTACAATTGTTTTATATTTCATATCACACAATTTTAATATATATTTTTATACTATATATTCATATTATATAATATTCTATGATAATAATAAGAAAACCAATATAAACAAACAAGAAATATATATATTAATACAATTAATCATAAGGATGAATATGATATATGTGTACATTTATGAAGTGTTGTAACTATTTACATCGTTCGGACTGTTGTCCTCATCTTTATTGCCACAGTCACGTTTCCGTCGTTCAAGGCTTCGGTTTTCTTCAGGATCTGTTTATAATTCTAATATGAGATATTGTAACTATTTACACTATTTACATCTTTCGAACTGTTGTCCTCGTCTTTATTGCCATATTCACGACGTTTCTGTTGTTGTACGCTTCAATCCTCTTCAGGTGATATACGTTGAAGAAATTAAAATATACCATTTGCAATAAAATATTCATAAGATTTGCATTTAATTTTAATGCTTCAAAGAATGCCAATCAGAATGGATGGCCGTCATACATATTCATTTCATTAAATCTGGCCCTTTTTGAAAAAATAGTTTGGATACCGCTGCAATAATATTAACGTATATTTATTTGAATTTATTTGTTTGAACATTATTTTAATGGATACTCGTATTTGAGTGGATAGTCTTTTTTTTTTTTTATCTGATAATTAAACAGTACATTTCACCGGCATAGATACTTAAGAAATCTTGTTAAGAAAATATCTATCTTCCGGCAGGATTCGAACTTGAAACTTCCACATACCGGAGAGATGCCGCCATTAGATCTGACCTGCCTTACCACTCGCAACAATGGCGGTTTCTATGAGTATCCATTAAAAATAATTTTCAAACAAATTAATTTTAAAAATAAGTTTGTTGGTTAGTACTATTTTGCAACCTATCGTAAGATTTCATAATATTGTCTTTGTTTATGCTGGATTAAATTAGGACACAAACTGGAGCAGATATGAATGTCGTAAGAAATCGGGGGTCTATGTATTTACGTCAGATATGTTGGAGACATCTACCCGGTATAGAAAGTAAAATTTCGTTTTAGGTCCTGAAGGCTTCCCCCCCCCCACCCTTCAAATTTATCCAAAACCTCATTATTTCTGTGCAAATGTATATGCTGAACTCAAATCAAAAATTAGTTATTGAAGAATTTTACCTTTTTTGCTCTGAACGTCCAAAAAAAAAAATCGAACTACATTTTGTCTCTCGTAACTCTAACGCAGTCATGTAATTAACTGCTGAATGTCTGTCGGCGTAGGACAACAAATTTCGGTCTATTTTCGGTTAATTTTCTTCCTTTACTGAAACTTCCGGCAATTTACTTCCTGTAATGAAAGTAATACACTATTGTATTTCTACGCTTATTATTTTCATTACAGGAACTAAATAGCCGGAAGTTTCAGTAAAGGAAGTAAATCGATCGAAATTTGTTGCCTACGCAGAACGTCATTCTGCAGTTAATCACATGACTTCGTGAGAGTTACGCGAGAGAAAAAGTGCAAGATATAGTTCGTTTTTTATGGACTTTCAAATAAAAAAAGGGAGGTTTCTTTAATAGCTAATTGTTGATTTGAGTTCAGCATATACATTTGCACAGAAATAATGCTATTTTGGATAAATTTGAAGGGAGAAAAGCCTTCGGGACCTAAAACGAAAATTTACCGAAAGTCAGATGTTTTCCTAACAAGATTTTCTAATATCCAGGCCAGTGGATATATATAAATGCATTGCTTAATTATTTAAAATAAAAACATTAAAAAAAAATTAAAAAAAACAATAGAGTATCGTCTCAAATAGGAGTATCCATTAAAAAATAATGTTCAAACAAATAAATTAAAAATATGTCGGTCAATTCCATTTCGTAACTTTCCGTAAGTTTTCGTAATATTGTCTTTATTTACGCTTCTTTACATTAGTATACAAACCGAAGCAGATTAAATGTTTTGAGAAATTGGGGATTTAAATATTTACGGTTTAAACCATGAAATCTTTTGTGGTCGAGTGGTAAGACACGTCAGATCTGTTAGCGGCATCTCCCAGGTATAACTGATTCGCAGATTTTCCTAACAGGATTTTTTTTATACATGTCGGTGGATATATATATATATATATATATATATATATATATATATATATATATATATATAAATGTACTGTTTAATTATAGAAAAACAGACTATCCACTTAAATATGAGTATTCATTAAAAATAATGTACAAACAAATAAATTTAAATAAATATATCAGTTAATACCATTTCGTATGTTTCCGTAAATTTCGAGACAGAAAGTGCGACACAGAGATAGGAAGACGAATTGGCATGGCCAAGGATGCGTTCCAGAAGTTGAGTAAAGTATTAAGAGACAGAAAAATTTCGCTAGAAACAAAGAAAAGACTCCTGGATTGCTAGGTGATGTCTGTCCTTCAATATGGCAGTGAATGCTGGACAATAATCATCAAAGATGAAGAAAAAACTTGAAGCAACTGAAATGTGGTTCTACAGAAGGATGCTGCGGACATCATGGATCGAGCATGTGAGCAATGATGAGGTTTTGGAAAGGAGAGAAACGAAAAGGAAATTAATATTGAGCATCAGGAAAAGACAACTAATGTTCCTGGGATATGCAATGAGGAAGAAGGGCTTGAAGAACCTGATACTAACAGGGCTGATAAAAAGAAAAAGAGACAGAGGAAAGCAGCGGAGTTGAAGGGTCTGAGCAGGTGGATGGCAGAGTCGGGCTTGGGTGGTGTAATAAGAGAAAACGTGCTAAGAGCCACCAGTGCTAGAGAGACGTAGAAAGCCATTATCGCTTACATCCTGAAATTACAGGGCACATAGAAGAAGAAGAAGAAGAAGGAAAATAAGTTGAAGAAAAAGAAGAAGAAAAAGAAGAAAAAGACGAAGAACAAAAAGAAGAAGACAAAGAAGGAAAAGAAGAAGAACAAAAAGAAGAAGAAGAAAACAAAGAAGAAGAAGAAAGAAAAAGAAGAACAAAAAGAACAAGACAAAGAAGGAAAAGAAGAAGAACAACAAAAAGAAGAAGAAGAAAACAAAGAAGAAGACGACGAAGAAGAAGAAGAAGACGAAGGAGAAAAATAAGTCGAAGAAAAAGAAGAAGAAAAAGAAGACGAAGAACAAAAAGAAGAAGAAGACGAAGGAGAAAAAGAAGAAGAAGAAAGAAAAAGAAGAACAAAAAGAAGAAGAACAAAAAGAAGACAAAGAAGAAAAAGAAGAAGAAGAAAAAGGAGAAAAATAAGTCGAAGAAAAAGAAGAAGAAAAAGAAGAAGACGAAGAACAAAAAGAAGAAGAAGAAGACGAAGGAGAAAAGAAGAAGAAAGAAAAAGAAGAACAAAAAGAAGAAGACAAAGAAGAAAAAGCAGAAGAAGAAAAAGAAGAAGAAGAAGAAAAAAACAAAGAAAAAGAACGTATATGTTGATCAACGAGTGACCCGAAAAACCTACATTTCTTTCCAGCACTGAGGTAAATAAACGGTTAGCAAAATAAAGTATAAATAACGATTCAGCCAAAGAGGAAATGCTTAAAACATTCGGTGTCTGTTAACATCATTAAAGAAGAATGTCTGATTGCTCTGCTTGAGGGCACTTCAAGGTAAATTGTACGAACAAAAAGTTAATCTCCTTCAAGGAAATGTATTTCATTAAAAGTCAGAACACAGGGGATTTTCGAGCGGTTATATTGCAACTCATTTCTCTACTGTTAATTTGACTAGATTTACGTTGATCAAAGAGAGATGAATTCAATAATACAATTTTGCTATATCTCTTTGATTCTGTTATGCTTGGCTGTGAAATAGTATTTAATTATATCCGACGTTTATATGCTTTTGGAAATTACTGTTTACACAAAATTTGTAGACGTTCTCTTTTGTTTCTTTTTAAATAAAATCGACTATTTCAGACGACAAAAGTACTAAGACAAAAAGCGACTATATTTTAACTATCTCTTGAAACAAAATATACAAGAAATTGGGTATTCTTAAACATTAATTCTGATGGCATTAGGATAGTTTAGTTTTACCTAATTCCATACAATAAGATCACTTTTTTTTAATTGTAAAATCGGTGATAATAGTGAACGTTTTAAAAGCAAATCTATATATATAAAAGGCATTCTGTGAGTCTGTGTGTGACTGTTCCTTATGCACGCCAACTTTTTTTCAGCTACGCCATTCAAACTTTCTACGGACACATATCTACAGAGAAACCAGGTCGACACATGCTTTTTGAGTTTAATTTCAGCAATTTTCCCTTTCGCATCTTTTTGGCCAATGGAGCCGATTGTTTACATTTGATCCGTAAAACATGTAAGATCTAAGATGGTTGCTAGATTACGTCACAGAAATCAAATCACTCGTGTCAAACGCGACTAAAATAGTTTTATTAAAAAAAATTGAGCCTTTATATTTGATTTAAAAGTGTTTTTTCAAACAAAAACAAAACATGTAAAAAAGGGCACTTTTTCCTCTAAAATTAAATGTCTTCATTTTTAAATATTCTTCGAAAATTTCTGAACTGAGAGCGTAATAGTTTATATATTTCTAATTTCAGTAAAACAAAATATATTTTTATTTTTATGTTAAATTCATTTAGTCAACAAAAAATTTAAATATTTTCCCCTGTAATTTGAAACAAAAACAAATGCAATGTTGTTTACAATGTCACGCAAAATATTAAATCACGTTACGCAAAACAAAAAAAATAGATTTTTTTTAATGGTTACTAACGGCCTCATCTCTCCTTTCCAACTTTCAATAAATGATTTCCATCTTCTCCTCTCATTGGCATTTTCTCCTACTACTAAAATGTTCTGAGTTGCACGGGCAACGCTGGGTTATGATGGCTAGTTATCACTATTAGCGTATTTGTTTTTGTTTTAATACCATCTCACTTCATGGGGTTTATATGAACACGACTCTCCGCTAAACCTCTTCGTTTGTTAATGAATTCTTGGTAGAGATAACGAATATGTTTCCCGTTGCCTACTCCACAGTTTTAAATTCAGAGTCATTTTTCATCTTGACTTGACGCTACAAAAGGCTAGAGAGCCTAGTCTACCCTACATTTTAACCCATCGCTGGGGTAAGAAAGTATATATTTATGCCATTGCCAAGGGTGTTAGAGCAAAATGGAGATCAACAGACTATGACGGAATTTGACCTCGATTTGCCGATCTTCAACATTATAACGATTACACTAGCCGTCCGCACAATTTTATGCTTTAGTCAGTCAGTTAGGATGTGCCATACGTGAAACACGCTTGGGAGATATTGTCTTTTTCAATTCATGAATGACGAGGCAGAAGATATTACCGCGGTTGACTGGTTGCCAACCAAGGCTATAGGACCCAGGAGAGAGAAGAAATCGATGCATAAATTCATACCTTTCCAAAGGATATTTAAGTGAATGTAACGAAACCGACCGGATACTGAACTCTGCTTTCCAAGTTATCATTTCGAAATCACACGCAGACACGGACCTGGGTATGATGGTAAACTGCATCCGGCAGCAATGCCTCTAATTGGCAGGTTGGGAGGAGCAAAGAACCACTTCTTAGTTGCTGTTGTTCCCAGGTCCACACTGACCCGAGTCGTAGCACCTGTTAGGGTCCCAGCTATGGTCAAATAGTTATCCCCCAAACTGGGGTCCAAACACTATGAAAGTATAAAAATAGACTTTTATAGAAAAATATACATTTTTGAAGAAAAAATTATTACCATAATACATTTTAAAGGAAAAAAATATTGCCATAATACGTTTCTGAAGGAAAAAAAATGACCACAAAGTACATTTTTTAATACAAAACTATCAGACAAAAATAAAAATAAAAATTTTCATCAAAATCTAACTCAATCAACTTTCTCACTATAACTGAACATTTAAAAAATATACCTTAAAACCCTACCTTTTTGGCATTAAATACGCGGGTATCCCTCAAGGCTCTATTCTAGGTCCTATGCTTTTCCTTATCGATCTCCCAGATGTAATAAGATCCCAAGTAGATATATACGCTGACGACACTACGGTTTACTCTCGCATCGATCAAAATTCTGCCGAGGCTGACAAAGCAAACTTCATTGCCGAGCTTGAAAAGACCTCCAGTCCGTAGCGGACTGTGGTAAGAATTTTAATGCTTCCAAAACGAAGCTGCTATCTATTAACCATCACAGACAATCGCTCCTACCCCCATTAGAATGGATCAGGCTAGTCTCCCTGAAAGCAAAACACTGCGCCTCCCCGGGTTAACTCTCACAACAGACCTCAAGTGAAATGACTGTATAGAATCCACAGCTAAATCCGCTGCTAAGAAAGTCGGTTCTCTGTGTAGGGCCGGGAAGTTTTTCGCGTCTGAAACAATCCAGCACATATATAAATCTACCATCCGCCGTGCATTGAATACTGCTGTCATATCTGGTCGGGTGCTCCTGTTATCCACCTAGGGGTCCTTGACAAAATCCAACGGAGAATCTGTAATGTGATCGATCACGACTTGGCAGCTCAGATACAGTCACTTTCTCACCGGCGCAATATGGCTTCTCTGAATCTTTTCTGCAAATACTTTCACGGCTTCTGCTCCGATGAACTCAGCTACCTGATGCTATATATATATATATATAATTATATATATGAGTTTACTCGAGCCACAAGATTAGCAACTAGGTCCCACCCTTTTAGTGTGAAACCAATAAATTGTAAACACAAATTCTACTCAATCAGCTTCTTTTCTCGCACTTCCCGCCTGTGGAATGCCCTTCCATTTACTTGCTTCCCCGACAGCTACAATCTCCAAGAATTTAAATGTAAAGTCAATAGTCATCTCCTACCTCACTAACTTGCATTCTCTCTCTCATGCTCCTTTCTTCATCCACTCCACTCTCATCAGTATTCTCATCCTTCTCTTACCCACTTCCTTATCCCCTATAACCTGTCACTCTTTCTCATAACTTTACTCCTATGTGACCCCCCGCACAACAGTGGCAGTAAAATGCCTTGCTTGGGGCAATATGATTATAAAAAAAATTCTGTACATTTATATTCCAGAGAAAGTAAATAAATTTAAAAGACATGCATGTGTAGCTAATCAGTATTTCATCGACTGATTGATTCGTTTTCTACGGCTTATCAACAGACAATAAATTATGTAAACATAAAGTGGGGGATCAATTTTATATTAAAATCAATATATAAATTGATCCCTCACTTTATGGCCACAGTCATCCTTCTCTTACCCACTTCCTGACACCCCCTATAACCTTTTACTCTTTCTCATAACTTTCCTCCTATGTAACCCCCTGCAAAACAGTGGCAGTAAAAAACCTTGCTTGGGGGCGATATGATTATAAAAAAAATAACCCACAGAGGTTAAACAAAACTCAAAACTCAAACTCAAAACACACAAACACGTACTTTAATGTTGTGTTTGTTTTTATATATGGAGAGACAGGACCAATTTGTAGATTAAATTCTACATCTAAATATTTGATAACTTTACTATTTGTTTCGACATCTATCTAAAAATCGGGGTTTTTGAAGAGTTTGAAAAGCATTTTTCGTTTATCTTTTTATCCTTTTCTCTTTTGTTGTCCGGTGTTATCATTAATCCGTCATCTCTGCATAATCCGTCGTCTCTGCATAATCCGTGGTTCTCTGTGTGGATTATCTCATTAATTCTGAAATTCCGGCTTCGTCAAATGAGCCTTGTGGTACATCAAATGTGCCTTTTTTTTATTCTTTAATCCATGCTTCACCATTGTGGCAGAGTATGAATTTTCGGCAATGTTGTGTTATATTCAAATGATCGGATGGTATATCTATGAACCGTTTAGCGAAATTTTAAGATTCCATCAACCTTTTTTAGATATTGATGGATAAAATTTTTTCATGTTTTTTTTTTTTTAATCATCTCACCCCAAGCAAGGCATTCCACTGCCACTATTGCGCATGGGGCTACATAGGGGAAGGTAAAGAGAAGGAGTGGTTAGACATAGGGAATGTCAGGAGGAAGGTGACAGATGATTAAGGATACCGAGGATGAGGGTTGGGCAGATGGGAAGAGTGTTTGATAGAATGGGAGCAGGTTAGTGTGTTAGGAGGTGTCTATTGACCTTACATTTAAACTCCTGGAGATTGTATCCGTCGGGGAAGCAATCATGTGGAAGGGAATTCCACAGTCGGGAAGTGCGAGGAAAGAAACTGTTGGAGTAGAAGTTGCGGTTGCATTTTATCGGTTTCACTGTAAAAGGGTGGGATCTAGTTGCTAATCTAGTATCTCTTGCAAATTCGTATTTAGGGGGCACCAGTGATCTAAGTTCATCGGAGCAGAAGCCGTGAAAGTATTTATAGAAGAGACACAGGGAAGCCACGTCGCGCCGGTGAGAGAGAGACTGCAGGCGGTCTGCCAAGTCGGTATCTATCACATTACTGACCCTCCTCTGAACCTTATCGAGAAGCCCGAGGAGAATAGCAGGGGCACCCGACCAGATATGGCAGCAGTATTCAATGCACGAGCGGATGGTAGATTTATATATGTGCAGGATAGATTTAGACGGAAAAAACTTCCGTGCCCTACACAGAGAACCGACTTTCATAGCAGCGGATTTAGCAATGGATTCGATATAGACATTCCATTTGAGGTCCGCTGAAAGTGTGAAACCAAGGAGGCGTAGTGTTTTACTCTCTGGGAGGCAAGCCTGGTCCATGCTAATGGGAGGTATGTGAGATTGTCGATAATGGTTAATTGAGAGTAGCTTCGTTTTAGAAGCATTAAAATTTACTAGCCATTTCTTACCCAAGTCCAATATGGATTGAAGGTCTTTTTCAATCTCGGCTGTGAGGTTAGCTTTGACGCCTACACCAGATTTTTGTAGGAGGCGAGAGTAAATTGTGGTTTAATTTATATTTTTGAAAGTATATTTTTATTTGTAATTTTTTGAAACCAAGAAATACAATCACTTGTTTCTTTCCATTGACAGGCCTGAGTAGCAATTCTTAGAAAGTCACACATGTCTTTTAATATTTGTTAGCTTCTCTTCCCTAATTCTGTTTTTGCTGGATTTGTAAACCGGCACGAGGGGCTATTGGGAAAATTATCTTTGTGGTCTTTTATCGTTAGAAAAGCTTACTTACCGGTCAAAATTTGAAGTCTGTTGCTTATACCCAACTTGTCTGTGACTTTTTTGCCTTTTCGTTCATATTTCAATGTCGAAGTCTGGTGCTGTTTTGGAACAGATTTTTTAAAAACATATCAAATAATCACAAATCTACATGTAAGCTGGAAAACATTCAAAATTGTACAAATTGGCCAACCACGTGTGGAAATTAAAACAAAACATGGACTATATTTACAAATCGAAAATTGAAAATCTTAATAAAAATCATTTAAAATTAAGATCTTTAAAATAATTTTTAATCTTTTTATGTTAAACTGCACATTTTGTTTTTACTATGAAAACTTATGAAAGACTTGTCATTAAAAAGTCATCAAAAGGTCATGATTCAAGATAGTTTTCTTAACAAAACGTTAACTTGAGCTATGACATTTTTGGGTCACCATCCATCCAGATGTGTAAAAACAGATAGATAGATAGATAGATAGATAGATAGATAGATAGATAGATAGATAGATAGATATGACCAGACAGAGACAGATACATATGATAAGACTGACACACACACACACACACACACACATATATATATATATATATATATATATATATATATATATATGAAGAGCCTGAGATAGATAGATAGATAGATAGATAGATAGATAGATATGACCAGAGACAGATACATATGATAAGACTGACACACACACACACACACACACACACACATATATATATATATATATATATATATATATATATATATATATATATATGAAGAGCCTGAGATAGATAGATAGATAGATAGATAGATAGATAGATAGATATGACCAGACAGAGACAGAGACATATGATGAGACTGACATATATATATATATATATATATATATATATATGTATGAAGAGCCTGAGATAGATAGATAGATAGATAGATAGATAGATAGATAGATAGATAGATAGATAGATATGACCAGACTGAGATCAAGATTTTTCGTGTTGTTGATTTCGTTTGATTTGAAAGGTAAAAGTTAATTGACTTTATTCATGTAGAAAACACCTCATGAATCGACGAAGGCAGTCAAATGAACGACAGTTTGATCTCTTTTTCCCTTTAACGTTTGTTGTAATGTGGGCCATGTAATGAATGCTAACGAAAAAAGAATTAGATATGGTGTAAGAAAGCCTTAAATGTTGATGTCTCGCTTCTTCCTAAGAATTTCGAATATGAACTCGTTTTCGTTTTTTACAGAACTTATTTCTTGTATGTATCAATTTTCTGATGACTGAAACATTTTTTCTGAAGCAACGAACTACGTAATTCTTTGGGCACAATACGCACTCGTGTGTAACAGCATCCCTGAACTTGGGTTTACAACTCTGTGAAAGAAAATATCTCTTATATAATCTATAATGAAATGGGCTTGCCAAATAACTGATAATATTTGACTTGAATCTTTGAAGCTTAATAATTTCAGATTTTATTTATTCCTATATTTTACCTGTTCACTAACTCACCTTTATCTACAATGTACATACATTCTGTCTGCATTTGATTCTTTTTTCTGTTTTACCTATTTTGGCTTTTATGTATTATTTATATTTGTGTCATTTTTATTATAATTTCATTTCTGCTATGGTCGCACTACCTACCAAGTCTGCAGAAAGACCTAAGGCAGATCGTGGTGTGTTATTATGGCTCTATTTCATTTTTTTTATCTCCCATAACATCCCTAATGTTACATAGACAAAGTTCTCCTTAGTGTGTAAGTTGGGGTTTCCAGGGATTCTTTCAATGTGTTGTCTTGTTCTATTGTGTATCATTCCAAGTGCACCCACTATCACTGGTACGATACTTGTTTTCAATTTCCACATTTTTTCTATTTCAATTTCCACGTCTTTATATTTTGACAGTTTTTCAAATTCCTTAGTTGCTATGTACAATCCGCTGGACAACCCATATCAATTTATAGGCAAGTTTTTTCTTTCTGGTTTTTGACAATGTCCGGCTTATTAGCCTCAATTTTTCTGTCTGTGTAGATGTCCAATAGAATGGTGACATCTTTTATTTCTGTAATTTCCATATCATCATCATCATTTTTTTTTTCGATTTCTGCTATGTTTATACTACCTACGGTCTGCGGAAAGATCTAAGCCGGCTCGTGGCTCCATTTCATTTGTTTTCCTATCTCCCCTAACATCCCTAGCGTTACATAGACAAAGTTCTCCTTAGAGTGTAGGCTGTACTTAACAAGACAATTTTTTGTAAATCTCTTAAGCTGAGGTTTCCAGGGATTCTTTCATTGTGCTGTTTTGTTTCATTTTTTATCATTCCAAGTGCACCTATTATTACTGGTATTATTTTTGTTTTCAATTTCCACATTATCATTATTAGTAGTAGTAGTATTAGTATTATGATTTCTACTATGGTCGCACTACCTACTAAGTCTGCGGAAAGACCTAAGCCGGGTCGTGGTGTGTTGTTATGGCTCTATTTCATGTTTTTCTATCTTCCATAACATCCCTAGCGTTACATGAACAAAATTCTTCATAGTGTGTGGGCTGTACTTAACAAGACAATGTTTTGTGATTCCCTTAACCTTGGGTTTCCGGGGATTCTTTCAATGTGTTGTTTTGTTGCATTTTTATAATTCCAAGTGCACCTACTATAACTGGCACGAGTCTTGTTTTCAGTTTTCACACATTTTGTATTTCAATTTCCAGGTCTTTATATTTTGACAGTTTTTTGAATTCCTTGGTTGCTATGTTAGGGTTAGGGTTATGGACAAGCCATATCAGTAGGCAAGTTTTTCTTTTTGGTTTTTGATTATTGTTATTATTTTTATTATCATTATTTTTAATATTATAGTTGTTATTATTATTATGTCATTTTTTCATCCTAGTTTGATTTCTGCTTTGGTCTCACTACCAACCAAGTCTGCGGGAAGACCTAAGGCAGGTCGTGGCGTGTTGTTATGGCTCCATTTCATGCTTTTTCTATCTTCCCTATCATCCCTAGCGTTACATAGACAAAGTTTTCCTTAGTGTGTGGGTTGTACTTAATAATCAAATTTTTTTGTATGTCTCTTAAGCTGCGGTTTCCAGGGATTCTTTCAATGTATTGTTTTGTTGCATTTTTATAATTCCAAGTGCACCTACTCTTACTGGTACTATTCTTGCTTTCAATTTTCACACTTTTTGTATTTCAATTTCCAGGTCTTTATATTTTGACAGATTTTCAAATTCCTTGGTTGCTATGTTACAATCCGCTGGACAAGCCATATCAGTAAGCAAGCTTTTCTTTTTGGTTTTTAATTATTGTCATTATTTTTATTATTATTATTTTTAATATCATCGTTATTATTATTATTAGTAGCAGTATTATTATTATTATTATTATTATTATTATTAATTCCTGCATATTCCAAACAGGTATTCGGTTTTCGGCCATATCACGCTGAAACACCTGTTCTGGTTCAATCATCTAGTCATTACTGAAATAGTTGTCAGCTTGGGAATATCAGGTGCTGTAAGCTTGAATGTGCGGCTGGTGTAATTAATAGCATTTCAGAATGAGAAATCAGATATACATGTTCCAGTTCCAGTGGATTTCATTATAATAAAATCAAATGCTCTTGGGAAAAGTATAAATTCACACCGTCTTCCCCGTCCTCCCCGTCCTCCCCGGCCACCAGCTATGAGTTAGATAAGAAACCTTCTATATGAAAAAGCAGGAATTAATTTTGAGATACTAATCTCAAAATTAATTTCTTACACGTAAAAATATTTTCTAGCTTTGATTAAACAAGTTGATAGTCTGTAAAAAATAAATCAGTGAATCAAAAACCAATAGGTATTCAATGGTAAGTCTTCTCTGATCATTCTGTTTTAAGCGGTCTCGCCATTTTGTTATCATTCAAGTACACCCTTTTTTAATGTTATCGTTTTCTTTTGCTATTGTTTTTTTTTGTTTTTTTTGTTTTTTTAATCTGATATAAGTCGAGGTTATTCGAAACGAGTTTTCTTGTTTGCTTACTCAAAATTTTCTTTAATTGATTTCTTAATTTTGTTTTATACGTAAGTCTGTATTTGAACTTGTTTGTTTTTTCAGTGCCGAAATAAAGAATAACAGCTATATAGAAGAATTTTGTTTTATTCCTACTTTTATTCCTATCGTACATTCTTCTAAAGCCGAATGAAATCTGATTAAAATTAATCAAATGAATAGACAAACAAATAACTAAAAACAAAAATTTAAAAAAGGACTGTCTGGAACATGAGTCAGTCATTTTTAAATGAATCACAGCCTCTGATAATATTTTTATAACAAAAATATTTATAGAAAATTAATCGAAAGCAGACGATAAAAAGTAATAAAATATGAAAAAAGTAGCAAAGCGTGAATATCTAATATTTCTTCGTATGATAATTTGAATTAAGTTTTTTAAAAATATTCTCTCGGCTATATTTGTACAGGTGTCTTTGTAACTGGTTTATACATCCACTTACATCGAATTCGTTTCTGAGTTAATCAGAAGATTTTGCATATCGATATAAAAGGAGAAATTAATATATGGTTGAATTTCTGGGGAGAAGAATTATCATTATTTACATTCATATTATTATACTGCTCTTTGTTTTAATCATCGCCATGTTTCAACCGTTGTACCTCAAAATCGTTTTCCAGTGTTTGTCAATTCGAATGTCGAACTGAACCCTTAAACTGAGTTCGTTCGAAAGATAGATAAATCAGTCTGCTGTAGACTGTATTGAACTCACAACTTTAAGAGTCAATTCAGAAACTAACCAACGTCTATAATCACTGGGCTATGTGTCCTTAAAGACGTTGGTTAGTTCCAAACTTGATTTTTTTTTTAATCATATCACACCGAGCAAGGCGGTAACGCCACTGATGTGCAGGGGGCTACATAAGAGTGAAGAGATTGGAAAAGAGAAAACAGGAAACGCATCCTAAACAGGAAACAAGGGATGAGCCTCTTCACCTGTTCAATAGATGTGGGTGGAGTGTGAACCGGGCGATAGTTTAGTCTATCTACTCCAATATTCTTAAAATTGTGGGTTCAATACCAGACTACAGCAGCGGTGAACAAGTAACTTGCGGGGTTAGGGGGAGATAACTCATGACTTCCAATCGAGGCTTTACGCAAGGATTGAGGATAATATACCCCAGTGATTGTAATAAAGGGTTCGGTTCGACATTCCTAGCACCTGAAGAAGGCCGGGGCGTACAACAGCCGAAACGTCGTACAAATGGCAATAAAGATGAGGACAATAGTCCGAATAATATAAATACTGTAAATAATACCTCATCTCAGAAATATAAACAAATACAATGATCTATTATTAAACGTCGTACAAATGGCAACAAAGATGAGGACAATAGTCTGAATAATGTAAATACTGTAAATACTACCTCATCTCAGAAATATAGACAAATCCTAGGAAGACATTATTCATTTTGTTTCAATTACTTTGTTCAAATGGTTTACCTCCATATTCACAAACTAACGCTTAAAATGACTAACCTGGTTCAGTCCCATCCATTAAGGTAACTCGGATCAATAGGTACATAAAGAAGAAAGTGGAGGACAATAACCAAAACATGGTGATAATAATGACATATCAATTATTTTCATCAGATATTGTACCTTCGAAGCGCTATTACGTTTAGTCTTTACAGGCTTCGTATAATGAAAAAACAGATATCATTCGTATAATGAAAAAACAGGTATCATTCGTATAATGAAAAAAAGATACCAGTCGTATAATGAAAAAAGATATCATTCGTATAATTAAAAAAAAGATATCATTCGTATAATGAAAAAAAGATATCATTCGTATAATGAAAAAAACAGATATCATTTGTATAATGAAAAAAGATATCATTCGAATAATGAAAAAAAGGTATCATTCATATAATGAAAAAAGATATCATTCGTATAATGAAAAAAGATATCATTGGTATAATGAAAAAAGATATCATTCGTATAATGAAAAAACAGAAATCATTCGTATAATGAAAAAAGATATCATTCGAATAATGAAAAAAAGGTATCATTCATATAATGAAAAAAGATATCATTCGTATAATGAAAAAAGATATCATTCGTATAATGAAAAAAAGATATCATTCGGTATAATGAAAAAAGATATCATTCGTATAATGAAAAAACAGAAATCATTCGTATAGTAAAAAAAGATATCATTCGTATAAGGAAAAAACAGATATCATTTGTATAATGAAACAAAGATATCATTCGTATAATGAAAAAAAGATATCATTCGTATAATGAAAAAAGATATCATTCGTATAATGAAAAAAGATATCATTCGTATAATGAAAAAAGATATCATTCGTATAATGAAACAAAAGATATCATTCGTATAATGAAAAAAGATATCATTCGTATAATGAAAAAACAGATATCATTCGTATAATGAAAAAAAGATATCATTCGTATAATGAAAAAAAGATATCATTCGTATAATGAAAAACTGATATCATTCGTATAATGAAAAAACAGATATCATTTCCATTAAAATCTGTTAAAAGCACTGAAAGCAAAAATATGAAACATTTTGAAAGGATGAAATAATGAAGTTTTCTAGAGATAAAATAAAATAACTCAACAAAACCTGAAAATTGTACAGTACGTTAATGGTAGCAATTCGTAATAATAGTAATAACAATTTTATTTTCACTTTATAAACCAAGCCGTCATTTTAGTAACTTAGTACTACTTGTAAAAAATAGGTATAGTTTTTGTATTTATGCAATAATTACTGTGATATTTTTTTGTTTTTAAAACTAACCAGTAGAATTATTTCTAAATATTTAAAATAGTTTAAAAATTTATTTAGTTATTGTAAAATTGTTTAAAATATTTCAAAAATCACGTTGTTTGTCACTTGAGAAAAATTACATGACTTTCTAGGAAGTTTTAAAGATCGTCTGCTTTTTGCAATTGTGTCATTAGAGAGTATATTCATTAATGAAATTTTTAAGTTCTATAAAACTGCCGCAAGTTAAAAATTAGGATTCTACAATTTAAGCTTAAGTTATTGCAACTATCTCTGTGCATTGTTGTTGCCATAATCACATCGAAATTGCCTTGCCTAAAAGCATGACTGCTAATTTGTATATATGCCATTATTCTTATTGATATGTGTACTCGTTTAGTTTTCATGCCAGAAGGAACCGGTGAATATCACTGAAAATGAAGTTGCGGCAAGATTCTAAGATTATTTACTAAGCACTGCTTAGTTTAGGCACCTAGTGAGGATCGAACACATTGCTCAGCAGCACAGTAATATCCTCGTTGAACAAAATAATAATAATAACAAAATTATATCTCTCGTGTGTCAAATTATTGTTTATTCAACTCTAAGCTACTTTAGTAAATATCAGCATCGTCCTGGGTATGACGATAAATTACACTCGGCAGCAATGAAAAGTATTGAAGATCTTCGAAACATCTCTTAATTGCTGTTGTTGCCAGGTCCATTTTGACCCGGGTGGTAGCACATGTAAGGGCCCCAGCTATGGATAAATAGTGAACCGCCGAACTGGGGTCAAAACATTATAAAAATTTTTGTAGTAAGAAAAACAGTAAAACATTTTCATAGTAAAAAAATTTCCATCAGTATATTATTAGAAAAGGGAGATAAAAATTACCATTTTTGGAAAATAAATTTGCTGAAATTCCCAAGAAAGTTAAATTTCGGCATTAAATGACCCATAGGGAGTTGATATGCCGTGAAAAAAGTCAACCCAAAACAAACTGATTTCAGTAAGTGGGTGTGTCGATTTGAGGGGGTTTCTTCTTAACGCGAGAATATGAGAGACTTTCTAACTCTTTTCTCCTTGAATGGTTGCTTATATATTTTTTTTAATCGTATCACCCCGAGCAAGGCGGTAACGCCACTGATGTGCAGGGGGCTACATAAGAGTGAAAAGATTGGAAAAGAGAAAGCCGGAAACCACATCCTAAACAGGGAACAAGGGATGAGCCTTTTAACCTGTTCAATAGACGTGGGTGGAGTGTGAACCGGGCGATAGATAGATCTATCTACTCCAATTGAAAAAAAAAGAAACCAAAGTGAGAATATTGGAAAAGAGAAAAGCCGGAAACCACATCCTAAACAGGGAACAAGGGATGAGCCTCTTAACCTGTTCAATAGACGTGGATGGAGTGTGAACCGGGCGATAGATAGATCTATCTACTCCAATTGATATATCGTCCTTTCGTCGGATTCTCCACCTGTTTACATCTTCAGCGCATCTATGTCACTCAGCTTTTTACATATCGAAGGCAGCAACTGATATTCGGTGGAATTATGAATCTGCACCTGGCACCGAGAAGCTCATCTAACATGTAAACCCGATAATATACCGGTTTTTACTGAATCTTTATGGTAACACAGAGTTCAAAGATTATTCTGGCATTATTTAGGATGATTCCAGTACATCAAGGCCGTCAAGGATAAACTTAGGTGTAACCCGTAATTGCCCTGCTTAAGAGACTTATGTAACCCGTAATTGTCTTGTTTAAGCTTGCCTTGTATTATTGCATGTGAAAAAAATGTAATCCTAAATTTAATACGACGGAGCGAAAGAAATTATTACTAGTGGTATTGTTAATTTTGCAGTTTATTGTCAATCGCGATATGAGTCGAGCTAAGTTAAAAAATGATATATCCCGGAAAGGAATATCAGTGTAAAGATTAGTAGAAGAATGGTGTTCGGTACAGGAAATAGATATAACGGATTTATTGTACTACTGTACAATTAACAATAAGATAAAGATAAGCGATCAACGAGTAGGAGCGGAGTCGGAATAAACTATCAAATAGAGAATGCCTTCGCCTAAGACGTTTTGTATTTACTAGCCTTCCCACGCAAGGCCAGATGTGACACATGGTAATTTTATAGTGGGTATTCCCGGCCATATAGCCGGGCCAAAAAATCTCTGTCTATTTTTCCCCAGTCGTGGTTCTACCCTTCGGCGGAACCACGACTGGGTTTGTGCTCTCTGCTCGGAAGCAGAGAGCGCCCTCTACCCGAAGGCAGAGAGCTGACAGTGTCATAGCGTCGTCAGGCGAGTGCCTAAGACGTTTTGTATTTACTAGCCTTCCCACGCAAGGCCAGATGTGACACATGGTTATTTTATAGTGGGTATTCCCGGCCATATAGCCGGGCCAAAAAATCTCTGTCTATTTTTACCGCGTCGTGGTTCTACCCTTCGGCGGAACCACGACTGGGTTTGTGCTCTGCTCGGAAGCAGAGAGCGCCCTCTACCCGAAGGTAGAGAGCTGACAGTGTCATAGCGTCGTCAGGCGAATGCCTAAGACGTTTGTATTTACTAGCCATCCCACGCAAGGCCAGATGTGACACATGGTCATTTTATAGTGGGTATTCCCGGCCATATAGCCGGGCCAAAAAATCTGTCTATTTTTCCCCAGTCGTGAATCTACCCTTCGGCGGAACCACGACTGGGTTTGTGCTCTCTGCTCAGAAGCAGAGAGCGCCCTCTACCCGAAGGCAGAGAGCTGGCAGTGTCATCGCGTCGTCAGGCGAGTGCCTAAGACGTTTGGCTCTCGTACCGCTTGTCACCGTCCTTTATAGTCTAGAGCATTCCATTCTCGGGGATGGCAGGATATTCCACTATAACACCTCCCCCCGAGCTAAATTCTTCCTAGAATTTTGCTCTCAATATCTTTTTCGTTTAGGATCTGGACATAGCCATTTCGTCTTCTTCCTTTTTCTATTACTTCTTCTTCTTGCGTCCTCACTTTCAGGAGAATCAGAAGTTACTTCCATCGGTACTCCAACGTTAGTAGGTGGCTTGATTTGGAATGTGTCATGCAATACCTCCATCGGTATCTCTTGGTCATTGTTAACAGTTTCAACGTATTGGGGCCTCAATTGATTTAAGTGTCTTTTACAAACTTCTGTCCTTTTTGACTATATAGATAACACTCCCGATTCTTCCACTTACTACACCGTCTTCCCAAAAGCACTTTCCAGATCGATAGTTTTTAAAGAAAATCTTATCACCTTTTAAATATTTCTTATCCGAGTTTGGTTTTATCCAGGTCTTCTTTTTCTTTTCCTTTGGTAACAACCTATCCAAGATTGATCTAATCTTTCTCGCGTACATGACCTCCGCAGGCGACAAATTTCCATTAACGTTCTGATTCGGTGTAATTCTATAAACCATCAGAAAAGTTTGGATATTTTTGTCTTCGATGTAGATCCCATTAGCTTTTCTCATTGCTCTTTTGAACGTATCGACAAACCTTTCTGCCTGACCATTCGATCTCGGATTATATGTAGGTGTTGTTATGTGTTCGATTGCTAACAAATTACAAGAACGTTTACAATCAGCTCACGTAAACATGGTACCATTGTCACTCACAATTGTGTTTAGTAGCCCCATACGGCTAAATACTTCATTTAACGCCCGTATTGTATTTGCCACTGTCGGGTGCTTAATTCTCTAAACTTTAGGCCATTTAGAATAGCTATTCACAGTGATTAGGTAATAGTTTCCCTTTAATGGTCCTGTATAGTCCACATGTATCCGTGACCAGGGCACATCCGTTTTAGGCCACGGCTGAGTTTTTATGGGTGGTGATTTTGCTGCTAACTGACAGCCTTCACACTGCTTCACCAAATTTTCAATGTCCTGGTCCATCCTAGGCCAGTATACATAACTCCTCATTAATGATTTCGTTCTGGATATACCCTGATGACCCAAATGAAATTCTTTTAATATCCTCTTACGTAGAACACATGGAATTACCACTCTTTGAGCAGCCAGTAGTGTTTCATTGTAAATTAAAAATGGTGATACTTTATATCCTTTGTTTTTTTCATTCCCTTTCAATTGTTTAATCATTTTTGCAATGTAATCATCCGTTTTCGCCATTTTATTAATTTCCTCCAGCGTTACCTGTAATTCACTAACGGTGTTCACCAGTACATCCGTAAGTTCTTTCTCTTCTTTTAACGCTGCTATCACCGTTTCCCCCAACAACCCAGGGTTCTTCGGAATTAGTCCTGAAAGACAATCCGCGTGTGCGATTTCCTTAGACGTAATAAATGTCATCTTAAAATTGTAATTTAATAAGATTACACTCCATCTTTGCAACCTGTTTGCGAAATGAGTAGGTACCCCTTTTTCGACCCAAAAATCGAGAATAAAGGTTTATGGTTGGTTTGTAGCACAAACGATCTTCCATAAATGAATCTGTGAAATTTCTTCACAGCATAAATTATAGCTAGCGCTTCCTTCTCTATCTGGCTATAATATTTTTCCGCTGGAAGCAACGCTCTCGAGGCATGAGCGATAGGTTTTCATACGCCATCCTCGAATTTGTGTAACAGAACAGCTCCTATGCCATATTCACTCACATCCAACGCTACAATTAATTCTTTATTTGGATCAAAATGTACTAACGCTAAATCCGACAATAAGCACTTTTTGATTTTTTTAAATGCTTCGTCGCATTCCCTTGTCCAACACCACTTTTTATTTTTTTCTAATAATTTGTTCAATGGTGCTCTCAAGTCATGCATATTAGGAATATATACATTGTAATAATTTGCAAATCTGTAACTTAGTCACGTTATCCGGAGTAGGCATATTTTTTATTGCTTCAGTTCTGTTTGGGTTAGGTTTCCTTCCCTTGTGATCAATTATTTGGCCTAAATATTCAATCTTATCCATACAGAACTCGCAATTCTTCCTAAATCTTTTAAAAATTTCACGGACATGCGTTTTATGTTCTTCCACATTTTCACTTTTTATTAAAATGTCGTCCAAGTATGCCATTGCATAATCTAGACCCGACAACATCGTATCCATAATTTGTTGAAATGCACTTGGTGCTACCTTCAAACCGAACGGTAGACGTTTCAACCTATACAATCCTCTATGAGTGTTGATGGTTAAATACTTAGAACATTCTTCATCGACTTGACTTGTAGATAAGCTTCTGACAAATCAATCTTCGAAAAGATTTTGATTATTCAACCTTGAAAATATCTCCTCCGGTATGGGGAGTGGATACGTGTGATCTTTTAAACATTCGTTCATTCCGGTTGAGAAATCTGCACAAACTCTTATTTTATTGTTTCTTTTTCCTACGTAGACTGTAGGTGATGCCCACTCAGAGTAATCTACTTTCTTAATTACTCCGTTCTTCTCCAATCTCTGTAACTCTTTGTCTATCGTCTCTAACGATACAAAGGGAACTTTTCTTTTCGGTTTGAACACCGGTTTTACGTTCTCCTTTATTTCAAACTTCACTTCAGTCTGCGCACAACAACCAAGTTCATCCGCAAAGACTTCAGTAAACTCCTTCTTCAAGTCTTTTATAAATTCTGTCTGTTTTGACTTTCCTACATTCGACGCATTTATTCTTCTACAAAACATATTCATCGGCTTCTCCCATAAATTAAATAACACAATCAAATCAATGCCAAATAAATTTGCATTTTTTCCTAAAATCACATAGATTTTAGTTTTGTGGATTTTGCTGTCAAATGCTACTTTCGCAAAAAATTCACCCTTGAATTTCAATTTGTTACCCGAAATGCCTCTCGTAATTTTCTTAGTATTCTGCAATTCCGGTCGACATATTTTCTCCAAGTATTTTCATCAATTGTATAAATGTCACTTCCGGTATCTAGCAAACAAGTGATATTTCGACCATTTAATTTGATGTCGACGTACTTTCTTGTACCGAAATCCTTTGTAACTTTCTTAGATACAACTGTATTTATCCTTTTGGACTTTCAATACTTTTTTTCTTTACACATTACTGCCTTGTGTCCCTTTTGCGCACATTCAAAGCATATTTTATTTTTAAAATAGCACTTGTGACATGATTAGTGTGACCACATGATTTGCAGTATGGTCTTTCTTCTTTGTAGACACGTTGCTTAACTTTATGTATTCGGGCAATATTCTTTTCTTCAATACATAAATTATCTCGTTTAATGTTAATTAATTTTTGGCATTCCTCCGATGTTATTGTGGATGTTATTGTGTTACCGTCTTAATAACCTCTCTGAAGATGGCTCATGTGAGCCGAAAGCTTAAAACCAAATTAATAAAAAATTATCCAAATGTTGGAGAATTTTGTCTTTATTTTCAACTGAAATTAAAGCCAAAATACGACGTTTAGAATGGCTCATGATTAAACATAATAGACATTCATTGTCTCTTATATTTAACAGTATATGTTTAGAAAATTATTTGCTGCCTCGATACACTATATATATATATATATATATATATATATATATATATATATATATATATATATGTATATATATATATATATATATATATATATATATACTCACATCTTGATTGAGCACTTTGGAAGAATGGTAGACTTTATAGAAGCAGTACTACTCAAGCGTCTACGCATCGTTCAATAAGTAATAATAATTTAGAACACTCTCAGCTACTGGCGTATGTTCACATTGTATATAACACGCTAAAAGTCCGCCTTCATCTTCCGAGCGCCCATAACTCAGTGGTAGAATCGCCAATTGATGTCAATTCGGTCGGGTTTCATTTCTGGCTAGAAGCAATCGGATGTCTAACTGTACTGATGAGCTGTGATACAGCGAAACAGACCTGTTTGTGGTTATACATATATTGAAATAAAAGTGTTTAACTTGATATTACTAGACATTTAAAAAGTGAAGCTACCGGTTTCGCTCCCGCTCTCCAGACCCCATTGAGGGATTCAAACTTAGAATAAAATAAACCATGAAATGCGTGATGGAAAGAAAAAAAATACAAATGCAGGAAAAAATATAAAAAAAACTATGAATAGAAAACAAAGAGCTGTTTGTTTTCTATTGATAGCTTTTTTTTTCTCTCCATCACGCATTTCATGGTTTATTTTATTCTAAGTTTGAATCTCCTAATGAAAAAAAAAGTTGCTGGTTGGACCAACAGACGGTAGATCAAAAATCTGGAAGGTACTTCCACAAACGGAAAATGCGAGAAAAGAAACTATTAGAGGAGAAGAGACGATTACACTTAACTATTTCAACGGTAACAGAGTGACACCTTGATACCAATCAAGTAGCACATGTTAATTAAAAAGGGGTAAATTTTATAGATAAGAGCAAATAGTAAATATATTGAAATTAATTTTAAATATATTTAAGAGCGTGGAAAATTCTATGGTCGCAAAAATTAGAGATTTCATTACGTTGGTTCAACAAGCTACTTTTTGGAAACCTAATTATATGGATTTTTTCTTGTAAGCAAAGGAAACATATTTCATGTAAAGATTTACATGTTTTAAACTTTGTTAATATTTTCTATTTAACTGTATAGATTTTATTAGCATCTTTCAATTACCAATAGTATTTAGAGAGAGTGAGGTAGAAGTACTATATATTTTATTATTGAAAGATTAGGTTATGCTGATAAAAACTATTGTTAGTACACCTCACATATCATTTGGTAAAATTAGGATTTTCAGTATTGGAGATGGTAACTTGGTATACTATGGAATTTTTTTCTCCGCCCACGTCTATTGAACAGGTGAAGAGGCTCATCCCTTGTTCCCTGTTTAGGATGTGGTTTCCGGCTTTCTCTTTTCCAATCTTCTCACTTTGGTTACTTTTTTTTTTTTTAAATTGGAGTAGATAGACTAAACTATCGCCCGGTTCACATTCCACCCACGTCTATTTAACAGGTGAAGAGGCTCATCCCTTATTTCCTGTTGAGGATGTGGTTTCCGGCTTTACTCTTTTCCAATATTCTCACTTTGGTTTCTTTTTTTTTTTTTTTGAATTGGAGTAGGTAGACTAAACTATCGTCCGGTTCACACTCCACCCACGTCTATTTAACAGGTTAAGAGGCTCATCCCTTGTTCCCTGTTTAGGATGTGGTTTCCGGCTTTTCTCTTTTCCAATATTCTCACTTTGGTTTCTTTTTTTTTCAATTGGAGTAGATAGATCTATCTATCGCCCGGTTCACACTCTACCCACACCTATTGAACAGGGGAAGTGGCTCATCCCTTGTTCCCTGTTTAGGATGCGGTTTCCGGTTTTCTCTTTTCTAACCTTCTCACTTTGTTTTCTTTTTTCATTCAATTGGAGTAGATAGATCTATCTATCGCCCGGTTCACACTCTACCCACACCTATTTAACAGGTGAAGAGGCTCATCCCTTGTTTCCTGTTTAGGATGTGGTTTCCGGCTTTCTCTTTTCCAATCTTCTCACTTTGGTTTCTTTTTTTTTTTTTTCAATTGAAGTAGATAGACTAAACTATCGCCGGGTTCAAACTCCACCCACGTCTATTGAACAGGTGTAGAGGCTCATCCCTTATTTCCTGTTGAGGATGTGGTTTCCGGCTTTTCTCTTTTCCAATCTCCTCACTTTGGTTTCTTTTTTTTGAATTGGAGTAGGTAGACTAAACTATCGCCCGGTTCACACTCCACCCACGTCTATTTAACAGGTTAAGAGGCTCATCCCTTGTTCCCTGTTTAGGATGTGGTTTCCGGCTTTTCTCTTTTCCAATCTTTTCACTTTCGTTTCTTTTTTTTTTTTTTCAATTGGAGTAGATAGATCTATCTATCGCCCGGTTCACACTCCACCCACATCTATTGAACAGGTTAAGAGGCTCATCCCTTGTTCCCTGTTTAGGATGTGGTTTCCGGCTTTCTCTTTTCCAATCTTTTCACTATTACGTAGCCCCCTGCGCATCAGTGGCGTTACCGCCTTGCTCGGGGTGATACGATTAAGGCATTTATTTTTAAGTTAGGGTTATGCCAATTGCAAGAATTACAGTTATTATTATTATTTCTAATAAGATGATTATGATTAATATCATTATATTGTTTTAGGATTTTCTTATCGAGTCTTTTTATTGTCATATCAAGATTATCAGTGCAGCTATAACTAAATTTCAGTGTATTTTTATTACAAACTAGCAGTATAGCCCGGCGTTGCTCGGGTGTAATGAAAGTTTATATATATATTATCGATTTTCTGCACTATTGTAAAAACTGCAACCTTGAAACTTCTGAATATCGTTTCTTATGTCTTTGTCTATGAGTGTATCAAATTTTATTAAAATTGGACCACTTCTTCTAAAAGCCTGATTTTTTCGATAATTGATTTTCGATATTTATCGGGGGTACCTCGAGACAAAACCTAGCTAAGAACACTCGCAGACGCTTATAGTACAAATGTGTAAATTTTCAAGAAAATCGGTTCAGCCGTTTTGGTGTCTATAGGTAACGGATACACACAGACACAGACACACATGCACACACACACACACACACACACACACACACACACACACACAGACAAAGTTCCATTTATAAATAAGTTTACATTTTGTTAAGGGGTTATTAGTTGAGAAGTGTTTCTGAACAGGTTAAGTAATTTATTGGCTAAGCAATTTGTCAACCGTTACATTTGAAGCAAGAAGAAAATTCACAGTAATCTTTACCAACGCAGTTTTGCGGTTATTTCTTGTTACCACAAGTCACACCCCTGAAGATGATCTTGGAAGGGGGTTGAAAGAACTTGGGAACATCGAGAAATGAATAAAAAAATCATCTGTCAATGTTACAGCTCATTTCTTACATCTTTCAATTATAATACACGAAAGATTATCCGTATGAAAGGATTTTATTAAACATAAGCAGAAAGCAGACACAATGTTTGCAATATATTTAATATGACAACATATCTGTCTGTGAATGACTATATATATATATATATATATATATATATATATCATAATGATGATCCACGTATACTGTCTTAATATGTATAGGAAAAACTACTAAAAAGTTGTTTTTTAAACTTACATCTTTTTAGTAGTTTTTCCTATATATATATATATATATATATATATATATATATATATATATGCATTTATTTTTATTTGTCGATTCAAATTTATTGGGTCAAACATGTATTTAAGGATTTCTATGCATTTATTTGACTGGGCAGAAGATTATCCCGCAGTAGGTTGCCATTGCTTTCTGCGGTAGACTGGTTGCCAGCCAACCTAATCTGTCCTATTATTTAACCCATGAAGAGAAGCGATGGCTTAATACCTTTCCCAATGGTATTTGCACTGGAATTCGAACTCGGCTCCCCGATTTGTCGTTCCGAGTCGCTATCCACTGCACCACGTGCACATCCTATTAGCGATCGAAAAACGCCAGGAATTATCAAAATTTTCTGACTGAAAAAACCCAGTTCTTGACAATAACTGAGATAATCGAATGTACTTAAGCAAAGCAGATAAAGCATAAACTTCAGAAAGTTTATTTAGAATTTCGATCCAGATATAAAGCATCTTATTTGAAAACCAGGAAAATATAATAAAAATGAAACTAACCACTACATCACCTACATATCTAATGCTTGTTATAGTTTCATTGATATCTACAAAGCTTAGATTTGTATGACACACGATCAATAAATTTATCCATAAGGAATTGATTTTTGTTTAAGCATGAGGAGATAACTCATCTTTAAAATCGATTTTTTTATTCAGCTTTTTTTCGATTAAATCAGAAAAGATAGATAAGATACATTTTTTTTTTTCAAGTGGCACTTTTACCTTTCCGAAAAAATTATGGCGTCAAAAAAATAAGATTCTTGGCATATTTAAACAGAAGCTGATTTGTTTTCTTTTCAGCCATCTTCGTCTCTATCTTCTCCATTTTGAGCCTCTTGGCGTCGATAACCTATCCTGATATATAATTCACAACGATAAGTATATACAATCAAATAATTATACGAATATATTTTTTTTTTTTTTGAGAAATATATTCTTTTCCTTTTTTTTGTTTTTTTTGTTTTTTGTCGATATGAATTGTGTACGAGAGCAAAGATTAAAATCATCAAATATTAAAATGACGTAAGTAGTGTTACAAGATACGGCTATAGAATGACTTCTTTAGGGCAATTTCCAAAAAGCGTGAAACGAAAAAATTGTGTCACGCCATTTTTTTCAAGATTTGGGAAGAAAATATTTTTTTAAAAAATGACAGAAAGATTTTTTAAAAATCAAATCAAACGTTTATCTATAAAACTTTTTTAATAACTCAATATTCAACGTTTAATTTAAGTTTAGTCACGTTTTCATAGTTTCCAAAAAGAAAGATGACAAAACCATATCATATATTTTTATACAATGAATTAAAGTACTCCACTTTTAATCTTTTTTTTTTTAAAATAAAAGACAATTCAAGCTTCTTGTTCTGCGACTTGAAAAATCTAAAAAATAGCTGCTAAGGTGTTAAATATATTTGAGGACGGATAGATGAAGTTCATGCAGAATTTTCTGTTTTCTTTTTAAGGTGTTAAATATATTTGAGGACGGAATCTTCTAAGAGGGGGAATTCATTGTATACTATAGTACAATGGCCGAAACGTCGTACAAATGATAACAAAGATGAGGACAATAGTCCAAATAATGTAAATACTGTAAATAATACCTCATCTCAGAAATATTTATTTAGAATGATTTATTATTAAACGTCATACAAATGGTAACAAAGATGAGGGCAATAGTCCGAATAATGTAAATACTGTGAATAATACCTCATCTCAGAAATATAAACAAATACTAGGGGAAAGTCATGTTTGCTTTGATATTTCAGCACCTGGAATTCTTTTACCTGCGACTAAATACTGACATTTGTCGATATCTCCACCGATATCTTTAATGTTTTTGTAGTCCTAATTCTAATAACCGTATTCTTTGGCTTGGATTCTTATCTCACAAATGCAACATTGGGTGGGGAGAGTAGAGAGGGTGCACTAAAAAGGGAATAAGAATTGCTATTTAGTAAACGTATATGTATTTGTGAATGATACGACAACAACTATTTTTGTATTTAAATTTAGTTTTTATAATTAATCTATTTTTTTTTTATATTTAACCTTAATTTAAAATTTAGGAAATCTCTTTTTTATATAAACCTTTAATTAGATCACAGTTTGTAGTATGAAATGTAAAATTTGAGGTAAGAGTGTTGTTAATACTATAAAGGTTTATCGATTCTAGAGATCCTAACTTTAGTTTTTGTAGTTTTAGCGTGATTGTAAGGTTAGTTCTTTAATGTGTTTGCAGTTTACTGTGGTTTCATGCCTCTGGTTTAATAACATGTTTCTACTATATGCATTTAATGATTTCTATTTTTCTTGAAGACAAAGGAATGGTTCCTGTACCGATTTACATGTTCTGGCCTGTTTGAGGAGATTCCATTTAACTTTAGGTGTTTTATTTTCGTTTTTTAAAAGAGAGTATATATATATCCTCTCTATTATAATAAAAACTGTTGTGTGCGTGTATATATATATATATATATATATATATATATATATATTCCTCCCGTCACGAGAGACAATAGCGAGACAGCATCATCTCACTCCATTCTCTTTACCCCCGGTTATCATCATCAGTATTCTTATCCTTCTCTTACCCACTTCCTGACACCCCCTATAACCTATCACTGTTTCTCATAACGTTTCTTCTATGTAACCACCCCCGTACAACAGTGAGCAGTAAAATGCCTTACTTTGGGCGATATGATTATATATATATATATATATATAAGAAAATGAAAGCTCTTGCAAGTATTCGCTTTTTAACAGTGCCTTATCACTTTATATTTTTACAATAATTAGTAGTGATATATATATATATATATATATATATATATATATATATATATACTCTCTATTGTAATGAATACCGTTGTCTTTATATATATATATATATATACACACACACACATATATATATATATACACACACACACATATATATATATGTGTGTGTGTGTGTGTGTGTGTGTGTGTGTGTGCGTGTGTGTGTGTGTGTGTCATTCGGCAGGATTTGAACCTGCGACCCCTATACTTATAGGGGAACCTACCATTTGATCTGACTATGTCTTAGACCTCTCGACCACGAATGACCTCCAGTCTAAACGAGATTTTAATCAAGCCTATATAACACAATTTTCGATTCATCGCAACAACCATATCGGCTCTGAAAAGTATCACAATGCCAACAAATGTAAACATGTTACGGAAATTAACGAAGAATAACGAAACTTGGTTATAAACAAGCGACAATTTGAAATGATTTGTTTGAGCGTGACAATATATATATATATATATATCCAGTTTCTGAAAGGTTTTTTCTGTTGCTGAGGTGATGTGTCGTCCCCCGTGGGGATCTTCATATCGAAATGGCCATTCAACATCTTTGAATTAATCCTTTTTTAATATATATATATATATATATATATATATATATATATATATATATATATTGTGTTTGGTTCCGTTTGGGGTTTTTTCTTTACTGCGGAGTATTGAATGTTTTGTTCTTGTTCCGCGGGTTTTTCTTTTTTCTCCCCATTTATCCGACGTCTTAGTACACCGGATTGTAACGGATTTAGGTTCTGTTTGTTAATGGTTTTTTCGGAGGTTTATTTTAGTATAAATTTACGGCCTGCATACTTACAGAGTCTATGTAGTTATTATTATTATATATATATATATATATATATATATATATATATATATATATATATTAATGCAGGTTTTGTCTATTAATTTTGTGTAGGATCCGTTCATACCGTCTGATATACTTGATGGTGATGTCGTTGAAAAACATCAAAAAAATCACAGTATTTGTTGAATTTTTTATCGGGTCTAAGCTTTCGGCTCACATAAGCCATTATCAAAGAGTAAATATTAACACACAGTAAACATAGAACATTTAAGCTATTAACAATAAAGATAATTTAATTGAAAATATAAGTCCATCCCTACCGTGGCGGATGGCCGAAGACAGTGACAAAATAGTGGTGTTATGGTCCCTGGTCTGATTACAGACATTTGAGTACGTTGTTGGAAATATCGAAATTGATTGTATTCAAACCAGGTTTAAATTGTTTAATGTTGAGTGCTTCGAGGATTTTTAGTTTCTGCTTATTATTTTCTTGTTTGAGTATGTACGTGTTATCAACAAGCGTTTTTCTCAGAAGTGTGCGTTGATAACCGTGTTGTTCTAAATGACGGAATATATTTGAATTTTTATTTAAGTGCAACGTCAGACGCCGTGAGAGCGAATTTGTGGTGTGGCCGATGTAGATATCATTGAGGTTGTTAGAGATACATTCTCTAAATGGACATATGAATTTATATACTACATTGGTTTTTTGCAAATCACTCACGGTGGGGGAAGAGTCGTTGCGGACAAATGAATTAGATGTAGTGGATTTAGTGTAATATATAATGAACTTAATTCTTTTGTTAGAGTCTGTCGGAGAAATATTAGTATTTATGAGTTTTTTAGGATGTTTTCATCTAGTTGGTAGTTGGAGTGCATCTGGCTACGGTATAAGAGAGTGATATGTTTAAGATTGGTTGGGTTAGTATCATGTGTTGTTTTTTCCATGTTAAGCTTTTTAAGAAAATAATGTATTTGTTCATCAACTATGTAGTTGGGAAAATTATTATTGACGAGTGTCTGTTTTATGTTTTTTAGTTCACTGTAGAAGATCTGATTTGTAGATGAATTGACTTTTGCACGATATAATAGATTTTTCATAATGGATATTTTGTAATAGTGGGGGCATTCACTGATATAATTGAGTGTGGAGGGATTTTTATTAGTGGGTTTTTGATACGGTGAGATAGTAAATTTATTGTTGTCAGTGTTAATTAATATATCAAGAAAAGGAATTTTGTTATCTTTGCTAAGTTCATAAGTAAATTTTAAAACTGAGTTATTTTGAAACTGTTTTTGAAGTTGTAAGATTTCATCAGTATTTTTAATTGACAGTAGGATATCATCAACATATCGTAGATATATTGATGGTTTTGTAAATTTTGCAAAGGTAGTATTTTCAAGGTTAGACATGTAGAAATTACTAAAAATCGGACCAAGCACTGAACCCATGGAGACTTTGTATATATATAGTGTTGTTTGGATCAACAAAAGGCACTTCAGTAGTACAAGCTAGTAGAATTTTTCTTAGGATGTTGGGATTAATTTTGAGTGGGGGTAATGAAGGATTACTGTAAACATTTCTTATAATTATATCAATAGTTTCACTGACGGGTACATTAGTAAATATATATTATGAACTTAATTATTAATTGATATGACGAATGAATTTCTTTCAATTATCCTGCTGCAATTTGCCTGTTAGAACCGCACTTTTTAGACTAATTCATCCTAACTTCATTTAACTCTAAATCGTTTCCAGCCTGATAGTTTTTATTTATTGCGAAACTTTTCTCTTTAAAATTTATTTCTTGATCCAAAAAAAGAGCAGATGAAATAATGGGAAAACGTAATGTCTTTTTTACAAATATTTTCATGACAACTGCTCTGATAAGCTTTTTTTCCTGGTACCCTGATCATGTGAATTTAGGCGTGCTTCTTGATTGTCATCTAGGTCCCACCCTTTTACCATTGAAAGAGTTAAATGTTGAATAAATTTATTTTTTATTATTTCAAAATATTTTTGTGAAAGTTTAGTAAATGTATCTGTTAAAATGAAATGTCAGTGTCATTTTCATTTTTGCGGTATTTAGACAACAATTTATTTAACGCACCCAATATATTTATAGTCCATGGTATTATCTTTTCGTTATTTCTCTCAAATCCTGTCTCACCATCCAAAACCTCAGGGCTTATCATTCTGTGCTATGCGCTGTTTTTCTCTGTCTCATTTGCCCTCAGTCTGTCCTTTGCGTATCAGATTTTCCAAGCCCTCTTTCTTCGTCATGTACCCGAGAAATTTAAAAAGTCACTTCCTGATGTTAAGTATAAGTTACCATTTTGTTTCAATTTTCTCTAAAACCTCGTCGTTGCTCACATGTTCAGTCCATCGTATTTTCAGTATCCTTCTGCAGAACCATATTTTTATTGCTCCAAGTCTCTTCATTTTTTAGCAGATTAATTCACTGACATATCTTTATCAAGTTCCTTTAAATATGTTTCTTATCTAAAAATAGAAATTCTAATAGATAATATTATTAGTAGGATACCCAGTTATAAGGCATTAAGCAATTTTCAAAGTCTGGTTTGAATCTTTTGTTACAAATGACATTCATATTATGTAAGAAAATGATGATGCAACCATTATGTAATTACTGAGTCGTAATTTAGCATTTAAATAATATAAGATTGGATGAATAATTATTTATAATTGCTATTTTAAGACGCTTATTAGGAAATATTCTAACAGAGAATGGAAAGTACGACAGTGAAATCCAATGTCGCTAGACAGAAGGTTTCCTCGGAAACAAAGAAGAGAACTGAAATGTTACGTGATATCTATTCTCATATGCTGGACAATCTCTTCAAAGATGAGAAAGAGGTTTGAGTTAACGTAAACGTTGTTCTACAGACGGATGCTGAGAACACCATGGACTGAACATGTGAGCAACGAGGAAGTTTTCAGAGAAAACAGAAACAAAATATAAACTTATAATTAATATCAAGAGCGCCATCACTAGAAAACTTCTGTAAATGATTGGTAGAACATGGATTAGGTGAGATAGCAAAAATGAAAACCTGAAAGAACACTGTAAATAATAATGCATAAAATGGAGCCATAACAACACACCACGACCTGCCTTAGGTCTTCCCGCAGACTGGGTAGGTAGTGCAACCATTGCAGAAATCGAAATATGATGAAAAACAACAATAATAATAATAATACACTTTGTCTATGTAACTCTAGGACTGTTAAGGGAGATAGATAAAACATGAAATGGCGCCATAACAACACGCCACGACCTGCCTTAGGTCTTCCCGCAAACTTGGTTGGTAGTGCGACCATAGCAGAAATCGAAATATGATGAAAAATGACATAATAATAATAATAATAATAATAATAATAATAATAATAATAATAATAATGAAAAAATGAAAGAAATAGTGCGTAAAGAGTACTATAGAAGGCTACGAATGATATTAAAAACTGAATTGAATTCTCAGAACAGATTTATGGCCATTAATAGCCTTGCAATCCCAGTTGTCCAATATAGTTTCAACATCTTAAACTGGACTCGAAACGACATCAGGCGAATGGATGCTAAAACAAGAAAGCATCTATACATACCCCGTAAAGAAGGTGGAAAAGGTCTTATTCAGCTAGAATTGTCATACAAGACAACAACTATTGGCTTACTAACATACATAGAAACAACAAAGGATTGGATGATACAATTAGTAAGGCAACATGAAGAAAGAAAGAAAAAATATTCAATAATAAAAGAAGGCAGTAAATACAAACAAGATTTACAGTTAGTAGATTCTGTAGAAAAGCAAAACAGAAGCCAAGAACCAACTATTGCGGAAAAAAAATATGAAATTGAAAGCAAAAGATAAAGCACTTGAACAGATGAAACAATGCTGGCAAGACAAACCCCTGCATGGCCAATATCCAGAACGTGCCAATAAATCCAATGTTGATAAAGTTAATACGCATCGATGGTTACGTGCATCTGGATTAAAGTCTGAAACTGAAGGCTTTATTCTTGCAGCACAAGACCAAAGTCTTTTCACTAGGAACTTTCAGGCAAATATTATACATAATAATATGGATCCAAAATGCAGGTTTTGTGATGAACATCAAGAAACAATAGACCATCTATTTTCAGGCTGTTCTGTACTTGTCCCAAATGAATATAAAAATCGCCACGATAGAGTGGGGCAATATTTACATTAGCCAATGTGCAAACACTATGGAAAATATGAAAACAAACACTGGTATGAACATCACCCAGCACTGTTACAGAAATAGAAGATGCCACCATTCTATGGGATTACACCATCTACACAGACAAAAAAATTGAAGCAAATAGGCCAGACATTATTGTTAAAAACCAGAAAGAGAAAACTTGTCTATTAATTGATATGGCTTGTCCAATGGATTGTAACATAGCAACCAAGGAATTTGAAAAACTGTCAAAATATAAAGACCTGGAAATTGAAATAGAAAAAATGTGGAAATTGAAAACAAGAGTTGTGCCAGTGATAGTGTGTGCACTTGGAATGATAAAAAATGGTACAAGACAACACATTGAAAGAATCCCTGGAAACCCCAGCTTAAGAGATATACAAAAAATTGTCTTATTAAGTACAGCCCATACCCTAGGGAAAAGTTTGTCTATGTAACGCTAGGGATGATAGGGAAGATAGAAAAAAAAACATGAAATGGGGCCATAACAACACGCCACGACCTGCCTTATGTCTTCCCGCAAACTTGGTTGGTAGTGCGACCATAGCAGAAATCGAAATTTGATGAAAAATGTTAATAATAATAATAATAATAATAATAATAATAATAATAATATCGAGTACGAAGTTTTTGGAGAAAAGGGAAACAAAATATAAAGTTGTAGCCATTCATTCCTCGGCACGATTAACACATTGCCCTGCGGGTTGTTGTTCGGAATTTTCCTTCTCCTAAATGGGTTGCCAAACGGCAGTAGACAGAGACGTGGTTGGAATTACAACGAGAATGACGTGTTTTCCGAAGCTCTTGAAAAAGTCACTTTTTTTTTTTTGCCTACATGAAATTTTATTTTTACTATTTTAACGTAAACAGGTTTTTTTCTTCGTATTATTATTTAATTTATTTAATTTATTTAATTTATCTGTGTCTCCTTTAAATGATTCTGATTGATAAATAGTTTTCTTATCATTTATATTTACCTTACTTGTCGATATTTCGAAAGAATTTTTTAAAACTACGATATTTTTCTTAAAAAAAACAATATGACAGGAACAAATTTAATAGAAAAAAACAATACGATACAATTTCTACGATATTCTTTCTTAGACTACGTTTTTTGTTTTTTTGTTTTGTTTTTTTGGTGGGGCGGGCTTTTTTTCGATAACGCTATTTTCGACGACTTTAATGAAAAAATAACTGAATATACAGATCGACAAACAAATTATTTTTAAATTTCATAGCATTGATAAACGAAAGTTAATTTTTTTTCTTTTTCATTAATGGTCTTGGGTATGACAGTAAACTGATTCGGAGGTTGTGAGGAGCATGGAACCACCTCTTAATTGTTGTTGTTCCCAGGCCCACCCTAACCCAGGGTGGTAGCACCTGTTAGGGTTCCAGCTATGAGCAAATAGTTGACTCTCTAAACAGGAGTCAAGATACTACGAAGGTTAAAAACCGACTTTTATAAAATTATATACATAAAATTTTTTGAAGGAAATATTACCAACAAAACGTTTTTGAAGTAAAAATGTTACCAACAAAAATACGTTTTTGAAGGAACTAATGCTTTGGCATTAAATGACCCCCAAGGTGTTGATATGCCGTAAAACAAACCAAACCAAACCTTTTCATTAATTTTTTTTTTTTTTACAATTAATTTCATTACAAGGACTAGTGATGGTAGCAACAACAGTTTTTTTAATTAATCAAAAACACATCTGATCAAAAAAAGGAAAGAAAAAATTATCATCTATATATTCCTCTCTTTTTTTTAACATAATACTCTAGTGTAGTGAGGCTTTGATTCGTTGAGCGGCTGTTTCTCCCAATTTTTTTTTTTTTTTCGTTTTTTGATTTTTTTTTTTTAACCAGCGTCTTTCTCTTTGAATTCTAATCACGTCTCTACAGTCTCTTGGCAACCGATTTAGAAAATGATAAACTCCAAACAACAACCCGCAACTCAATGTGTTAATCGTGCCGAGGAGTGAATAGCTACTGCGTTATGAAGTTCGAACGATCCCCTACACGCTTCGGAACCCTGTTTCTAAAAGATCGTTAGCCAAAGTGCTGGGTAAGTTTAGGTGGACTTTTGAATCCGTACGTTACTTGTGGGAATAACATGAAAAATATAAACAGAAACAAAAGTCCAGTATGGTTCTTCCAGTGTATAAACAGGGAGCCCGTCCTTCAGGAGGGGAGCTACTTGAGGTAGAAAAATCTGCCATAGGAACAAACTTCTCCACAAAGAATGAATCTTCAGGTCCCCACAATCAGGATAATCCTAATGATGGTCCTGCAAATTCGTCAGCTAGATCTATAACTGTACATTTAAAAAAATAAAAAATAAAACGGTCTCGTGGCGAGTACAAAATCGTTATGACTACATTTCATGAAGCGTTACTCAAACCTCAGAAAAACATCACTCGCCAGACATGACATTTGGCGAGAAAAGGTTGGACATACAATTAGAAAGTATATTGACAAAAATAACCGATTGACAGAGGCTGGAATTAAAGAAATAAAAGAAATTGGAACCAGAATAGACAAATCAACAAAACATGAAAGGGAACCGGAATCGGAGAAAAGTAGTAACATAACACAAGCCACAGGTCATAATGAAGAAACCGAGATACACACAAATCACTGTCAAGATAATGCTGAACATTTAGAAGTGTTGGAAAGGTGTGATCTTAGTTGGTCACAAGGCGGCAATAAAACGAATTCAAAACACATTGAACAGAATTATTTTACGGAAAACAAGAACAGTATTCAAGAAGCCAAGGAAGAAATCAAGAGCCATATGTCAAATACAAAATATTGCAATGGCGGAGGTAGAACAACTCCCAAAATTACAACCAACAAAGCATAACCTCGAAACCATTAAGCTCTACAATGCAGCACATAAATTAATTCTGGATGAAGACATTCATATGAATCTTAATGAGGTAATATATGAATCAACAATATCGGCAACAAAAATTTAAACATCAAATTTTTAAAAAAGGCAGTCTCGCATACATGAAGATCCACCTTGGAAAAGAAAAATAGAAAAAGAAATTAAACAACTTAGAAGTGAACTGTCAGTACTTGATGAACTGACAAGAGGAATAAATGTAAGAACTAGGAAAAGCAGAAGAGTCGAAAGAAAATACATCAGAAATGAAAATGAAGTCCTAACAACTAAAGAAAAAATAAAGCAAACAATACAACTGAAGGCTTAAAGAATAAGACGCTATGAGAAAATATCAAGATTCTGCAGACAGAACAAAATCTTTCAAACCGATGCAAAGAAATGTTGCAGGGAAATGGATAAACAACGAATTGAAGTGACCGTCCCCACCAAAATGGAAGAAGTTATACAGTTCTGGAAAAAATATGGGCTTGTCCTAAAGAACATAACAAAGAAACAGACTGGGTTGAATGAGAGATAGAATGAATGAAAAATAAACCAGAAATGACATGGACTTGAATCCCAGAAAAGGATGCTAAATGCGCACTGAAAAAAGCACACAATTGGAAATCTTCACGAATAGATAACATTCATAACTTCTGGCTATATAATTTAAATACAGCACATGAAAAACTAGCTAAAGAACTTCAAGAAATGGTTACCGATCCCACTAAAATTCCTGTATGGATGACCAAAGGAAATACTTTTCTTGTACCCAAAAATCAGTCAGTTAAGTGCCATACGTGATACACGCTTCGATGATCAGGTTTCGAAAGAGACATTACTGACTGGGCAGTAAATGCAATGAATTCAACTGGAATTCGAACTCGGTTCTCTGATTACTCGTCACAAGCTGATATCTACTGCACCACAGTGCACATCCACTCAAAAATAGTGACACAAATATTCTGAAAAACTACAGACCAATTACATGTCGTCCCACAATATACAAACTATTGATATCTATTTTAACAAAACAAACATATTTCTTCTTGGAAAGAAATGACATATTACCGCTTGAACAAAAAGTGTGCAAACGTGGCTGTTACGGATGTATAGACCAATTACTTATTAATAGGATGATCTTGAAAAACTACTTCAATACAAAGAAAAATCTTAGTACTACCTAGATAGATTATCGTAAAGCATTCCTGGATCTTAAGATCTAAATATGTACAAGGTATCACCCGTTATCATCAATGTCATCAAACAAAGTATGCCGATATGGAAAACAACACTTTACCTCAATTATATACATGGAACTTATAAGTTTGATGAAATAAACATCAACAGAGGTATATATCAAGGAGAATTTTTGTCTCCCTTACTAATTTGCATATCACTAATAACATTAACCAGTCAACCTAACAAGACTTAACAGGGATCGTATAACGGAGCCGAAATTTCAGAATTGATGGGTACATAAATTTTAAATAAAACCTACGAAATAATCCACATTGACAAACACGGATTATACAGAGATGACGGATTAACGATAGCACTGGACAACAAAAGAGAAAATGATAAAATAAGGAAAGAACTTGACAAATTATTCAAACAACTAGATTTTGAGATAACTGTCGAAACAAATAGAAAAGTAGTTCAATATTTAGATATAGAATTAAATTTATAAACTGGCAATTTCTCTCCATATATGAAAGCAAACACAATTTTAAAGTATATAAACACAAGATTCCAAAAGCATAATCAAGCACATTCACAAAGGTATAGAACACAGGCTATCAAAACATTCGTCAAACAAAACAATATTTGATGAAATGAAATAAACTATGAAGATTAACCAAGAAAATCTGGCCATAAGAACATTTTACAATACATACCCTAACAAAACAGACAAATAAAAAACAATTATAGAAAACGAAACATTATCTGGTTCAACCCACCATTTAAATTTAAATAGCATTGTACAAAACAAGATCATTAATAAGAAATGCAACAGCAGGGACAAAAATAAATGCCCACATCAATGACTTTGTAATACAAAAGAAATCATTTACAAAGCAAAAGTACATGACTTATATGGTCAAAACAAAATATATTTGGGATCAAACAAAGATAATTTTAAGACCAGATGGTTCAATCACAGGTCGATATTTAAAATAGAAAACCAACAGATCTCGATATATAAAGTCACAAGTTTATTCGCCTGAAAATAGTCAACTTTAGACTCCAAACACGTGTAACGACACAAATACCATTATAAACAGTTAATATATCATACAAAAATCAAGTAATATTGATAACAATAATAGTTAGGGTGAATCTAGCTAACTTCATTTGGACTTTGTTTTGTTTTTGTCTCCATAATCTTTGGGATTAAATATCCCACATTGTGGTGACATAGGATCTGCCAAGAGAGGTGAAACGTTGTAAGACCCTTGACGCAAATTTATTATGGATGATTTAGCGATTAAAGCATTTTCTAAACATTTTCATCTTAGTAAATTGTTTTCTCTTTTAATTAAAAAATTCATTATGTCAAAATTGTGGTCAGTCTCGTTACGGTGAGCAACTAATGTTTAATGTATTGTTTTTTAAAATGTCATTTTTTCTTCATATATATATACTATAGTCATCCGCAGACAGGTTTGTTTCGCTGTATTACAGCTCATCAGTACGGTTTAGACTCCGGTCGCTATATATATATATATATATATATATATATATATATATATATATATATATATATAATTTATTTATTTGAAATTTATTTTAATCGAAACTCATATATAAAAATTGTCCAAATGTTTTGTCTATCCGAGCGCTTTCGGCTATACTTTTAGCCATTTTCAGGAGTATAACCGAAAGCGTATGAATAAACAAAACATTTATATATATATATATATATATATATATATATATATATATATATATATATATATATATATATATACTGGTCCGATTATTTATAAGAAATTTTGTGACGAAAATGTGTCATTCGGCGGGATTCAAACCTGCAACCCCTAACAAAATAGGGAAACCCACCAATTGATCTGGTGCGTCTAAGACCACTCGACCATGATTGTCTAAACTAAGTTAACTCAAGCCTTATGTTGTTAGAGGTCGCATGTTCGAATTTACACATTTTTGTAACAAAATTTTTCATAAATAATCTAGCCGATATATATATATATATATATATATATATATATATATATATATATATATAACCAAGTATGGGTGGAATAATATTCCCCATCCAAAGAAACACTATTTTTAAAAAAAAGTGCTCAATACAAAATAGAGCTAATAATAATAATATTTATTAATAAATTATTACATTGATATGTTACAATATCACTACAAAAGTAGCTATTTTGTTTCGACACTATTTGTGTCTTATCAAGTGATGTGGTTATTTCCTAGGAAATCGAAACAAAATAGCTACTTTTGTAGTGATATTGTAACATATCAATGTTATAATTTATTAATAAATATTATTTTATATATATATATATATATATATATATATATATATATTGTAAGAAAGTTATAGAACACGTAGATTTTTAACCCACTGTTCAAGCATTTACTTTTATAAAGAGTGCTCGATACAAAGTAGAGCTTTATATTGTATTAGTTGTTACAATGGTTTATAAAAGCAATAGTATCACTACACAATTTTTTTTATGTTTCGGAGCATCCGTGCTCCACATCTGGTGATAAGTGGAAATGCAAAATAAATGGTGAAAACGATTTGTTCTTGGTAATGTGATATGTAAGCAATGGATGGGAATTTAGTATGTTTAAGCCGGTCAGTCGGCAGTTCGTAACCATAGAGATACAGCCTAGGGTTAGGAGCGGGGGTTGAGTAGCACTAGTTTTGGACAGTTCCCTTTTTAGTTTTCTCTAGGTAATTCTTATATTGGAATGTAAGGTTTTTTAAGAAAGGGTAGGCACTTTTTATTTTGCTACTGTCTATGAGTGGATGGAATAGAGTGACTTTTTAGTGTTGTGTAGATTTATTTTATTTTATTAATATAATATTCGTTTTTTTTATTTTGTGGATTAAACATGAATATTAATTACCTTTTGAAGAGGATTATTTTATGTGAATGGGGTATTTTTGGGTTAATTTAAATTTTAACGAAAAATATTTTCGAGGTTTACATAACACTGCTAATTCATCCATACGGTTCAATAGTCCGCCATTGTTGGAGTACTTTAGAATGTGCAGCTTTTTACTTATACATAAAGGGCAGATGTCGTTAAGCGAGTTACAGGTTCTAGCTTTTTCCAGGATTTTCCATCTAACTTTGGGTTTCTTTTTTGTGTCCTTTAATTTCCAAAAATATGCAGAAAAGGATGTTTGGTTTCGATACATGTTGTTTTTGAATGAAGTTTAGTGCATGTACCAGCGCTGCTTAAAGGTGTTCTTTGTAAATCCGATGTAAACTTTATTTACAGTTGGGTTTTCAGTTGATGTTATAATGCATTGATAGACAATTGAATCTATTTTATACCTATTTTGTAGTGGGCAATTATTGGGGTTTCTTCAATTGCATAAGTTTTATTGTTGTTCTCTTTATTATTTTGGTAGTTATTTTTATTTCGATCAACGTGTTGATTTAAGATATATTTATTATGATTTGTAATGATTTTTTCAATGTTATTTGTGCAACTATAACTTAGTTTAAGTGTATTTTTGTTAAAAATTTTACTTAGACGGTTGTTAGTGAGGAAGTGTTTTTTAATTAAATTGAGGAACTTCTGCCATAACTTAGTGTTTACCATTTGGTTGAAAGGAGGTGTATACCAAACGATTTTTCTATTTCTATTTTTCCTGTTGTGGTTATAGTTTGTTATATACTTGATGTCTTGGCTTTTGTAGCCACTTTCTTTAGGGACTGATTGTAAAGACTTTTGTACTTGCTAAATATTTCTTCAATGGAAAAGTTTCTACTAATTCTATATTCTATGAAGGAGGGTATATGTTTGATTATACTTGGTGGGTGATTTGACTTTGGGTGGATGTATAATGGATATTCGTTGGGTTTTATGTATGGTTGGTAATTATTATTTACTAAGCCGAGTGTCACATCGAGGAAGTTTACTACTTTTAAATTAATGTTGACTATTACTTTTAGATTTATAATTTTTAATTCTCTGTGGATAAGTTTTCTTATTTTGTCAGTTTTAAAATGTGTAGGATTTTATACTAACATAAGACCATCATCTCTATATAACCCTATGTCTTGTGTGTTTATGTCATGGTATGCAGTAAGATTGTATAGTGCAAATAAGCCAATGAGATTGAAAAACTCTGCAGAGCCTAACGCACCCATTGTAATGTCAAATTGGTTAATAGAGTTATTTTTTATCCATTGTTCTTGATTATGGATAAGAACAGATGTCTTGGCGGCCATTATTATATTATATTCGTCCTGGGTTAAGTCCGAATAATATGTAGCGAATTCCAGTGCCAAAGTGAAGAGGTCTTTGGATATTGACGGATAATAGTCAACTATGTCAAATTGAATCAAAGAGCAGTTGTTTTTTTTTTTCTTTTATGTTGTTAAACCAATTTATGACATAAGTCGTGTTTGTCCACTGGAATAATCCAAGGTTCCGTTTGATTTGTTTATTAATCCGTTCTAGGATCATTTTGCTGATTTTATCAATTTCAGGTCTGGTTGGGTTGATGATTCTCGTGGGCAAATTTGTCTGGAAATCTGGTTTGTGGTCTTTTAATGTTATGTATGCTTCTTTTGTGCAGAGTTTACTCACTTTTTCACTGATTTTTAGTTTTTTTGTAATAGTTTTGCTAGTAGTGTTTATCATGTCCACTATATTTAATGAATTATTGTTTGCTTTTTTTATAATTTTTTGTTAAATATTTTTTATTAAAGTTGTGTAATCCGTTGATGAAATTTTGTAGAAAATTGCAGTTTTGTCTGATTTTACTAAGAGTTTGTCTGATGTTAAAAACATCAGACAAACGCTTTGTAAAGTCAGACAAACGCTTTGTAAAGTCAGACAAACTCTTGGTAAAGTCAGTAAACCTCGAAGACAGTACAATTCAAACAACACTAAAAAACCAACCGTTGAAAAGTGAAAACATAATAATGATAATGACTTCACGAAGCCTCGAAGAGGTACGATTGAAACAACACTAAAAGACGAAGCCCTGAAGAGTGAAGACATAACAATAATACCTCAACGGAACCTCGAAAACGGTACGATTGAAACTACACTAAAAAACCAACCTCTGAAAAATGGAGACATAATAATGATAATGACTTCACGAAGCTCCGAAGACGGTACGATTGAAACAACACTAAAAAACCAACCCCTGAAGAGTGCAGACATAACAATAATAATACCGTTACGAAACCTCTCTACATTATTCGTGTGTGTGTGTGTGTGTGTGTGTGTGTGTATGTGTGTGTTCATAATTATACATTGTTTTTTTTTTTATTCTCGATCCAGTGAAAAAAACCATTTTTCCAAAATTCTTATCAAAAGTAAGTCGAGTCAGTAACTTTCCAGCACCACCTCATATGTTTTTATTGATCTCTACATTTCGTTTCTGTATTTATCTTTTCATCCATCGACGGCAGCTGAGTTCTAATGTGTAGACTGCTTTTTTCGCTGTAATTACATCTGTGATTTGCTGGTCACCAATTACACGTAAACGTGTTGCTTTTGATGAAATATTAAATAGCGTCTCTTTTATTCTCCGACCATAACGTCAGGATTTTTATGGGCAAGCAGCCAGTTGTCTCTTTACACACGCGACAGCACTTTCTATCATTTCCTTAAAAGTATATCTACAAATGGAGACAGAACGTCTGAGATATCGCTTCTTAACATCTGCAAGGATGTGCGTTGGGGTACAGTGGATATCGACTCGGAACGACAAATTGGGGAGCCGAGTTCGAATTCCAGTTAAACTCCTTGCATTCACTTACGCACAAATACCCTTGAGAAAGGTATTAATCCGTCTCTTCCCTCCCAGTTATGGGTTAAATAATAGGGCAGACTGGGTTCTATAGCCTTGGCCGGCAACCAGTCTACCGCAAAAAGCAATGGCAACCTACTGCAGGATAACTTTCTACCCAGTCAGTCGTGTCTCTTTCGAGACATGATCGCCCAAGCGTGTATCACTTATGGCACTTAACTGACAGAATATCTGCAAAGTTAGCACACACACACACACACACACACACACACACACACACACACACATATATATATATATATATTGTTACAATAATCTTTTTTTAATTTGGCTAAACAGTTACTTCGCCACTACCTACCACTATTAACTCAAGGATCAAGTCACATACCTCCCACTACCATAGAAGAAATTACTATTAAATTCCGCTAGCTTAACCCTATAAAAACCAATATTTCCAACCCCTTCCTTTCCTAGAGCAAACCTCTGGGCTTAGAATATTTTTCTCATTCTTTGTTTATATGGGGTTGAGAATGCATGTCTTAAACTGACATGTTGAAAATGGCCATTTCCCCCTAAGTTTTATCTGAAATTACAGATATATATATTCTCTGTTAAATGTTGGGCGATAGCCCATTCAATATTTGTAGAGGGAATATATATATATATATATATATATATATATATATATATATATATATACTACAAATATTGAATGGGCTATCGATATATATATATATATATATATATATATATATATATATTCCCTCTACAAATATTGAATGGGCTATCGCCCAACATTTAGTAGAGAACATAGCCTGAGCCAAGACGTATAAGAACGTAAGAAAGAGTGGTTTAGAATTATATATAGCTCTGGTTCCAAGAATCATTTAAAGATTTTTAAATCAGTCATATCAATTACGGAAACCTTCTCTCTGTCGGCAGAAGGATTTTGTAAATTCTCGGAATTTGTTAGAGGATATCTTATTTTAACCTCGCTAATTATTTCCAGGTGAATTCCCCTCCCCTCGTTATACGTATATATATTTATACGTATATCTATTTTATCGCGTTTTTTTTAAATTTTTGCTCTTCAATTTCGCTGTTACTGTTCTTTGCGTTTGATTAATTTATTTTCCAACGATTTTACTTCTGATAAGATGTTGGATGTGAGTGGATTAGAGATTATTAATAAATTCCTACTTTCTAATATATATATAATTAAAATATTTTTTTAATATTAAAAAATGTTGAATGAACATTTCAACATGAAATCCCTAAGAGAGATTTCACGTCTCCTCAGCAACCGTACATCTTTCAAAATGGAAATAAAAATAAGAATAAAAATAAGAATAAAAATAAAAAATAAAATAAAAAATAAAAAATGACAGTTAAGATTTGAGAAATTTACGTTACAAAAAATTTTCAGAAGTAAATCATGTCTAATTTTAGATTTTAACTTTCAGATAGAGTTGTAAGTGAAGAAATGGAAAATTTGGTTTCGTCTGGCTTTACAAAGGAAAGAGAAGCGGTGTTAAACTGAGAATAGGGTTAAACAAAACAGGGATTTCATGTTGAAATGTTCATTCAACATTTTTGAATATTGAAAATTTATTTTAATTTTATATTAGCTCTGTAATTTTAATTACACTGAGTTCTCTTCCTGTATCATTTTTTAATATTAAAATTTTAATATTAATTAGGATCAGGTTTTTGGGTTTTACCTTCCTACTTTTCCGTTTGGATTAAAGTATTTTAATAATATATATATATATATATATATATATATATATATATATATATATATATATATATATATAAGCATGCGGTGTAGATATAGAAGAATCCAAAGGAGTATTCTGTACATACAGTGGTAGAATAACTCTCTAAGAGAGCTCTAAATATATATGTATATAAATACATATAGAGCAAATATTAGAAAAGATTTAGGCAGACACGTTATTTCATGGGAAATTGGAAGTATAGGCCTATTTCAGGTGAACCATCATCAGCTTCCGTCTTTATTGTACAGAAGATTCGTGTAAAATTTACCATGAAATAACGTGTCTACCTAAAGTTTTTCTTTTATATATATATATATATATATATATATATATATATATATATATATATATATATATAATCTCTCTTTTATGCAGGTTTCGTTAGAAATGACAGGTTTCGTTAGAAATGACAGACAAGGTGTGTGATGGTTAAATTCATTATGGAATTTTTCATCTGATTAAGATGTTTCGTTTATACGAACACTTTCGGTTATATTTTTTAGTCATTATCGAGGATGAATTTTATTTTGCTTCACTATATATAAAAAACACCAGTTAAAATTCTTGTCAGCTTAATTTTACTATTCTATGTCCTCTTAGATATAAAACTGGTGTTATTAAAAATTTCCTCGAGAACGTACGAGAATTCGTCTTCTCGCTCCTTTTTTCTTCAAAGAACTTCATAACGCTATATTAACACTTGTCAAAAACGGATTTCCAAATTATTTGGTTGACTACAACATCAGACCTTTCTTTTTCAAACATGACCAATAGCAACAATAAAAACACGAATAAAAACAAAAACAATTCTTTTCTACAAAAACCAAATGCATAGCAATTAAAAAGCAATTAAAAAGAGGAAGTATCATCCGAAAATACGCAACTGCTGGTGACTTAAGCAAAAAAATTAAAGTAATTATCTATTCCTGTGTGTTAGTATTTTGCTCATCTTCTGGAACGCACCCTTTGCCATGCCAAATACTAACACACAGGAAAATCCCAATAGAAACGAAGAAAAGTGTGCTAGACTGCTACGTGATGTCAGTTCTTCAATACGGCAGTGAATGCTTGTTACAATGTCATAAAAATGAGGACAAAACTGGAAGCGGCCGAAATGTGGTTCTACAGAAGGATGCTAGGATATCGTGGACTGTGCATACAAGCAACGATGAGGTGTTGGAAAGAATGGTAACAAAAAGGAAATTGATACTGAGCATCAGGAAAAGACAACTGAAGTTCCTGGGACACGCAATGGGGAAGGAGAGCTTGGAGAACCTAATACTGACTCGCCAGATAGAAGGAAAAAGAGACAGAGGAAGACAGCAGATAACATATCTGGTTCTACAGAAGGATGCTGCGGATATCGTGGACTGAGCATACAAGCAACGAAGAGGTGTTAGAAAGAATGACAACAAAAAGGAAATTGATGCTGAGTATCAGGAAAAGACTGAAGTTCCTGGGACATGCAATGAGGAAGGAGAGCCTGGAGAACCGGATACTGACTGGTCAGATAGAAGGAAGGAGAGACAGAGGAAGGCAGCGGATAACATATTTGCAGGGCCTGATCAGGTGGATGACGGAACGGGGGTTGCCAGGAGCAACAGGAGCAAACATACTAAGAGCCACAAGGGATAGGGCGATGTGGAGAGCAATGATCACCTACGTCCTGAAGGGACAGGGCACATAGAAGAAGAAGAAGAAGAAGAAGAAGAAGAAGAATTATCTATTCTCAGTTAAGTATCATACGTGATACACACTTTATGCGATCATGTCTCGAAAAAGACATGACTGACAGGGCAGAAGATTATCCCGGAGTAGGGTACCATTGTTTTCTGCGGTAGACTGGTTGCCAGCCAAGGCTATAGAACCCAATCTGTCCTATTATTTAATTCATAACTGGAGGGAAGAGATGTATTATATTATTAAGTAGTAATTAGTGAAGGATCAGTTTATTACTTCACAACAATAAGTTTTATATTGTTGTGAATAAACTGATCCCCCATTTTATGCCCATCATGTTTTCAACTATTATATTCAGTCAGTCAGTTAAGTGCCATACCTGATACACGCTTTGGGTGATCATGTCTCGAAAGAGACATGACTTACTGTGCAGAAGATTATCCCGAAGTAGTATTTTATCTCCTTTAATAAGGATGTTTTGTGTAGTTTTTTTGTTTGTTTTTTTTGTTTTGTTTTTTTTTTTTGTTTTTTTTTTTTGTTTTTTTACTTCAGTATTTAATAATTCTGGAATTTGTTTTTGATTTTTTTAATTTTATCTTGTTTAATATATAAATCATGTCTTTTTCAAAATTAATCTTTTCCATCTCATCCTGGTAAGAAATTGTTCAATTTCTTGTAGTAATTGAAACATGTATTCAAATACTCCAAAAAATTGAACAATTTCTTACCAGGATGCAATGGAAAGCATTATTTTTTTTAAAATAAACATGCAGGAACGAGAAACGAAAGAAATGTGAGTAATTTCAATTTTAAAACAACGAATTATCCCCCTTGATCAAGTAATTGATTAATATTGAAAAAGACAACGATTTCTATATTAAACAATACAAAATTTTAAAAAATCAAAAACAATTCCAGAAATTACTAAATACCGAAGTAAAAAAATGAAAAAACATATGCTGTTAAATATAAGAGAAAATGAATGTCTATTATGTTTAATCATGAGCCGTTCTAAACGTCGTATTTTAGATTTAATTTCAGGTGATATTAAAGCCAAAATACGATGTTTAGAACGGCTCATGATTAAATATAAGAGAAAATGAATGTCTATTATGTTTAATCATGAGCCGTTCTAAACGTCGTATTTTGGCTTTAATTTCAGGTGATATTAAAGCCAAAATACGATGTTTAGAACGGCTCATGATTAAATATAAGAGAAAATGAATGTCTATTATGTTTAATCATGAGCCGTTCTAAACGTCGTATTTTGGCTTTAATTTCAGGTGATATTAAAGCCAAAATACGATGTTTAGAACGGCTCATGATTAAATATAAGAGAAAATGAATGTCTATTATGTTTAATCATGAGCTGTTCTAAACGTCGTATTTTGGCTTTAATTTCAGGTGATATTAAAGCCAAAATACGATGTTTAGAACGGCTCATGATTAAATATAAGAGAAAATGAATGTCTATTATGTTTAATCATGAGCCGTTCTAAACATCGTATTTTGGCTTTAATTTCAGGTGATATTAAAGCCAAAATACGATGTTTAGAACGGCTCATGATTAAATATAAGAGAAAATGAATGTCTATTATGTTTAATCATGAGCCGTTCTAAACATCGTATTTTGGCTTTAATTTCAGGTGATATTAAAGCCAAAATACGATGTTTAGAACGGCTCATGATTAAATATAAGAGAAAATGAATGTCTATTATGTTTAATCATGAGCTGTTCTAAACGTCGTATTTTGGCTTTAATTTCAGGTGATATTAAAGCCAAAATACGATGTTTAGAACGGCTCATGATTAAATATAAGAGAAAATGAATGTCTATTATGTTTAATCATGAGCCGTTCTAAACATCGTATTTTGGCTTTAATTTCAGGTGATATTAAAGCCAAAATACGATGTTTAGAACGGCTCATGATTAAATATAAGAGAAAATGAATGTCTATTATGTTTAATCATGAGCCGTTCTAAACGTCGTATTTTTGCTTTAATTTCAGGTGATATTAAAGCCAAAATACGATGTTTAGAACGGCTCATGATTAAATATAAGAGAAAATGAATGTCTATTATGTTTAATCATGAGCCGTTCTAAACGTCGTATTTTGGCTTTAATTTCAGGTGATATTAAAGCCAAAATACGATGTTTAGAACGGCTCATGATTAAATATAAGAGAAAATGAATGCCTATTATGTTTAATCATGAGCCGTTCTAAACGTCGTATTTTTGCTTTAATTTCAGGTGATATTAAAGCCAAAATACGATGTTTAGAACGGCTCATGATTAAATATAAGAGAAAATGAATGTCTATTATGTTTAATCATGAGCCGTTCTAAACGTCGTATTTTGGCTTTAATTTCAGGTGGTATTAAAGCCAAAATACGATGTTTAGAACGGCTCATGATTAAACATAATAGACATTCATTGTCTCTTATATTTAACAGTATATGTTTAGACAATTATTTGCTGCCTCAATAAACTAAATATATAGTGGTTCATTGCTTTTAAAGCCGGTTGTCCGGTTGTTGTTTTTTTTTCGTTGCATGTATCTGACACCATCTAATGTTGGATATATCTCTCAACGACCATTTGTCTTTGTTAGGCTTGCCTACGGCCAGAAGTTACTGTTAATTAAGGTTCTTGACAAAATTCAAAGGAGGGCGACATCAGTCACTGTCTCACCGACGTGATGTGGCTTTTCTCTGTCTTTTCTACAAATATTTTCATGACATCTGCTCTCACAGGATTTTTCCCTAGTGCTTCGTCTACATGAATTTATGTGCGTTGCGGAACGAGAAACCGGAGAGCCGAGTTCGAATTCAAGTTGAATCCATTGTATTCACTTACGCGCAAATACCCTTGTGAAAGGTATTAATCCGGCTCTTCCTTCCAGTTATGGGTTAAATAGCAGGACAGATTGGGTTCTATAGCCTTGGTCGGCAACCAGTCTACCGCAGAAAGCAATGGCAACCTACTGCGGTATAATCTTCTGCCCAGTCAGTCATGTCTCTTTCGAGACATGATCGCCCAAGCGTGTATCACGTATGACACTTAACTGACTGACTAGATTGGCATCTAGGTCCCACCTTTTAGCTGTTGAAATAGTTAAGTGTAACCACTCTTCTTCTCTAATTGTTTCTTTTCTCCATCTTTTGTCCTTTCTTTGACACTCGCTGTCTCCAGCTTTTTTCTCACTGTAACCCCTGCGCACTAGTGACATTCCCGCCTTGCCTGGGGTGAACTGATTCAAAAATATGTGATAGCGTCCACACTCGTCACTTGCATATGTTTTGCAGTGTACAACTACATCCGTGAATTTCTTGTTTATAATTATATAGCCCCCCCCCTATGACAATTGTACTTTCTCGTGAATTACATTGAGCCTTGGCGTTGTCCAGTGTAGAACAGAACCTCTCCAGTTCATTTTCCTTTCTCTGTGATGTCGGGGCATGAACAACTTTGATGGATATGTTGAAAGGCTTTCTTTTTAATTTAACGACAACAATTCTTTCAAATAACTGATAGTATTCTAGTATCAGTCCTACTCCTCTTTCATTTTCTCTCCGACTGCATATATAATCTCGTGTTTGTCAAGTCGTTTCACATACGTCTAAAATGTTGAAATTTAACTCTCTCATTTTCTGTTTTATATTATCCAACTGGACACAGTAGTTTAGTGTTGTAACATCCCATGTTTTTGTTTTGTTTTGTTGTGTGTGTGTGTGTGTGTGTGTGTGTGTGTGTGTGTGTGTGTGTGTGTGTGTGTGTGTGTGTGTGTGAACAGTCGCTGGACGACGGTCAGGTGACACCTGTTACACATGTCGCTTCTTACCGGACGGGGAGTTAATTCTCTTAACCCTCTTCACGTTATTATCTTTCATATTTTGTTTGCTAAATGCTTTGGGTCGATAGCGGAGTGGTTAGTGCTTGATGTTTACACTACTCCCCCACTGGAGTGAGTTATGACACAAAGTCAGTTTTTAACGTGGGGAACCTGAGCGCTTACGCTCGGGCCATTGGTCAAAGATTACCCAGCCCCCGCTTATGCGGTAATTAGGTACAAAGCTGGTCTTAGCTGGTCATTGCTTGTCAAAGCTTGTCATTGCTTGTCAAAAGCTAGTCTTAGCTGGTGATTGCTTCCCAGCCGGCGGCTGGAGTGGTTAATGTTTGCTAAATAATAAGGAACTGAGTATCGTGCCACTCTTACTGCCTGAGGATTTTGAGATAACTGCGTCAACATCTAAGTGCACATATGAATCGTTAAGTCGAGGATAGCAGTAACATGAAGATCTACTGATATTATATATATATATATATATATATATATATATATATATATATATAAGAAAAATTAAGGCAGACACGTTATTTCATAGTGAATCGGAATTGTAGGCCTATTTCAGGCGAACCATCATCAGCTTCCGTCTTTATTTTACAAAGGATTTTACACGAAACAATTTTACGTGTAAAATTCTTTGTAAAATAAAGACGGAAGCTGATGATGGTTCGCCTGAAATAGGCCTACAATTCCGATTCACTATGAAATAACGTGTCTGCCTTAATTTTTCTTATATTTGCTCTATATGTATTTATATGCATATATGTTTAGAGCTATCTTAGAGAGTTATCCTACCACTGTATGTACAGGATACTCCTTTGGATTCTTCTATACCCATACTGCATGCTGATATATATATATATATATATATATATATATATATATAATAGCTATGAATAAGCGTAAATTACATTACATTTCTACTAAAAACTAAAAAAAAAACCGGTTTAGTGTCAGGATTTATCAAGATTTATTCTGGGAATGGTAAGCATGTATATTAAAAGATGATAATGGGGGCAAGAAAAATATGCAAGCGAAACTAGATCCCAGTGACATTCAGCAAGCAATCTCTCTGTTTGCAGAGAGAAGGCTTGCGAGATTTGATGTACAGTGACTATAGCACCTTTAGATGATATAAAGAGTGGGACCGTGAAAGAATAATGAAACGGTCCACAATCACTCCCCATATACAATTCCTACTATTTATAACATGTTGTATAATGGACGACCCGGATGTATTAACAAGTTGACTACTACTAGCAGCAGGATTTAAAATTCTAAGAAGTAACAACATATACCTCTTAGAATTTTAAATTTTTAATTCTAAAATAAATTAAGTTTTGTACGACTAAGAATTTGTTTACATATATATAATTTTATTTTAAAAATAATTTTATTTTAAATCCTATATCTTTTTATTCCATTTTATTAATAATTATGCCTTTTTAAGTAAAGGCCTTTTTCTAATACTTCAACGTTTTGGGGAAATTAGGTTTTTGAATTTGTCCAGCGTCTGTAATATTTAAAAAAATTTTTTTCTTTAGTTTCTTTCTTTTTCCCTCCCTTCCTTCTTTTATCTCTCTTACCACCTTTTTTCCGTGTTGCTTAAACTTACGTCGATTTAACACGGCTGTCTGTTAATTTTTAGTTACATTCTCCCTTTTTTTTTTTGCGAACCCAGACGATGTCAATTTTTTTTCTTTTTCTTATTTATTTGATTTTATTCTATCTTTTTCTTTTTCTTTTTCGTTTTCTTTTTCTTTTTCTTTCCCTTTATTTTTATTTTTATTTTATTTTATTTTATTATTTATTTTTTAATTTCTTTGCAATCTATTTAAAAAGGAAAAGTAGACTAATTTTTCTCCAGTTTCTGAAAGGTTTTTTCTGTTGCTGAGGTGATGTGTCGTCCCCCGTGGGGATCTTCATATCGAAATGCCCATTCAACATCTTTGAATTAATCCTTTTTTAATATATATATATATATATATATATATATATATATATATATATATATATATATAACATAGTGATGATCCACGTATACTGTCTTAATATGTATAGGAAAGAATATTAATAAAAAGTTTTGAATTTAAAAATGTACTTTTTTTGGACAGTATTTGTTTATTTTTATTATTGTATTTTATATTTCAGACCGCCCTCGGTCCTTCATCAGAAACGAGTGATTTTTAAATTTGAATTAGAAACGTATTTCACGATAGCGTCCGAATATTTTTTTTGTGTTTACATCACGTGGTGTGTTTGTTCAAAACATGCGGCACGTCCGTAGAGAACGTCTGTTTGTTTTAGATAAAAATTTCTTGGAATATCTAAAAAAAATTTTTTTAGCTATTGAAATATTTGTAAAGATTCAACACACCTAAGTCCCTATTTAACCCTAGCTTGTGTGTATTTAATTTTAAAATCCAGTATTTTTCTTTCTTTCTGCGTGTGTATGTAGAACTAAAATTGGAGTCTATTAGTAAACATTTGCAATTTTCTAAAGTATGATCAGGTTGATTAAAATGGGCTGCAATTGGGGAGTATACATTTTTTTGTCGTATATTTAGTTTGTGATTATTGAAGCGAAATCTAAAGCTATTACCGGATTCGCCGATATATCCACTGTTGGGGCAAATTGAGCAGAAGAGAAAGTATATGATGTTTTTGCTGTCACAAGTAAGGTTTGGTGGGTGTAATTTTATTTTGGTGTTGGGTACAGAGAATGTTTTGTCTGTTATTAAATGTTTACAAATTAAACAGCGAGGCTTCCCACATTTTAAATTCCCTGATAGGTTTGTATTATTTAAATATTTGTTAGAAGTGAGGATAGTTGATAGGTTGGGTGTTTGTTTCTTTGCATTTAATCAATGGTGGTTTAATCAAAGTAATTATTTTCAAGCGTATGTGCGTAAACTATTTTGTATGTGTCTAAGCATAAACTTCAAGAAAAATTAATGTATGGTTATCAGCAAAACTCGGCTCTCCGATTAACAATTCCAAAAACTCCCTCTTGTTGCGTTGAAACAGTTGCAAACAACGATCTGAATCGTCGACGCATTGTTGTTTTTGATCGGTTGTGAGCAAACACGGCACCCACTTTGAACACAGCTTTCTTATTGACTAATATTCATGCAAAATGGTGAATACCCTACCTTCTGATATGTTCCACTTCTCTGCTATCTCAAGCAACTTCAATTTACGATCGAATGAAAGAAGTTTGTGGATTTGTTTTGTATTTTCCGTGGACCACAGCCAATTTTGAGTGACCCAAGCGTTTAACATCCATTGTGTTTGTACGACAGCGTTTCAAGTTAGCATACCACCACTTAACCGTTGTTTCTGACAGAGCAGAGTCCGAATAACGCTTATCAAGCTATTGCTTTGCTTGAACAGTATTTTTTCCATCAGAAAGCAATGCTTTATCAATACATGAAATTCAGATTTTTCCATTGTTTTGAAAATTTGCAACAGTAGCTTCACTTAAATAACCGTAATTTGTAAACTAATAAACCAATTGGGTCCAAATTTTGTCACCTGTTATTTGAAGGTTAGTACTTCATAAAAATCATATGGATTTTTTATTATCTATATTGTCAGGCCCGGAACTTATTGAGTGATGTGTTAAACTAATGGCGATACAGTAAAGGTGGATAATATCTTTGATCAACGTCGGTCGTCGAACAATCAAACAACCGACCAATCGAAATTAAGAAACGTGCTCGTCATTTTGATGTTAACTTCTACAAACGAGTTTCTTTACCAATTCTGGCGAGGATAGAAGTTTTGCCGTAATTTGTCCAGATCACAAGTCATGAATACGTGCCGTGGATTAAAGGATTTGAAAAAAGGAACACTGCAAAACGAACGACAATTCAAGTGGTTATGCCGCCATTACATAGAAATAATAAATTATATGCGTTTACAAAAACACGTCTCTCTCTCTCTCTCTCTCTCTATATATATATATATATATATGTGTGTGTGTGTGTGTGTGTGTGTGTGTGTGTATTCTGTCAAGTTAATGGTTCTGTAATATCATAGCAATCATTTTTGAGAAGCGACTTCATTAGAGTGTACAGTGGGATCACGTTCCCTTACTGGTGCCCCATTAGAGCCAGCCAGTGACAAGATTAAAGTTTGGCTTATTGGTGAGACGATTAAGTTAGAATCATACTATTCTGATTAATTGTTAAAAGCCGGAACTTGTTCTTGTGAGCGGTGCAATAACAGACGACGAAAAAAAAAGTGTGAGACGGAAAATTCAAAGATGCACGAGAAAAATAATTCACATATAACTGATCAAAGCTTTAAAAGATAGAGAAAAAAAAAGGTGGTGAGAAACGAAGGCTGGGAGGCTATGTAATCAATACGCTACGATATGGCAGTGAACGCTTGACAATTTCGTCACAAATAAAATATGGAAGCATCTGAGATATCGTTCCACCAACAAATATTGAAAATACCACGGACCAATTTAAAGAATTGAATACGAGTGGACGCATTTAAAGCAAGAGAAGCAGAGAAGCTTGACATATTTGAACAAGTAGCGGAGGAAGAAAAAAAAGACGGTGTCGTGTCCATAAAGAAGTACACAAATACAAAATTAATTATACTGCCACTGCGTTGTGTCCATAAAAAATTAATTATACTGTCACTGCGTCGTGTCTATTAAAAATTAATTTTACTGTCACTGCATCGTGTCCATTAAAAATTAATTATACTGTCATTGCGTTGTGTCCATAAAAAATTAATTATACTGTCACTGCGTCGTGTCTATTAAAAATTGATTATACTGTCACTGCATCGTGTCCATTAAAAATTAATTATACTGTCACTGCTTTGTGTCCATAAAAATTAATTATACTGTCACTGCGTCGTGTCTATTAAAAATTAATTATACTGTCGCTGCATCGTGTCCATAAAAAATAATTATACTGTCACAGCGTTGAGTTCATAAAAAATTAATAATATTGTCACTGCATCGTGTCCATTAAAAATTAATTATACTGTCACTGCGTTGTGTCCATAAAAATTAATTATACTGTCACTGCGTCGTGTCTATTAAAAATTAATTATACTGTCGCTGCATCGTGTCCATAAAAAATTATTATACTGTCACAGCATTGAGTACATACAAAATTAATTATATTGTCACTGCGTCGTGTCTAGAAAAAATTAATTATACTATCACTGCGTTGTGTCCATAAAAAATTAATTATACTGTCACTGCGTCGTGTCTGTTAAAAATTAATTATACTGTCACTGCTTCGTGTCCATAAACGTTTTATTATACTGTCACTGAATCGTGTCCATAAAAATTTAAATTATATTGTCACAGCGTTGTGTTCAGAAAAAATTAATTATACTGTCACTGCGTCGTGCCCATAAACATTAATTATGGTGTCAAAAATAATTATAAAAAAATTATAACAATTATAATTATCATCAATTTACTCTTTCTAAACCAATAAGAATCGACCCAACTTTCTTCTCTACACACACATGATATTCTCACTATCGGACAGGCAATCAATACGGGCAAACCGTCAACACGTACGTCAACGAAAATATTGGCTCCTTTTTCATTTTTTTTTTTTTTTCACCATAATCGTACCATGTATCGATTAGAACTCAAGAAAAATTCGAGGTAGGAAAACTCCAGACACTTCTTGTGTTTTCCGATTAAATTTTCTGGACACTCATTACACACACCTATTTAAAAAGAAAAAAATCAAGAAAAGAAAAGAAACATGCGTAAAAGGGTGTATACACTTTATCTTATTATTATGTTGGATTCAGATTAATATTATTAGTCTACATTTAACGCCAAACTCAAAATTTTGCTTAGTATCTCTCTCTCTCTCTCTCTCTCTCTCTCTCTCTCTCTCTCTCTCTCATTTCTACAACACCACATTAAAGCAGATAATAAATAATACGAGGTCTGTTGTTTTCACGTCCTTTTTACGAATATTTCTGTATATATAAATGTTAGGGAGTTTATAATTATTTACTCAGAGTTATAAATACTCTGGATGTGTGTTGTGGTGCAGTTGATATCGACTCAGACCGACAGATCGGGGTGCCGAGTTCGAATTCCAGTCGAATTCCTTGCATTCACTTACGCACAAACACCCTTGGGAAAGTTAATTATCTGTGTCTTCCCTCCATTTATGGTTCTATAGCCTTGGCTGGAAATTAATCTGTCGCAGAAAGCAATGGCAACCTACTGCGGGAAAATCTTCTGCCCAGTCAGTCAAGTCTCTTTGAGACATGATCGCCCAAGCGTGTATCACGTATGGCAATTAACTGACTGACTGAATATAATAGTTGGACACATGATTAAGGCTTCTACTGGGCATGAAGTGGGGGATCAGTTTTATATTGTTATGAAGTAATAAACTGATCCCCCACTAATTACTACTTAATAATATATAGAGAGATTTCAGAAAAAGAAACATAGGTACCTCTATAAAGAGTTAATGCTATCTCCCTAATTCTATTTTCAATTAAAACACTTCACTATGGATTTCTTCTACTTTGCTGTAATAATCTTCTAAGTAATCTTTCATTCTCTATCACACACCTCATTCAACATGACCATTTTAACAGTAACCTCTACCTTGAGTGGCTCTCAACGATAAATCATTTTCTATCCTCCTTGTCCTCATAATATCAACTTCTGTTTCATTTTTTGTCACACATCACATTCATCATCATCATTTTATCCTCTACCTTGACTGACTCTCATGGGTCAATCGTTATCTATCCTATTTATCCTGATAATCTTTGTGCCATATCAACTACTCTTTCATTCTTTATTACAAACTACATTCATCGTAATTATTTTAACCATTACCCTCTACCTTGAGTGGCTCTCATGGGTCAATCTATCCTCGTAATCTTCATTCCCTATCAACTCCTTTTTCATTCCCTATAACACAATATTCATCATAAAAATTTTAACACTAACACACCACTTTGGGTTACTCTCATGCTTTTTATTAGTTGAACTTTATTTTTAAAAAAAAATTGGAATGTCTGATCGATCATTTTGAACTTAGAGTTTTTATTATCAGCATCACATGAAGAAGATTTAGTGTTTCCAGTCGTCACCGATTTATGAAATCTCCAATATTCATGTACCTTTTTAATTCTCCCATATCCCCACCGACTCATTCCAATCAGGTTCCAGGCGGATATTCTCTGACCTTGATATCGGCTAATGCAGTCGCGTATTAGGAATAGACTTATCTTGTTTGCCCCAAATTTAAGATTCCATTCTCCTAAAAGGGTATCCACAGCCATTAGCTAATCTCTTCTCAGTGGTCAACTGCCCTATTCACCTTATGGCTCCCGGCCTGATAAAGAAGAGCTGCCAAGCTTTTGGATTAGAAACAAAGCCGAAGAATTAGGCAAAGAGAGTGGAAAACGACCATGCTAAATTCGATGAGTATTGCGGGTAGAGGGTGTGGTGCAGTGGATATCGGCTCGGAACGAGAACTCGGGAAGCCGAGTTCGAATTCCAGTTAAATTCCCTGCATTCACTTACGCTCAGATACCCTTAAGGTATTAATCCGTCTCTTCCCTCTAGTTATGGGTTAAATAACAGGACAGATTGGGTTCTATAGCCTTAGCTGGCAACCATTCTACCGCAGAAAGTAATGGCAACCTACTGCGGGATAATCTTCTACCCAGTCAGACATGTCTCTTTCGAGACATGATCACCCAACTGTGTATCACGTATGGCACTTAGCTGACTGATTGTGTGTAGAATTCATACATTTCCATCTACGTTAATGGTAGAGAACATGTACAATGAAAGATATTTGGCCATCTTTATTTATGATAGGCAGAGAATCACATTGCAGAGAGGCTCAAGTTCACTATTAAAGCTATGCAAGGTTTGCGTTCTTTATTGCTGTTAGGGCGCCGCTCCTATTTGAATACAAATGGACTGTTCCCATTGCTATATATAGCAATGGTGGATTCTCTACAGCAGAGTACAGAGTCACTAGACTGACGACTCTACGACACTGTCAGCTCTCTGCCTTCGGGTAGAGGGCGCTCTCTTCTTCCGAGCAGAGAGCAATAACCCAGTCGTGGTTCCGCCGAAGGGTAGAAGCACGACTGGGCAAAAATAGACAGACATTTTTTGGCCGGGCCATATAGCCCGGAAAGCCCAGATATAAACTGACCATGTGTCATATGTTGCCCTTACTGGGAGGGACGACTAAATAATGAGTCGTAGAGAGTCACTTGAGAGTCTCTAATGAGTTACTGAAGAGTCAGTGCGAGTCAGTGAAGAGTTAGTCACACTTCCAGTGGCGTACCGGAAGTAATCACGTATACACACGTCTTACGACGGATTGGACTCTTGTATCTTTCTATTGTAAATATTACTAATCACTTCTGTACATACTAACCGTCTTTCCGCGGAATACAACTTATATTCTGATTCTGTTGTTGAGTTATTCATTTATACTTGGCGACATAACAATTGCCTTGCTTGTTGTGAAACGGTTTCTTTCCACTAGTTTAAGTTGTCGATGTTCAAACTTAATTAAAGTTGATATTTTCGAATGGTAAATTTCAAGATAATCGGACCTCTTCATCTAGCAGATTCACATCACACAATCTTCCTGATCTCTTTTCGCTGGACTTGTACCGTAGTAAAGTTTCGCAAATATCATGTCATTAGCTTAATAGGAAACGATGAAAAGGGACTTTAAAGGGGAGATAATTCATCTGGTAGGAAAATGATAGAGAAATGTAATAAATCATTTAAAATCTGTAGAAGTAATATAAAACCACTGCTTTTGTAGAGGTAACATTTCTTCTTCTTCTTCTTCTTCAATGTCTTGACTTTCAGAACATAGACGATCATGGTCTTACACGTCTTCCTATCCGTGGTGGCTCTTAGCACGCCTTCTCCTGTTACACCACGCAAGCCACGCACTGCCATCCACTAGCCCAAGACCATAAATCTAGAATATAACTGTATAGAAACTAAAATGGCCACAAAATGAGGTACCAGTTTACATATTGATTATAATATAGATTTGATCCCCCACTTTATATCCACATTATAATTTCTTATAAACAGTTGGCATATATCTTCTTTTGCCTCTGTGTTCCCTGTCCTTTCAGGACGTAGGCGATCATGGCTTTCCACGTCTCCCTATCCCTGGTGGCTCTTAGCACACTTTCTCCAGTAACACCCCGCAACCCCCGTTCTGACATCCACCTGCTCAGGCCCTTCAAATCTTATCGGTTGCTTTGCTCTGTCTCTTTTTCCCTCTGCCTGGCCTGTCAGTATCAGGTTCTCCAAGCCCTCCTTCCTCATCGCATGTACCAGGAACTTCTTCTGTCTCTTCCTGATGCTCAATATTAATTTCCTTTTTGTTTCCATCCTTTCCAAAACCTCATCGTTGCTCACATGCTCAGTCCATGATATCCGAAGCATCCTTCAGTAGAACCACATTTCAGCTGCTTCAAATTTGTCTTTCATCTTCGATGATATTGTCCAGCATTCACTGTCATATTGAAGAACTGACATCACATAGCAATCTAGTACTCTCTTCTTTGTTTCTAGCGAAATTTTCCTGTGTCTTAATATTTTATTCAGCTTCTGGAACCCGTCCTTCGCCATGCCAATTCGCCTTCGGATCTCGGTGTCACACTTTCTGTCTTCTGCTAGAACACTTTCTATGTATTTAAATTTTTGTACCTGCTTGATTCTGGTATCTCCCAACTGCATTTGGCATTTTGAGCTGCTCTTTTTACTGAAATATTCTTGTGCTTATTGTCGATGTCAGAATAAAATAAATTGAAATTATATGAAAAAATCAACAGATTATCGATGATGGCGTCAGTGTAACAATGTGAAAGAAGGGCTGATATGAGACGAAGAGCAAAGAAAGAAAGAAAGAAAAAAAAAAGAAAGAATAAAAGAAAGACGAGGTAAGTCTAGAAAAATTGAGGACGTACATGCACCCCGAATCATGTGTTAAGAATATAAGAGACAATCTAAAAAATTATTTCATGAAAAGGAAATCGTATTAAAAGACGTTTTTACCGATTAATAAAGTCTCTCTCTCTCTCTCTCTCTCTCTCTCTCTCTCTCTTGTTGTATCTCTTTCATTATTCCCCTCTTACTCTCTGTTTCTCTCCCCGTCTTTCTCTCTTCTGTCTGCTTGTATCACCCGCGTTATCTCTCTCTGTCTTTTTCTCTCTTCCGTCTACTTGCATCTCTCTCATTGTCTCTCTCTTTCTCTTTCTCTCTCACCCCGTCTTTCCCTCATTTGTCAACTTGTATCTCCTTCTTTATCTCTCTTTCTCTCTTCCTCTCCCCGTCTCGTCTTTCTCTCTTCTGTTTGATAGTACCTGCCTCTTTATCTGTCTCTTTCTCTCTCACTCTCTCTTTCTTTCTCCGTCTTCCTCTCTTCTGTCTGCTTGTATCTTCCTCTTTAACTTTCTCTTTCTCTCTCTTTTTCTTTAATCTGCTTGTATCTCCCTCTTTTTCTCTTTCTGTCTTTCTATCATCTGTCTGCTTGTATCTCCCTTTTTATCTCTTTTTCTTTCTCCTTCCCTTTCTCTCTCCGTCTTTCTCTCTTCTGTTTGATTCCCTCCCTCCTCTCTCTCTCTCTCTCCGTCATTCTCCCTTCTGTCTGCTTGTATCTCCCTCTTTATCTCTCTCTTTCTCTCCTCATCTTTCTATCTTCTGTCTGCTTGTATCGCCCTCTTTATTTCTCTTTTTCTTTTTTTCTCTCTAATCTGCTTGCATCTCTCTCTTTATTTCTCTCTTTATCGCTCTTTTTCTCCCAATCTTTCTCTCTTCTGTCTGCTTGTATCTCCCTCCAACCTACACGCGACGCTTCGACATAATCTGGATATTTTTTCCTAATCCGCTCAAGAGACAGATTCAGTCAGCCATTGTCGCTTAATCAGATTTGATCGCTTGTAGGAGGCTCAAAGGGTGAGAGTTGGTAGTAGTTATAGTTTGAAGATAGTACTGTCGTCACAGACGGGGAAACAGAGGGTAGTACAACGTTCAGATCAAGGGCATTGTGGATAATTTTGAATATTTAAAAGGAAAATTAGAAAAAATAAGATCGCCTGAGTGTAAAATTTGATCAGACACATCCAGGGTTTTTAGCCTTTCAATCATTTGCATTTCTACGCTGATCGTCTTATTAACAATAGATTGATTATAAATGTCAGCGGGTGAGTTATTGGAAAAATGCTTTGAAATGAATAGTGTTTTTAAAGACATGTTCCTTCAGAACGTATATGACCATGACTCTCCATAGCTTCCTTTTCTTTATTATCCGCGAATTTCAATGACTCATTAGAAAATATATTGGAATTGTTTTTCATTAATTTTTCCATGGCTTTTTTTAATCGTTTCACCCCAAGCAACGCCACTGATGCGCAGTGGGCTACATAAGATAGGAGGATGGGAATATAGGTGTGATGACAGTTGCAAAAGGTAGAGAGAAAGGAAAAGATATACAGGCTGATGTAGAAAAAACTAGAGTCAAGTGGTTAAGAGATGGGTATTGACATTGCATTTATATTCCTGGAGGTTGTAATCGTCAGGAAAGCAAGAATATGGAAGTGAGTTCCACAGGCGGGAAGTGGGTAACGTCATTAATGCATAGGGGCTACATAAGAGTAAAAAGATTAGATAGGAGGAGAGTAAAGAGAAAGACGAACCAGTTAGAAAGGAGCAAGAGAAGGATGGGAATACAGGTGGATGGGAATACAGGTGTGATGACAGTTGTAAAGGTAGAGAGAAAGGAAAAGATATACAGGCTGATGTAGAAAGAACTGGTGTCAAGTGGTTAAGAGATGGATATTGACATTGCATTTAAATTCCTGGAGGTTGTAGCCCTCAGGAAAGCAAGAATATGGAAGAGTGTTCCACAGGCGGGAAATACGAGAAAAGAAGCTGATGGAGTAGAATTGTCGGCTGCATTTGATTGATCTAACTGTGAATGGGTGGGACCCCGTTTCTAGTCTGGTTGCACGAGTAAACTTATGTGACAGGGGCACCAATGACTTAAGTTCGTCGGAACAGAAGCCATGAAAATATTTATAGAACAGACAGAGGGAAACCAGTTTCATTTTTCATTCTCTTTGATTGGTTGAAACCCAACACTAGAAAGTCACGTCTAGCCTGCTATTTAATCCATAAGTGGAGAAGAAAAAATGAATTTATGGCTTTCTCAAAAGTGTTACTGCAAAAATGAGTACAATAGATAAAATTAAGATTTGAATGCTGTTTGTCGAGTCCATTTTCCACCCGGTTACGTTGAAGATGGAAGTTTGATAGTCAAATGGGCGTTCAAATGACAAATCATTCAAGCGTAACCACACTCACAATATACAGTAGCGAGCATAAATATCAGAACGATGTTAAGAAAATATCTAAATATGAAATAAATTTTTATTTTAACGCTTCAAAGAACATTTTATCAAGAAAAAAAGGCTATAAAGTGAAATGCTATCATTCCAAAATATAAAGCTCAATAAACTTATTTTGATAAAGTTATAAGAATAATTATATAACATTTAAAAAAAATAGATAAGAAATCCTTATTTGTCATTAATAAAATGTAAAATGAAGCTTAAAAAATATAAAGTTATTTTACACTAGCAGTATAGCCCGGCGTTGTAATGAAAGCTTTAAATCTAATCCATGGTTCTGGAGCTCAGACTCTTTGGACGTTGGCACGAAAGACAATAGTTGTTTCCAGTTAAAACGAAACCGTAGAATAAAAGAAAAATGAATGGATGTAAGTCAAATTTTGATTTCCTGCTATCGATATCAAATAAGTTTTTTTCTGAATTTTGAAGGCTAAATAAGTCCTCTGAGTAAATAGTATCATGGCTAAGACTAAGAACTACAATTATACCTACTTAGAGCCAAACCCGAAGCAAAAGCTAAAATAAAAGGGCTAAAAAATACAAACATACAGGCAGATAAACAGACACACACACAAACATCTTTCCCTTTATATATATATTATCGATTTTCTGCACTATTGTAAGAACTGCAACCTTGAAACTTCTGAATATTGTTTCTTATGTCTTTGTCTATGAGTGTATCAAATTTGATTAAACTCGAACCACTCCTTCTATAACCCGATTTTTTTGATTATCAATTTTTTATATTTATTGGGGGTAACCCGACACAAAATCTAGCTAAGAACACTCGCAGACGCTTATAGTACAACTGTGTAAATTTTCAAGAAAATCGGTTCGGCCGTTTCGGAGTCTATAGGTAACGGACACACACACACATACACACAGACGCACACACACTCACACACACACACACACACACACATACACACACAGAGACAAAGTTCCATTCAAAAATAAGTTTAGATTCCGACAGAGAATAATCTTTAAAAGTTATTTCATCAAAACCGCTTTGAATGAGAATTCACCAAGCAGGTTAACTTGATGTTGATTTTTGGGAAAAGCAAGAATTGAAGAATGAAACTTTAATTCAAATTTCCTGTGTTAAACTGTGAGGTATTTTTCGCTTATTTATTTATTCGTTTTTGCCCAATATTTTTGCTTAATTTTAGAACTTTTCATGTCTAACTGTACGTTTGATTTGATTTTTAGAAGAAATTTTTGACTGGACTTTAACTAAGTTAAAACTTAATAAGTCACATTTTTTTTTTCCTTTTTTTGAAATCATACTGTTTTTTTTCTGTTTTTTTTTTTCAATTGGAGTAGATAGACTAAACTATCGCCCGGTTCACACTCCACCCACGTCTATTGAACAGGTGAAGAGGCTTATCCCTTGTTTCCTGTTTAGGATGCGGTTACCGGTTTTTCTTTTCTAATCTTCTCACTGTTTTTTCAATTAGAGTAGATAGACTAAACTATCGCCCGGTTCACACTCCACCCACGTCTATTGAACAGGTGAAGAGGCTTATCCCTTGTTTCCTGTTTAGGATGCGGTTTCCGGTTTTTCTTTTCTAATCTTCTCACTGTTTTTTCAATTGGAGTAGATAGACTAAACTATCGCCCGGTTCACACTCCACCCACGTCTATTGAACAGGTGAAGAGGCTCATCCCTTGCTTCCTGTTTAGGATGCGGTTTCCTGTTTTTCTCTTTTCTAATCTTCTCACTCTTATGTAGCCCCCTGCACATCAGTGGCGTTACCGCCTTGCTTGGGGTGATATGATTAAAAAAAAAAAAACCGCTTTATTCTTATTGTATTTTCACTTTGATTTTCAATCAAATTTTCATTATTAAAAACGTCTATGATTCTTCTTATTATTATTTCCTTCTTTACGTTTTGTTTTTTTTTTTGTTTTTTGTTTTTTGTTTTGTTTTTTTTTTGTTTTTTGTTTTTTTGTTTTTTTGTTTTTTGTTTTTTTGCCTCGTTCTGATCCTTCGACATGATAATAATGGAGTCACTCAATAGCAGACGACGTTTTCTTTATTAATGCAAGCTTAAATAATGTCTAGTAAAATAATTGATTTAAACTTTGGAAAACGCTACAAATCTTTACTGAAAAACTTAGCACAAGTCCCTTTCTATCTTGGGATTTGTCCACATTGACTCTGCTCAGCCCGAAAAGAAAGGCCATGAATAGCGACGAATAAGAAAAGATGTATCAAACGAAAAAAGAAAAATCCTAATAAACATCGACATTAAGAACTCAACAAAGCACAAGAAAAATACTTCGAGCGCTTTTTGAAGTTATTGGTCAGTAATGGTCAACGCAACGAGAGAACTTGGCTTGTCAGTGTTAATGAACACAGTATATAGCGGGTCAGCTAACCACCAACTTCCAGCTCTGAATTACGTCATATGTATATTCTTGACACTAAAAGGCGTGACCAACTATAAGTGCAAACACCCACTTACATACATCTACAAACTCATATATAATAACTCAAGGGAAAGTGTTTTGAACCTATATCGTTTTCGCTTAATAACTATATATTTCGAAACTCCTTTTTCTATAGGCCTCACTAAATGTATTCTTTCTAATTAGATATTAACACACAGATACAGACACTTGCGCTCATATATATATATATATATATATATATATATATATATATATATATATAACGTAGAATACTTGGTATATAAGTCCGGTAAATTCCAATAGAGATTAACAAAAGAACTTAATGTTAAATTTATTTATTTAATTGAACAGAGTAATATAATTTAGAATAAATTTTAGATATTTCTTCAATTTCGTGGGTAATACGTATTTCACAGTCTTTGCTGTGAAATACTTATTACCCATGAAATTGTAGAATATCTGAATTATAGATAGATAGATAGATAGATAGATAGATAGATAGATAGATGAACAGACTGAGATAGATAGATAGATAGATAGATAGATAGATAGATAGATAGATAGATAGATAGATATGAACAGACTGAGATAGATAGATAGATAGATAGATAGATAGATAGATAGATAGATAGATAGATAGATATGAACAGACTGAGATAGATAGATAGATAGATAGATAGATAGATAGATAGATAGATAGATAGATAGATAGATAGATAGATAGATAGAACAGACTGAGATAGATAGATATGAACAGACTGAGATAGATAGATAGATAGATAGATAGATAGATAGATAGATAGATAGATAGATAGATAGGTGTAAGTTTGTGACCCTGGATTTCACACCTATCTATATGAATAAGTCAGCTCTATCACTGATATTGAGCGCTTTCAAATAAGTACCACGCATATATAATATATAAATAATATAATATATATAACAAATTGCATATATATATTGATATTTATAATTATATACATACACTTTTCACACACACACACACACACACACACACACACACACACACACACACACACACACATATATATATATATATTGTTTTTCTTTAATCCGAAGTGGAAGAGTAGGAAGGTAAATTCCAAGAACCTGATCCTAATCAATATTAAAAACTTTTTAACATTAAAAGGTGATGCAGGCAGAGAGCTCAATGTATTAAGAATACAGAGCCAATATAAACACCTTTGAATTTTGAAAATTTTATTTAATTTATAGCGTGACTCTTCAGAAATGAATTGAGTTCTCTCGGTGACTGGCGTGTGTACACACAGCTTATACACAACACGTTAAAATTTCCCTTCTCTGATTCCATGCGTTGGTGGCTTAGGGAGTAGCGACTCCGACTGACACCAAATCGGTTGAGTTTCGATCCCGGCCAGAAGCATGTGAATGCGTCTAGCCATATTGATGAGCTGTGATACAGCGAAACAGGCTTGTATGTGGATGACTAATATATATATATATATAATTATATTAAGCTCTATAATATTTATCATATTAACCACTGTTCATAATAAAATAAATGCCGGGGCATTCAAAATAATAAAACGTTCAGTCCTCTTCACCTGGAATTATATATATTGCATATATTTGGGCAGTCATCTCTCTTTTATGCAGGTTTCATGAAAATTCACAAATAAATATTATATAAAAATTGTCCAAATGTTTTGTTTATCCATACGTTTTCGGTTATACTCCTCAAAATGGCTAAAAGTATAGCCGAAAGCGCTCGGATAGACAAAACATTTAGACAACAAAATTTTGGACAACAAAATCATAAGATCACATGAAAAATTACATAAAACTTCCCCACCACACCATGTCTGTCATTTTTAATGAAACTTGCATATATATATATATATATATATATATATATATATATATATATATATGCAAGTTTCATATACATATATATATATAATTATTTAGTTTTGGGTCATAATTAGATTAGATCAGAACATAGTTGTATTAAAAGTGTTCAATACAATTATATTGTAGAACTTTTGAATATTTTTCATTTGAAAATTTCCGTGATATACGTCTCAATCTTTCGATATGTTCAAGCAATTTACAATAACTGATTTTACCGTTTTCCAAAAGCTCAAACAAGGGTCTTTTACGAACGCACAACTGGAATTTTCAAGCGTAAACATTTCAAAATTAGGGAGGAGTTGTTTAACAATCTTAGAACATTTTCATCCATGTTTGTATGATCCTACTAAGTATTTATGGGTATGATTACATCTGGACATAATTTCTGAGCTTTCATTTAGTCATTTTTTTTTTCTTTCTGAGAACAACATAATAGCTAATTTTCCCTTCTGGCATAATCTGCAGATATTACCACCGTTGTATGGTTTGGCTATTTTCACTATGCTCCAAGTTATATCAGGGTCTTTTCCATATTTCAGTTTTAATTTCCAATCATGGCTAGCCAGTTTGGTAGAATATTTGAGGTTTTTCATATTTAAGGTTTTAAATGTGTTGGGACGCCCGCGCCTATTCGGCTATAATGGACTATTCCATTACTATGTAAAGTAATGGTGGCATCTACGTAGGAGAGTGTGCCGAGCAGCCGTATCGACAAGTCAGTCGTAGACTTCCGGTGACGACCCGGAAGTACCCATTGCTCATACTACGTCTTACGACGGTTGAGACGATTAACCCTTATTCTTGTATTGGATACTAATAACCTTTGTAAATACTATTTTCACGGAATACAACAATTAACCTATTCCTGTTGTTGAGTTATTTATTCTTACTCAAGACATAACGAAATGTAGATTTATGATTATTCCATCTAGTTTTAAAACTGTCTTTGGTAGATCACAATTATATTTTACTTTGACCATTTATGAAATGTACCGCTGCTTTATAAATAACACCTTCTGTATTACAAAGTCCATAAAGTGGGCATTTTTTCTCCCTACAGTTACATTCTTTGTTAATGATGTTATTTTGTACGTTCTTGTTTAGGTTTCCGGCGTTATGTTTTGTTTTTATGTAATTTTCTTAATTATTAGTACATAATAATTTAATAATTATTAGCTATAACTTAATTTGATTGGATTCCTATTGAAAATTTTGTTTAATTCTGAGTTTTTCGGGAAGCTATTATGTTATTCCCAGAAAGAAAAATTACTAAATGAAAGATCAGAAATTATGTTCAAATTGATCTGATGCGTCTTAGACCACTCGACCACAAATGATTTCACAGTCCAAACGAAGTCAAATCAACTGGTGGCTTCCCTTATGTTGTTAGGGTTCGCAGGTTCAAATTCTACCGAATGACACATATTTTCTTACAAAATTTGTCATAAATAATTAGGCCCGTAGAGATAGATAGATAGATAGATAGATAGATAGATAGATAGATAGATAGATAGATAGACTGTTTAATTAAAAACAATATCTACTCAAATACGAGTATTGATTCAAAATAATGTTCAAACAAATAAATTAAATATATCGTTAATCTCCGGAACTTTCCGTAATATATATATATATATATATATATATATATATATATATCAATTGGAGTAGATAGACTAAACTATCGCCCGATTCACATTCCACCCACATCTATTGAACAGGTGAAGAGGATCATCCCTTGTTTCCTGTTTAGGATGCGGTTTCCGGTTTTTCTCTTTTCTAATCTTCTCACTTTGTTTTTTTTTTTTCAATTGGAGTAGATAGACTAAACTATCGCCCGGTTCACACTCCACCCACACCTATTGAACTGGTGAAGAGGCTCATCCCTTGTTTCCTGTTTAGGATGCGGTTTCCAGTTTTCTCTTTTCTAATCTTCTCACTCTTATGTAGCCCCCTGCACATCAGTGGCGTTACCGCCTTGCTTGGGGGTAATATGATTAAAATATATATATATATGTGTGTGTGTGTGTGTGTGTGTGTGTGTGTGTGTGTGTGTGTGTGTGTGTGTGTCAGATTAAATAAACTGCAAACATTGTGTCTGCTTATTTTTAATAAAATCTGTTCATACTCACTGATAATCTTTCGCGTATTATAATTGGAAGATGTCAGAAATGAGCTGTAACGTTGATAGATGTTATCATTCATTTCTCAATGTACCCAAGTACTTTTAATCTCTTCCCGATATTCAGGGGTGTGAGTTATTGTAACAAAAATAACCGCAAAACTGTGTTGCTAAAAATTACTGTTAATTTTTAAATGTTAAATGCTTTAATACGTGCATGACTATGACATTACAACATATAAAAAAATTCCATTTTGGATAATTTTCACGTTCTAATAAAAGCTAGCAATTTGTCAACCGTATATTTGAAGTAGAAAAAAAATTATTTAATCTGAAATTAATGAAAATTTGCTGCCTAAATACACAAAATTTAATATATATATATATATATATATATATATATATATATATATATATATATATCACAAAAATTAAAATTCTTTGATATGGCTTACTAACATTGGCAGCTAGCATCAGGTACATATACCCAACTATATCTAAACTTATTTATAAATGGAACTTTGTCAGTGTGTGTCTTTGTGTGTGTGTGTGTCCGTTACCTATAGACTCCGAAACAGCTCAACCGATTTTCTTGATAATTTACACAGTTGTACTATAAGCGTCTGCGAGTGTTCTTAGCTAGGTTTTGTGTCGCGTACCCCCAATAAATATCGAAAATCAATAATTGAAAAAATCGAGTTATAGAAGGAGTGGTCCGATTTTAATCAAATTTGTTACACTCATAGACAAAGACATAAGAAACGATATTCAAAAGTTTCAAGATTGCAGTTCTTACAATAGTGCAGAAAATCGATATATATATATATATATATATATATATATATATATATATATATATATATCAGGCAAGATGTTTGTGTGTGTGTGTCTGTTTATCTGTTTGTATGCATAATTGTAGTTCTTAGTGTCAGCCATGATACCATTTGCTCAGAGGACTTATTTAGCCTTCAAAATTCAGTTTACGACGAAAAAAACTTATTTGATATCGATACCAGGAAATCAAAATTTGACTTACATCCATTCATTTTTCTTTCAGTCTACGATTTCGCTTTAACAGGAAATAACTCTTGCTTTTTAGTCTTTCGTGCCAACGGCCAAAGAGTTTGAGCTCCAGAACCATGGATTACTTTTAAAGCTTTCATTACACCCGAGCAACGCCAGGCTATACTGCTAGTCGTACATATTAGTACTTATAAGAGCCATTCAATACAGATGGTTGCTAAATTGATCTTACTTTGACGCAAATGAACGAAAGAAGATTGTTTCTCAATCTTTCGAATGGAAACAGTAAAATCGCTTTGAAAATCAGCATACGAAATCCAGCTTCTTTACCTGGGTTTGAACACCAGCTAGCACCAGAAATGAACATGCTACTCTCTAACAAATACAAGTTATAACAGTGGGTCTAATCTAGCATTAATATTCGAAAAATATTTCAATTATTCTACTCAGTAGATACTAATGTCAATTAAGTTTCTCTAGATAATTTCCAAAAACATATTACTCACAGCTCAGTCATCGCACCAATTATGAAAAAAAAAACATCAAAAGAACGAAAAAAAAACTCTATTTGTTATAAACATAATTATTCTGTTGTGCGCTTAGCCCATCTCAAAACAGAGTTTCAATCATCATTATGAGCACATGATGTCAATTCAAAATTCCGAATGAAACGAAAATTATTGGCCGGTTTCATAGTCATTCTTCATCGCATCTTGATGGCCGAGAAAGTGAATATTTAACCGCATAATCTCGCGAGTAAAAAAAAAGGATTCATCTTCATTCAAGATGTTTAATCAGAAATTGATCAATAGAATTCGAGAATGAGCGAACGAACAAATGATTTAATGAATGAAAGCGGGCCATGGCAATCAAATGTCAGGTCATTTTCATAATGATATTATTGCATTTAATTCAACTGTTCCAATTTGAAATCCTTTCTTTGAAAAAATATTGCCACTCTTGAACCGTTTGCACAGAACAAAAAAGAAATTATATTTTCTTAAATTTCTCATTTTTCATTTTTTTCTTCCGATTTCTAATGGCTGCGTTTTCTTTTGCTAAGGGTTAGGGTTCGAGATCAGGTAAATCCACGTTTTTGAGAACTGCGTCTCGAACAAGCAGACTCACTCCGAGGAAAAATGACATAACAGTCTTCCACACTACTTTCTCCATTTCAATGAGTCCCATAAGATAATTTAAATAATAACATAACTGTCTACACATACCCTTAAGCTTGTCGGTGGCGGAGTCATGTTCGTTTTGGTCTTGGACGCCAGCGACAAATTACCTCAGCAACACTGAGTTTTCGCTTAGATGGCGATCGATTCGGAACTTGCTATCTCTCAATGACAGGGCCTTCAAATGATGCGGGCGGATATGCCCGATTGTCATCGGTGTGACCTTGGTTTGGAAAAAACGGCTGCGCACGCCTTCTGCCATTATCCACAGGTGCGCCTCTTTTGGGACTATGTTGGCGAGTTGACAGCTCGTATCGAGCCCGATCTTCTTGTGCCCATCGATCTCGCGTACGCGTGTGATAATGTGTCGCCCCCGTATTCTGGATGGTGTTTCTCACGTTGCTGGCCGTAGCTCGAATGGTGATTTGGGTGACGTGACAGGAGGGAATCTTGCGATATGAGCGTTATTTTTATCAGAATCTGATTAGGTTCTTTGAGCATGAGCTCGGGATGAAGATCAAATCTGACAGAAAGCGCTTGATATCGACAGATTTCAGCGAAAGGTGGGTAAAGGTAGCAAGCCTGGTTCGCGTGAATGGGGCCAGCCTTGATTTTTTTTAAGTCCCTTATGGCATAACGGGGCGGTTTCCTGTGAACTCCTCCCTGGTTAAGTTAGACGTCTTTTGTGTACCTAGTTCCCGGCTTCTCTTTTGTTATGATCCAAGTCAAGATTCCCAACCTCTCCAGTTGCTTTTACTCTATTTTCCATCTTGACTGGGTCTGTATTTGATTTTCCCATTCCATTATATATTTTATCCTCCCCCATTCCCTTAGCGAGTGTGCTACTTGATTTCGCCGTTTGGCGGAATACAGCAGCCACTCTGATTTTGTTGGGTGGACGGGTCTTACTAACATTTGTTTATTTTAGTTTGAATATTTTGTTGTATTTTCGTTCGTTTTGGGTATTTCATCCCCCTCCCCTTTTTCATTTCATTATGATTAAATCTTTTAAATATATTTTCGTAATTATTGTATATATAAGCAAATTTTTACGTCATGGATTTGGTTCCCCTTTTTAGGTGCCCCTTGTAAATATGTGGTATTGTGGTGCGTGAAGGATTGGGAGGTGATGGATGGGTTCTTGTGGTGAATGCGCAAATTGTTAATGAGTGATAGAGTCGTGAAAGCGTTAAGCTAGGTATTGGATAGTTACGGAAGACCACCCTCTAGCCACCCCCTTTTTTGGCCATGTGCCACATTTTGTATAATTTTATATAAATAAATATATATATTTGAAGAAAGACACAAGGACAACTGTTCTGAGCCAACACTTTTCGCCTTCTGATAGACTTTATTGAGACCGATGTAAGAATTTTATTTTGCAATAAATATTTATACAGAGAAGTAAGAACAGTTTTAGTTTTTCGGTTTTTTTTAAATTTAAATTTTACTCTTCTTATAAAAAAGCAGTAACCTAACTTTATAAGATTTAACTCCCACGAATATGGAGTGAACTTAAATTCAAATCTATTAAACTGTCAGTATATAATATGCACCTGATGATATTGAATAACACATGAAACCTTGAATCGTCCCATCGACGTAGGACAAAATATATATATATATATATATATATATATATATATATATATATTAGAGAAAATTTTCAAAATTCAAAGGTATCGGATGTACATTTCGACATAGAATCTTTAATAGAGATTCTACGGCACGTCAACGACATTGTTTTGTTCCAAATGGCGAAGGCCCTGGGGTAAAGTGTAGAAGGGTTTTAGGTTAACAACGGTCACACAAGTACAACAGGACAGAGCTGTTAGTGGCGGGGTTACAGGGTGTTGAAACGGTATATTTAGGAAGGGGGGGAATAGATTTAAATGTAATATCTTAAAAAATTTTAATTAAGTTTATCCATTACAGGAAGCCATGAATTTAAAGTTATTAAAGATATATATATATATATATATATATATATATATATATATATATATATATATATATATAAGGATTTGGTAAAGGAGTTCATATTTTATAAAGATAGACAACTAAAGGAGTTAAATTACTTTTTTAAGTTTAAGATTTTGAGCTGTGTGAAGAGGTGTATTTAGGCTGCAAGGAATGGGTTTCAATATAAGATTTTTAAAATTAGGATCAGGTTCTTGGAATTTACCTTCCTACTCTTCCACTTCGGATTAAAGAAAAACAATATATATATATATATATATATATATATATATATATATCACTGTATATTTGGGCAGTAAACTTTCTTTTAAATGTCTATCATAGAATATGAAACACAAGAAGAGTTTTATTAATTATTTAGTTTTTCCAATGTTTTTACATTTTTTTTTTCAGTTCAGTAAGAATAAGGGAGTGCAAAAAATATTCATTGTCGTAAGCGATTTCGGCCACTTCTTTAGCCATTTTCAAGCGGGGGTAGTTTTACGTGTTGCTAATTTCTCTCCATATTTTGACTGTTTAAGATGTATTTTATTTTTGTGCTATTTTGAATATTAGTAGGAGCGTTTATTCAGAGCCTTCGTGAGGCTGGAATTCGAATTAGCGACTTTGTATTTTTTTTTTTTGTTTAATTTTAACATTTTATTTCCATTATTAAATAACGTTCCATATATATATATATATATATATATATATATATATATATATATTGTGTGTATTTTGGCAGCATTTTTTCATTAATGCAGGTTTCATTGAATAGTATAGACAAGTTTTGTCTATTAATTTTGTGTAGGATCCGTTCATACCGTCTGATCAACTTCAGATTTTGCAGTGATTTTGGATAGTCTGAGTAATGTGTCAAGATATATATATATATAAGCAATTCTTTTAAAGAAAGTTATTTGTTGTTTTTTTCTGTTTCCGGCCATCTCCTGATTTCCAGTAGTTATTTAAACACAAATTGGAATGGATACATTATCGTCTAAATGACGCAAAAATGAAAATAACACTGACATTTTATTTTAACAGATATATTTAACGATATTACACAAAAATATTTTGAAATACTAAAATATTTTGATTTTATTTAATAAAATCGCCATTGGCTTCAACCACGTCCAACAGACAACTTCGGGATCTGATACAACTCTTCTGGATGGTTGCCATGTTTAAACTGATGAATGCTGCCGTAGTCATTGCTTTCAGTGCGTCTTTGGTGTTGCAAGGAATTTTACATAACAATCAAGGGGGTTGCACTCTGGGGAATCAAGTGACCACCAGATATAAGAAGTGATTCTGTTTTGTTTTTTTTCATTTTTCTTTTCTCTTTTATAATCATTTCATCCCGATCAAAGCAGGACTCTCACTGGTATGCAGTGGTTTACTGTGAGAGAAAAAACAAGGGACATGGGGATGTGCATTGTGGTACACTGTATATCGGCTCGGAACGAGAAATCGGGGAGCCGAGTTCGAATTCCAGTTAAATTCATTGCATTCACTTATGCGCAAATACCCTTGGGAAAGGTATTAATCCGTCTCTTCCCTCCAGTTATGGGTTAAATAATAGGACAGATTGGGTTCTATAGCCTTGGCTGGCAACCAGTCTACCACAAAAAGCAATGGCAACCTACTGCGGGATAATCATCTGCCCAGTCAATCATGTCTCTTTTGAGACATGATCGCCCAAAGCGTGTATCACGTATGGCACTTAACTGACTGACTCTGCTCAGTGACGCCTTTCAAACCCTCATATTTCCTTCAACATTTAAAAGGGGGAAATTGGGGTAAAAAACAGAAAACGAAATGACGAAAATGATTGTGGAAAATTTGGGAAACTTTGGATTAAATTAAAAGGAAAGTAGAAAATATCAGATGAAAAATCCTTAAAAAAATAAACGAAATATAGCAAGACAAAAAACTTCCCATAAAAAGGTGTAAATAGTATATTTGCTAAAAGCTTTTCCGATAATTCCATAGATTTTTGGGGGGATAATTCCATAGATTTCAATTTTATAAATATTAACACAAAGATTCGTCCAATATAGTATCCAAGTTTTTGCAGAGCCTGTCGGTCAAAGGTTATTTATTTTAATTATTCTGGATATTTTTTTCCTTTGTTGTTTTTAGCAACGTACTTAATTAGTAAAAACCTACCTTTTTCATACTACGGACCAGCTTCATTCCAGTAAACATTTTCACGAAAGCTTAGTGGCTTCATTTTTTTCATTTTTAAGTGTTTTTATCACTGATTTTTTTTTTTTGTTTATTTGTTTGTTTGTTTGTTTATTTGTTTCAGCAACAGACATAGAGATAAATATTTGAGCAGAGTAAGATAGATAGATAGATAGATAGATAGATATGAACAAACTGAGATAGATAGATAGATAGATAGATAGATAGATAGATAGATAGATAGATAGATAGATATGAACAGACTGAGATAGATAGATATGAACAGACTGAGATAGATAGATAGATAGATAGATAGATAGATAGATAGATAGATAGATAGATAGATAGATAGATATGAACAAACTAGAGATAGATAGATAGATAGATAGATAGATAGATAGATAGATATGAACAAACTGAGATAGATAGATAGATAGATAGATAGATAGATAGATATGAACAAACTGAGATAGATAGATAGATAGATAGATAGATAGATAGATAGATAGATAGATAGATATGAACAGACTGAGATAGATAGATATGAACAGACTGAGATAGATAGATAGATAGATAGATAGATAGATAGATAGATAGATAGATAGATAGATATGAACAAACTGAGATAGATAGATAGATAGATAGATAGATAGATAGATAGATATGAACAAACTGAGATAGATAGATAGATAGATAGATAGATAGATAGATAGATAGATAGATATGAACAAACTGAGATAGATAGATAGATAGATAGATAGACAGATAGATAGATAGATAGATAGATAGATAGATATGAACAAACTGAGATAGATAGATAGATAGATAGATAGATAGATAGATAGATAGATAGATAGATAGATAGATATGAACAAACTGAGATAGATAGATAGATAGATAGATAGATAGATATGAACAAACTGAGATAGATGAGATAGATAGATAGATAGATAGATAGATAGATAGATAGATAGATAGATAGATAGATAGATATGAACAGACTGAGATAGATAGATAGATAGATAGATAGATAGATAGATAGATATGAACAGACTGAGATAGATAGATAGATAGATAGATAGATAGATAGATAGATAGATAGATAGATAGATAATTTTCTACAAATACCAAGTTCATTTAGTAATAAATCCAAAACCTTTTCATAAAATGTATGAAAAAATGTAGAAGGTACCTGATGAATTTACATAGCAAATACTTACACAACGTCCATCCTCGTCATTTTTATAGATATAGATAACAATGTAGAAAGTCTCTATTGGATTAGGGTCGGAGGCGAGGGGCAACATATAGAGATATAGATAATATAAAGTGGGGTGATCGATTCTATATTATAATCAATACATAAACTGATCCCTGACTTTGTGGATCGATAATATATATTTTCTATCCTTAATTTTGGTTTTCTGAAAAACTTCAAGGTGTCGTTAGCGTTCTAAAATTTTGATTTACATCTGAGCGCAACTCCCGTCGAGCTAGACCGCAAAATGCAGACGCTAAGTCGAATCTATCAAACAAACAAATACTTACACAACGTCCACCCTCGTCATTTTTATAGATATAGATACATCAGTATGTTCTCGTACTTATGCTAGGAGAAGACTTTGGGGTGTGGTAGATGAATTCAGTAAGGTCACAAATAAAAAAAAATGCGTTTGAGAAGAATGCGTCTTCTTGCCGGATTTATTTTACAGCGTAGCAATCCCCAGGAAACTACAAATCCTACCGGTCCTGGGCACGACCATAAACTGCATCCGGCAGCAAGGCCTCTGCTTGAGAGGTTGTGAGAAGCATGGAACCACCTATTAATTGCTGTTGTTCTCAGGTCCACCTTGACTCGGAATGGTAGCACCTGTTAGGGCCCCAGCTATGGGCAAATAGTTAACCCCCAAACTGGGGTCAAAACACTATGAAAATATAAAAATAGACTTTTATAGGAATATATACATAAAAATAGAATTTTATAGAAAAATATACATTTTTCAAGAAAAAACTTTTGCTATGACACATTTTTGAAAGAAAAAAATATTGTCAGCAAAATATTTTTCAATACAAAACTAGAAGACATTTTCAGATTTCTAAAATAAAAAAGAATAAAAACAAAAAATTTTCATTAAAATCTGACTAAATCAACCTCCTTACTATAACCGAACATTTAAAAAAAATACCTTAAAACCCCAGCTTTTTGACAGGAAATAACCCACAGAGGTGTTGATATGCCGTTAAACAAAACTCAAACTCAAACAAACCCTTCTTCTTCTTCTTCTTCTCCTTCTTATGCCACTTGATTCCTTGGGGGACATAGAGCCGCAACGACACTCCTCCAACGCACTCGGTTCCGGCTGGTCCTCTTCAGCTCGGCCCATGTCATTTCAAGAGGCGCTTGTCTCAGCTTCAATGCTCCTCCGCCAAGTCTGTCTTGGGCGACCCACTTTTCGCTTTCCTTGAGGGTTCCAGTCAAGGACCTGTCTAGTGATGTTGGATGTAGGCTTCCGTAAAGTGTGGCCAATCCAGTTCCATTCTCTCTTCTTGACCTTGATCCCTACTGGGGTTTGGTTTGTTTTGGCCCATAATTGTTCATTGGAGATATTCTCTGGCCATCTGATGTTGAGAAGGGTAGAGACCAGACCAAACGCACTCACTGGTCCTCCAGGTTGGGGGATTTGAATAGGACTAACTATCCAATTCTATAAAACAAAGCCTGTTACAGAAACCGCAACGACGCTACCAAACAAACCCTACCAAGGCTTTATTAATGTGTGTACAATCTTAGCAACATCAAATCTGCAGACGATAGGAGACGAAGAAACTTAACTGCAAATGCACCCAGATAATATATTAAAGAAAAGCTAGGAGAAAGGAATAATTATCACTTGTCAGCAGACACAATGAATGGCTGTTAGCAAGAGATGCAAGGTTGGAGATGTCAAAATCATTAAGTTAAATATCTGGAAAGTGTTTTAACAAATAAGAATCTGATACCGAAATATGATTTGGTTTGGTTGTTTTGTTTTTATGGCATACTAGCAGTGTAGCCCGGCGTTGCTTGGGTGTCATGAAAGCTTGAAAACTAATCCATGGACTCAGCCGAAAGAATATTTGTGTGAAGTTTGGTGAGAATCGAATAAAAATTGTGGATTTCTAAACAGACACACACACAAACATCTTACCTTTTATATATATATATATATATATATATATATATTATCGATTTTCTGCACTATTGTAAGAACTGCAACCTGAAACTTCTGAATATCGTTTCTTATGTCTTTGTCTATGAGTGTATCAAATTTGATTAAAATCGTACCACTCCTTCTATAACCCGATTTTTCCATTTTCGATTTTCGATATTTATCGGGGGTACCTCGATGCAAATCCTAGCTAAGAACACTCGCAGACGCTTATAGTACAACTGTGTAAATTTTTAAGAAAATCGGTTCAGCCGTTTCGGAGTCTATAGGTAACGGACACACACACACACACACAGACAAAGTTCCATTTATAAATAAGTTCTTTTCAACATCGGCGGGTCATTTATTGCCAATTAAATTTTTATTTATTTATTGCTGGAAATAACTTTTTCTTTCAACAATTTATTGTTGTTTTTTTATATTTTTGTGTCTAATAATACATTTTTCTTTTCGAGTATCAAGATTCATTAGGATTTGTTTTTAAGGGCAGGGTCCCTAAGTCCTACCCTTGTTATTTAACCCGTAACTGGAGGGAAGGGACGGATTAATACCTTTCCCAAGGGTACCAGTGCTTAAGTGAATGCAGGGTATTCAACTGGAATTCGAATTCGGCCCAACGATTTCTCTTTCCGAGCCGATATCCGCTGTACTACAACGCACATCCGTCACTAAACGCTTACAGCACCTGGTATTCCCAAGCGGTCACCCATCTAAGTACTGACCAGGCTCAACGTTGCTTAACTTCGGTGATCGAGCGAGAACTGGCGTATTGAACGTGATATGGCCGTAAGCACCGAAATATGAAGGTTCATTTTAATTGCGAAAGATGTCTTTCAAAAGCTAAACCAAATATTAAGCCTCATTAAATTTCCTTCGAAACAAAGTTCCACACTCAATATTCTACGTCTATGGGACGCGTCCCTTCCCTATCTATCGGCGTAGGCGATCATGGTCCTCCCTATTTTTATCGCTCTTAATACCGCTTCCCTTGTTAACCCACTCACTCCTCGCTCCTCCATCCATCTGCTCAAGTCTATCAAGTATACCATGCGTTGCCTTCCCTTGTCTCTTTTACCTTCTATCCGTCCCGTGAGCATCAGTTTCTTCAAACCCTCCTTCCTCATTAAATGTCCCAGAAACTTTTGTCTTTTCAGGTCCTGAGCATGACGGTAAATTGCATCCGGCAGAAAGGCTTCTGATTGGGAGGTTGTTGGGAGCATAGAAACACTTCTTAACTGCTGTTGTTCTCAGGTCCACCCTGACCCGGAGTGGTAGCACCTGTTAGGGTCCTAGCTATGGAAAAATAGTTAACCCCAAAACTGGGGTCAAAACACTATGAAAGTATTAAAATACACTTTTATAGAAATATGTACATAAAAATAGACTTTTATAGAAAAATATACATTTTTGAAGAAAAAAATTATTACCATAACACATTTTTGAAGAAAAACATTATTCTAATAAATATTACTAACAATACATTTTTGACGGAAAATTATTACCAAGAAGACATTTTTGAAGGAAAATTATTACTAACAAGACATTTTTAAGGAAAATTGTTACCAACAAGACATTTCTGAAGGAAAAATATGACCAACAATACGTTCTCGAAGGAAAAAAAGGAAAAATTATTGTCAAAATGAATTTTTGAAGTAAAAAAAAATTATTGCGAGCAATACATTTTTGAATACAAAACTAGAAGACATCTTCAGTTTTCTAGAATAAAATAAAAAAATTTCATTAAAATTTGACTAAATCAACTGTTTTATTATAACTGAACATTAAAAAAAATACCTTAAAACCCCACCTTTTTTACATTAAGTAACCCACAGAGTTTGATATGTCGTTAAACAAAACAAAATTTTGTCTTTTCCTGATGTTAAGTATTCGTTTCCTTCTGGTGTCCATCCTATTCAAAACCTGTGTCGTTGCTGAAGTGTTCTGTCAATGTTATTCACAGCATGTTTCTGTAGAACCATATATCGGTTGCTTCAAGTTTTTCCTTCATTTTTTATATTGTCCATCATTCGCTGCCATATTGAAAGACAGGCATCACATAACAATCCAGTACTGTCTTCTTTGTTTCCAGCGAAACTCTTTTTTATCTATGAATGCTAAACACTTTCCTCAAAGATGAAGAGAAAACTTTAGACAATAGTTATATCATTCTACACAATGATACGGAGATTACCAAATACAGAGCCTATAATCAAAGATTGATTTATTGATTCGTTTTTTCGGATTATGTGAGTTGTGGTGCAGTGGATATCGACTCGGAACCCCAAATCGGGGTGCCGAGTTCGAATTCCAGTTGGATTCCTTGCATTCACTTATGCACAAATACCCTTGAGAAAGGTATTAATACCACTCTTCCACCCAGTTATGGGTTAAATAATAGAAAAGATTGGTATCTATAACCTTAGTCGGCAACCAGACTACCGCAGAAAGCAATGGCAACCTATTGCGGGATAATCTTCTGCGCAGTCATATCTCATTCAAGACATGATCGGCCAAAGCGTGTATCACGTATGGCACTTAACTAACTGACTGAATGTAATAGTTGAAAACATGATTAAGGCTTCTACTGGGCCTAAAGTGGGAGTTCAGTTTTATATTGTCATGAAGTAATAAACCGATCCCCCACTAATTACTACTTTATAATATAATAAATTTCTTCACCCTCTAGCTATGAGTCAAATAATAGGACAGATTGGGTTCTATAGCCTTGGCTGGCAACCAGTCTACTGCAGAAAGCAATGGCAACCTACGGCGGGATAATCTTCTGCCCAGTCAGTCATGTCTCTTTCGAGACATGATCGCCCAAAACGTGTATCACGTATGGTACTTAACTGACTGAGCCATTTGTAGGTTATTTAAAGCCAGAAAATATGTTTATAGTGTAAGAATTTCTTGTTTTTAGATAGCAATTATTTAGTTTTACAAGTCTTTCTATTTAAATTGGGAAATAAGCGGTGGATTCATACATTTGTGAAGGACATTTGCGCATGAGGTAATATAACAAACCTAATCGGAATTGGAACTCGATTTTCTAATTAACAATTATGAGCCACGATCCATAACACCATCCGTGCAGCCAAGATTACAGCTTATCCCAAAGCGGTTACTCAGTCAAGTTAAGTGATACACGCTTTGGGTGATCATGTCTCGAAAAAGACATCACTGACTAGGCAGAAGATTATCCCGCAATAGGTTGCCATTGCTTTCTGTGATAGACTGGTTGCCAATCAAGGCTATAGAACCCAATTTGTCCTATTATTTGACTCATAGCTAGAGGAAAAAGAGATGTATTATATTATGAAGTAGTAATTAGTGAGGGATCAGTTTATTACTTTATAACAATATAAAACTGAACCCCCACTTTATGTCTAGTAGAAGCTTTAATTATATTTCCAATTATTATATTCAGTCAGACAGTTAAGTGCCATACGTGATATACGCTTTGGACGATCATGTCTCGAAAAAGACATCACTGACTAGGCAGAAGATTATCCCACAATAGGTTGCCATTGCTTTCTGTGATAGACTGGTTGCCAATCAAGGCTATAGAACCCAATTTGTCCTATTATTTGACTCATAGCTAGAGGAAAAAGAGATGTATTATATTATGAAGTAGTAATTAGTGAGGGATCAGTTTATTACTTTATAACAATATAAAACTGATCCCCCACTTTATGTCTAGTAGAAGCTTTAATTATATTTCCAATTATTATATTCAGTCAGACAGTTAAGTGCCATACGTGATACACGCTTTGGGCGATCATGTCTCGAAAGAGACATCAATGACTGGGCAGAAGATTATCCCGCAATAGGTTGCCATTATTTCATGCGGTAGACTGGTTGCCAGCCAAGCCTATAGAACCTAATCTGTCCTATTATTTAACACATAACTGGAGGGAAGAGACGGATTAATACCTTTCTTAAGTGTATTTGTGCCCAAGTGAATGCAAGGAATTCAACTGGAATTCGAACTCGGCACCCCGATTTGTCGTTCTGAGTCGATACTGACCTGGCTCATAAAATCAACGAGAAAGTTTAAAGAAAAATGGAAATAAAAATGACATTTACTTAGAATCAGAAAGAAATAGTTAATAAGAAAAGGGTGTTTGGAGAATTTGACACTCACTGGACACTGAAGTCAAGAGAAACGGAAGGAAACAGCAAATAACTTACCTAACGAGCTTGTGTAAATAGTAGAACTTTGAGTAAGAAGAGTAGCAGACTCAAACGATGCTAATAGCGACAACGGACAGGGAGTTGGGGAGAGCTATGGTCACCGACACTCTGAAGAGACCCAGAATATAGTTTACTAGCAGTATAGCCAGGCGTTTACTAGCAGTATAGCCCGGCGGGTGTAATGAAAGCTTTAAAACTAATCCATGGTCCTGGAGCTCAGACTCTTTGGACGTTGGCACGAAAGACTAAAAAGCAATAGTTGTTTCCAGTTAAAGCGAAACCGTAGACTGAAAGAAAAATGAATGGATGTAAGTCAAATTTTGATTTCCGGTATTGATGTCAAATAAGTTATTTTCGTCGTAAACTGAATTTTGAAGGCTAAATAAAATCCTCTGAGTAAATGGTATCATGGCTGAGACTAAGAACTACAATTATACCTACTTAGAGCCAAACCCGAAGCAAAAACCAAAATAAAAGGGCTGAAAAAAATACAGACATACAGGCAGATAAACAGTTACACACACAAACATTTTTCTTTTTATCTCTCTCTCTCTCTATATATATATATATATATATATATATTTTATATATATATAATCGATTTTCAGCACTATTGTAAGAACTGCAACCTTGAAACTTCTGAATATCGTTTCTTATGTCTTTGTCTATGAGTGTAACAAATTTGATTAAAATCGGACCACTCCTTCTATAACCCGATTTTTTTCAATTATCGATTTTCGATATTTATCGGGGATACCTCGACACAAAACCTAGCTAAGAACACTCGCAGATGCTTATAGTACAACTGTGAACATTTTCAAGAAAATCGGTTCAGCCGTTTGGGAGTCTATAGGTAACGGACACACACACACACACACACACACACACACACACATGCACACACAGACAAAGTTCCATTTATAAATAAGTTTAGATAAGTAAAGGGGTCTTTCTTTTGTCATGCCCTAATACCATATTTTTCTGAAAACAATCATTTATAATCTTGAAATCTAATAGGCATATCCTTCCTAGCGAACTTGAGTAAATATATAGCAGAACAGGGATTAGGAGAGATAACAAAAAGACAAAATTTATTAAGATTTACAAAAGACAGGAAATTGTGAAGAGCCATGATCACCAACATTCTGAAAGAACATGAAACATAAAAGTAATGATTGACTTACTAAGAAAAAAAGATATTAAGAAAAAAAAACAAAATTCATTCAAATTACCATATAAAATTAAGCGTGAGGCCTTGGAAAATTTCATACTCACAGGGACAGATTGAAAGCAAGAAAAACAGAGAAAAACAACGTATAAGTAAATGAATGACAGAATAGGATTTATAAAAGAAACAAAAAAGACAAATTTTATTAAGAGCTACGAAGTACAGGAAATTGTGGAGAGCCATGATCGCCTACTTCTTGAAGGGACACAGCACATAGAAGAAAAAGAATGAGCTTGAGTAAATAGATGGCAGGACAAGATTTAGGAGAGATAACAAAAAGACAAAATTTATTAAGAACTACAAAGGACAGGAAATTGTGGAGAGCCATGAACGCATACTTCTTGAAGGGACACAGCACATAGAAGAAAAAGAATGAGCTTGAGTAAATGGATGGCAGGACAAGATTTAGGAGAGATAACAAAAAGACAAAGTTTATTAAGAACTACAAAGGACAGGAAATTGTGGAGAGCCATGATCGCCTACTTCTTGAAGGGACACAGCACATAGAAGAAAAAGAATGAGCTTGAGTAAATAGATGGCAGGACAAGATTTAGGAGAGATAACAAAAAGACAAAATTTATTAAGAACTACAAAGGACAGGAAATTGTGGAGAGCCATGATCGCATACTTCTTGAAGGGACACAGCACATAGAAGAAAAAGAATGAGCTTGAGTAAATGGATGGCAGGACAAGATTTAGGAGAGATAACAAAAAGACAAAATTTATTAAGAACTACAAAGGACAGGAAATTGTGGAGAGCCATGATCGCATACTTCTTGAAGGGACACAGCACATAGAAGAAAAAGAATGAGCTTGAGTAAATGGATGGCAGGACAAGATTTAGGAGAGATAACAAAAAGACAAAATTTATTAAGAACTACAAAGGACAGGAAATTGTGGAGAGCCATGATCGCATACTTCTTGAAGGGACACAGCACATAGAAGAAAAAGAATGAGCTTGAGTAAATGGATGGCAGGACAAGATTTAGGAGAGATAACAAAAAGACAAAATTTATTAAGAACTACAAAGGACAGGAAATTGTGGAGAGCCATGATCGCATACTTCTTGAAGGGACACAGCACATAGAAGAAAAAGAATGAGCTTGAGTAAATGGATGGCAGGACAAGATTTAGGAGAGATAACAAAAAGACAAAATTTATTAAGAACTACAAAGGACAGGAAATTGTGGAGAGCCATGATCGCATACTTCTTGAAGGGACACAGCACATAGAAGAAAAAGAATGAGCTTGAGTAAATAGATGGCAGGACAAGATTTAGGAGAGATAACAAAAAGACAAAATTTATTAAGAGCTACAAAGGACAGGAAGTTGTGGAGAGCCATGATCGTCTACTTCTTGAAGGGACATAGCACATAGAAGGAAAAGAATGAGCTTGAGTAAATAGATGGCAGGACAAGATTTAGGAGAGATAACAAAAAGACAAAATTTATTAAGAACTACAAAGGACAAGAAATTGTGGAGAGCCATGATCGCCAATGTCTTGAATGATGACATATAAAAGGATTTTCTTTTTCTTTTTCCAAGTGTGTCTGAAGGTTTCTTTTTTATCCGGTAAACACTGGTATGATTATATATTTCGGAAAAAGTGTATAGGTCAGCTAGTTTATTATTATAATTATTTAAATTCAACTAAATTTCCTCGTCGACATTTGTGCAGACAATTCGTCCTGCATTTAAATGGTTGTGGGTTAAAAGAATAGTGATATAAAAATTGTTTCCTTTTGTTGTTGTCTCTCTCTCTCTCTCTCTCTCTCTCTCTCTCTCTCTCTCTCTCTCTCTCTCTCTCATTAGTGCAAAACTTTTAACGATTCTTGCTAGATCATCAATTGTTGCGGGCCGGGCACTTGTCTCTGATGGGTTGTGGGCAAGGATCGAGACGAAGTGTAAAAAAATCAGGAATGTCGATGAAGATAAGTAATTATATGTATCGAGATCAGATAGAGGCGAAGCATTTTGTGCGTTGGCTAGCCAGAGTGAGGCAGGTTAGAAAGAAAGAAAGAAAGAAAGAAAGAAAGAAAGAAAGAAAGAAAGAAAAATAAAGAAAGAAAGCAAAGAAGACATGTTTTAATAAAATAGGGGAAAAAGAAAAATTTGATGAAAGAACAAGGAAACCTTGAGTGATAGACAAAAGAATGATTTTTTTAAATGAATAATGATTTAAAACAAGAATCAATAAAAATAATGAAGTGAGAAAGAAAAATAAATACCTTAAAAAACTGAAATTAAAAGGTCTAAAAAAAAACACCAAAATTGGAACGAATTAAAAATGAATGTCTTGAACAGAAAGAAAGATAGTTTAAAATAAAAGAAAGTTATTTGATCATTGATCATTATTCCACGATTCTTCATTTTTCTATTCCTAACAAGTTTCTTTATTCGTCGGCCATCAACAGGCCCTTCTTGGCTTTCTTGATATAATCTAGAAGAACTTACAGACTTTGAATATTCTTTAGTAAGCCGTTGCAACAGTTTCTCATGATAAGTTTTCTATTATAATATTATATTATTAATATGCTTTATTTATAAGTTTTCATATGCTTTAGTAAGCCGTTGCTTTTCTGTAGAAGGAAAGAAGCAACAGTTTCTCATGATAAGTTTTCACTTGGGATCAAATGAGAGCGGCACCGACCATCCGACCATGTTCACTTTTGAGGATGACGAGAAACACTTCAAAAACTTTTAATTGAAAAGACTCCACTGATCTTCAAAGGGAATGGTCATCAATCGGGTTCTTCGTTCCGTGAGTTCAATTCCTGAATCAAACAGGGAATCCATCAGGAACGAATATAAACGGCATCACATTAATAAAATAAGTAACATAATAATCAACTAATCCCCTAACAACTAGGGCCGTGCTTAGGGCCCCGCAGACCCCGCAATTGCGAGGCGGGGAGCAAGTTACCTAGGGGCCGTTAGAAGAATGTCTTTGGCACATTAGTGGGGTAATCCAACAGTATCACACCCGTTTACTGTGAAACCAATAAAATGTAAACGCAAATTCTACTCCAACAGCTTCTTTTCTCGCACTTCCCGCCTGTGGAATTTCCTTCCGTTTACTTGCTTCCCCGACAGCTACAATCTTCAAGAATTTAAATGTAAAGTTAATAGTCATCTCCTATTTCACTAACTTGCATGCTCTCTCTCTCTCTCTTTCTCTCTCTCTCTCTCTCTCTCTCTCATGATCCTTTCTCTGTCCACTCTACTCTCATCAGTATTCTCATCCTTCTCTTATCCACTTCCTGACACCTCCTATAACCTGTCACTCTTTCTCATAACTTTCCTCCTATGTAACCCCCTGCAAAACAGTGGCAGTAAAATGCCTTCCTTGGGGTGATATGATTATAATAAAAAAAAATTCTATAGTATTCTAATGTGGATATAAATGGGTGATCAATTCTACATTACAATCAATATATAAACTGATACCCCACTTTATGGCCACAGTCAGCCTTCTCTTACCCACTTCCTGACACCCTCTGTAATCTGTCACTCTTTCTCATAACTTTCCTCCTATGTAACCCCCTGCAAAACAGTGGCAGTAAAATGCCTTCCTTGGGGTGATATGATTATAAAAAAAAATTCTATAGTATTCTAATGTGGATATAAATGGGTGATCAATTCTACATTACAATCAATATATAAACTGATACCCCACTTTATGGCCACAGTCATCCTTCTCTTACCCACTTCCTGACACCCTCTGTAATCTGTCACTCTTTCTCATAACTTTCCTCCTATGTAACCCCCTGCAAAACAGTGGCAGTAAAATACCTTCCTTGGGGTGATATGATTATAAAAAAAAAATTCTATAGTATTCTCATGTGGATATAAATGGGTGATCAATTCTACATTACAATCAATATATAAACTGATACCCCACTTTATGGCCACAGTCATCCTTCTCTTACCCACTTCCTGACACCCTCTGTAATCTGTCACTCTTTCTCATAACTTTCCTCCTATGTAACCCCCTGCAAAACAGTGGCAGTAAAATACCTTCCTTGGGGTGATATGATTATAAAAAAAAAATTCTATAGTATTCTCATGTGGATATAAATGGGTGATCAATTCTACATTACAATCAATATATAAACTGATACCCCACTTTATGGCCACAGTCAGCCTTCTCTTACCCACTTCCTGACACTCTCTGTAATCTGTCACTCTTTCTCATAACTTTCCTCCTATGTAACCCCCTGCAAAACAGTGGCAGTAAAATGCCTTGCTTGGGGCGATATGATCATAAAAAAAAATGTATCATTACTTTCTATAATCGTTAAGTTTTAAAAATTTTCCATCGTGGAAAAGGAGATAAATTAGAGATGATGGTGTGGAAAAGGTCTAAAAATTTATAACTATTTATTGATTAAGCTTCAAGATACGATCTTACGAAACATCTCGCCCGACTAGACGCTTGCGAAGTGATTACGTTTGTTGAAAATAAAACTCGAAACATTGAAAGCTAACAAAGAAAAACAAACGGAAATAAGGAAGTTAGAAAACAAAAAACTGAAACCAGAGCAAAGAAAGAAAAACATGTAAAAACAAATTCAAACTCTTTAGAAAAACACATACACACCACAAATAAAACAGCCGAATACAGAAATTTAAAATTTATAAATTGATATTTGTTTTTGATTGTTCTTAATTTTTACTTGGACTTTATACATAAATGTTTTTAAGGGCAAGATACATTGTCTGTCTGTGCGTTCGTTTGTCAACGCTTGATTACCAAGGGAGACAATTCTTACTAAAGAAATCGGGGTATATAAATAAATATTTCTTTATTTATTTATTGTTGTCATAGATATCAGAACGTTTTATTTTAATAAAAAAAAATTTAAAAGATCGTCTCGAACTACTCACCGTTGCTAAAGATGTTATTAAAAATAAAATAGATTTAAAAATCACTCTTGGAAAATATTTCAGACAGAATCTTTTAACATTTTACAAAGTATATTTTTAATTTTTGTAAATAATATATTTGTAATGCTTGTTCAATTTTTTTTTAAATATGTAGTGAATCATAACAAAAATAAGAAGAAGAATATACGAACATATAATTATAAGTCTTGCCTCCCAGAGAGTAAAACACTGCGCCTCCTTGGCCTCACACTCTCACCGGACCTCAAGTGGAATGACTATATCGAATCCATTGCTAAATCCGCTGCTATGAAAGTCGGTTCTCTGTGCAGGGCCCGGAGGTTTTTTCCGTCTGAATCTATCCTGCACAGTTATAAATCTACCATCCGCCCGTGCATTGAATACTGTTGCCATATCTGGTCGGGTGCCCCTGCTATTCGTTTTGGGCTTCTCGACAAGGTACAGCGGAGGGTCTGTAATGTGATCGATACCGACTTGGCAGACCGCCTGCAGTCTCTCTCTCTCTCTCTCACCGGCGTGACGTGGCTTCCCTGTGTCTCTTCTATAAATACTTCCATGGCTTCTACTCCGATGAACTTAGATCACTGGTGCCCCCTAGGTTCGAATTTGCACGAGATACTAGATTAGCAACTAGATCCCACCCTTTTACAGTGAAACCGATAAAATACAACCGCAACTTCTACTCCAACAGTTTCTTTTCTCGTACTTCCCGACTGTGGAATTCCCTTCCACATGACTGCTTCCCCGACGGCTACAATCTCCAGGAGTTTAAATGTAAGGTCAATAGACACCTCCTAACACAATAACTCGCTTCCATTCTTTCAAAACACTCTTCCCATCCTCCCAACTACCTATCACCCCCCCTTCTGACATTTCCCATATCTAACCACTCATTGGAGTAGATAGATTAATTGGAGTAGATAGACTAAACTATCGCCCGGTTCACACTCCACCCACATCTATTGAACAGGTGAAGAGGCTCATCCCTTGTTCCCTGTTTAAGATGTGGTTTCCGGTTTTCTCTTTTCCAATCTTTTCACTCTTTTTGTTTTTTTTTTATTTTTTTCAATTGGAGTGGATAGACTGAGCTGTCGCCTGGTTCGCGCTCCACCCACGTCTATTGAACGGGTGAAGGGGCTCATCCCTTGTTTCCTGTTTGGGATGCGGTTTCCGGCTTTCTCTTTTCCAGTCTTTTCACTCTTTTCGTTTTTTTTTTCAATTGGAGTGGATAGACTAAGCTGTCACCCGGTTCGCACTCCACCCACGTCTATTGAACGGGTGAAGAGGCTCATCCCTTGTTTCCTGGTTGGGATGTGGTTTCCGGATTTCTCTTTTCCAATATTTTCACTCTTACATAGCCCCCTGCGCATAAGTGGCGTTGTCGCCTTGCTTGGGGTGATATGATTAAAAAAAAAACAAAAAAAAAACCTTCCCCTATGTAGCCCCAAGCGCAATAGTGGCAGTGGAATGCCTTGCTTGGGGTGAAACGATTAAAAAAAAAATTTCGAAAATGGAGAATATTACTTGGTAAAAAATTAAAACATCTACCTAATAACATAAAGCTCTCCCTTCAGCTAAATAACAGCGGCTACGCGACATTGTATGGATCCGACAAAGTGATTAAGTCGTTGCGTGAGTATATCATTCGAAACATTCTAAATTGTTTTTGATAAACTTAGCTCTAGAAAATTTAGTGAATGGTTCTCAATAGGGTTCTAATTTTTCAAGGGTGAACGACAATGAATTACTTGTTTCTTTTTTTTTTTTCTTTCTTTCTTTCTTTTACAGTAAGGTTGACCCTGTACAAGGCCCGAGGGCTACTCGAGGTAGATGGTTATGTTGAGTAGTAGTTTTGTTATGGTGAAACACACCTATTCCTCAGATAATGGACTCTCCCTTCTATATTAATAAGAGTTAACAGGAAGTTCATAGGAGTTCTTTAGAGTTCTATTGGAGTTGAGTAGAACTACTTGGAAGTTGATATTAGTCGGCAGTTTTTTTGTTTTTGTTTTTTTTGTTTTGTTTTGTTTTGTTTTTTTTAATCATTTCACCCCAAACATAATATAATTATAATTATAATTTCCATTTTCTCTTGCAGACAGAGGAAACATGGTTCGTTCACCCATCTAGCTTGTTTGAGAGTTTGTTTTTTTTTTTTATTTCACTTTAGGTGTTTTATTCTCCTCTTTTAACTTCCAAAAATATTTAGAAAGAGAATTCATATTTCGTTTGTCCGTATTAGTAAAGGATGAGGAATGACTATAAAAACGTTTCTTAAATTGGTTCATTGTATTTCCAATGTAAACGTTAGTAACCCTTGTAATTTCTACTGATGAGATACAGCATTTATAGACAAGAGATTTAGTTAGGTGTCGTAGTTATCTTCATTTAACTCAACTCTAAGTTTTTTTGTTCACCTCTGTTGTACACAGGTATTGAACTCACACCTCTTTGGGTCAAGTCACTGGATCCAAGCAACGCTTTTGTCTTCTCGATAAGAGAACTTAGAGACGTCCGAAAACTTCGAAATTATAGCAACAAAGATGAGGAAAACAGTCCGATCAATGTAAATAATGTAAATAATTACAATACCTCATATCATAAGTACAGACAAACCCTGAAGTCAGTCATGGATCGAAAGAGGACCATGGATTTGTTTTAAAGCTTTCATTACACCCGAGCAACGCCGGGCTATACTGCTAGTATATATATATAAACGTGTTCATAGTTTTTTTGTTTTTTGTTTTTTTTTGTCCAGATCCAGCCGCAGTATATATTGAGTGCATCCTAATTATAAGGGGAATGTAACAGCAATGAAAAACATAATTCACCTGCCTTCCTGATCCACACAAGTGTCACTGACGAAGAATAAAAATATGAGATTATATTTTTATATATACATGTTCCTCGTTATTTGTCCATATCCAGCAGCAGAACACAACAGAAAAGTTTCGAATTTATTTATTTATCTATTTCTATGATTGTTTGGGGGAAAATTTTAAGGACATTCATGTGTGTCAGATGGTTCATCTTTTCTCACAAATCTGCAACCTTGGCTTAATTTCCTAAATGTAAAGTTCAGTGATATCATCGCCATGTTCGACAGCAGTAGAAATAATGAGTCCCTTGGAAGAGACCTCATTTTATTTTGACCTATCGCAGGCACTCTCGTCCAGAGATTCACTGAACTTTCCAATTTCCCATTGACAACCTTATGGAGTTCACTGAAAATTTTTAACTTCAGGCACTTGATTATCCAAAGATCGTGGTTTATTATTATTGTTATTATTATTTCGTCTTCATATCTATTATATGCGCATATAATGAATATATTATTATTTCCTTAGATTTCTGTTGTATACACATTTCCTTCTGGGTCCCAACCAGAGACATAAGGTCAGAAATGGCTTGATTATTTTTGGAGAAAAAAATGCGACCACACACGTAGTAATTGCAAAAAGGAAGTAAATAGGCCGAAAAATCGGCAAACTACGCGTGAAGTTATTCTGCAGTGAATAACATTTTCGTAGCATGGTTACGGGGTGAATTAAACAGCGACAAGAAGTTCGATATTTTTCTGGTCGTTAACTTGAAAAAGGGTAGATTTCGTCAATAAAGAATTATCGATTTGAGTTCAGCAATTACATTTGCACGGAAATAAAGATGTTTTGGAAAGATCTGAAGGGGTAAAGGCCTTCGGAAAACAAATAAAAAATTTACCAATCATATTTCCAGAATCCTGTTTGAAAAAAAATAAACACGCTTTTATCAAGTTAAAGAAAGAGGTAGAATAAAAAGACAAAAAAGAAATAATGTTAAAACCAAATGATAATTTTTATGGGGAGGTGATCGAAAGAAAAAAATATGAGAAAAACTTATTACATTAAAGTAAAGACAACTAAAAAAACAAGCTCGGGTAAAGACAGTATAATGAAAATAACTAATCTCTATATATAAAACGCAAAATGTGTGTGTGTGTGTGTGTGTGTGTGTGTGTGTGTGTGTGTGTGTGTGTGTGTGTCTCTTTTATACAAATCCACAATTTTTATCCAATTCTCGCCAAATTTCACGCAAATAGGCTTCCGGTCATGTCATTCCGGTCAGGTATTTTCCCGATTTTCCCATAATATCGGAAATCGATCCCCCGATATCCGATCAGGTCTGATCAAGATCAGAATTTCAGCCCTTTTATCGTGGTTCTTGCTGCAGAATTTGCTCTAATTTGATAAATTATAGTTTTTAGTAGGTCTTCTCAAACGACTCATTTTCCCCGATATCGGAAATTGATACCCTCGATATTCTATCGAATCTTATCAAAAACCGATATTCAGCCATCAATATGGCTCATTTTCTTCAATTTTACTCCCGATGGGTTCAATAAGTTTTCATGGACTTACTTAGCTTAGTTTATGACTTATTTGACGCCGATATTGGAAATCGATACCCCGATATCCTATCGGGTCTGATCAAAATCAGGTTTTCAGCCCTTTTATTTTTGTTTTTGCTTCGGGTTTGACTCTAAGTAGATATAATTGTAGTTCTTAGTCTCAGTCATGATACCATTTACTCAGAGGACTTATTTAGCCTTCAAAATTCAGTTTACGACTAAAAAACTTATTTGATATCGATAGCAGGAAATCAAAATTTGATTTACATCCTTTCATTTTCCTTTCAGTCTCGGGTTTCGCTTTAACTGGAAACAACTATTGCTTTTTAGTCTTTCGTGCCAACGTCCAAAGAGTCTGAGCTCCAGGACCATGGATTAGTTTTAAAGCTTTCATTACACTCGAGCAACGCCGGGCTATACTGCTAGTGTGTATATATATATATATATATATATATATATATATATATATATATATATATATATATTAGGTGCGATTGGTAAATTGTCGCAATTATTTTATTATTTCAAATATTCTCCAGGACCATGAAATTAGTTTTAAAGCGTTCATTACACCCGAGCAACGCCGGGCTACACTGCTACTGTATATATAACAGTAAATGATCAAGAACAAAAAAAGAAAGAACAAGAACGAAAATGGTAAGAGAGAAGATGGTGAGAAGTTGACGATAAAAATAAGTATTGAATTAAATGAAAATGCGAAGATGGATACGAAAAGAAAAATGGAGATTCTGACAGCGCTCTTTGAAAAGATGGCGATTATGAGAATGACGAGGAAGTTAAAATGCTTTGGGGGGAGAAAATGCGACAAAGAAGAAGAGGAAAATGAGACAAAGTTTTAGTTGTACCTGTTTATTATTTTATTCTTCACATTTTTTTTTTTTTTTTTTTCCTTGTCTCGTTTCTTAACAAGCAACGACGGAAAATGAACACCTTAATGACGCAGCAATCAGTCGATTATTAACAAAACTAATTCGGATCACTCTGATGTCTGAGGAAAATTTAACTCCTTTCAGTGGAAATGAGGGAAGAGCAGGCCAAAGAAGAAAAAAAAACAACTCAAAAAAAAAAAATGGGAAAGAAAGAAAAAATATCAAAAGTAAAGAAAGGAATAGAGGTCAAGAGGGAAAGTCGTGATTCTTATAAACCAACTGTTCAGCGCTTAGAAGTCAAAAGTATGTAATACAGGGTGCGATGCATGAATTGTCGTTTAAATGAAGCAAAAATGAAAATAACAGACATTTCATGTTAACAGATATTCAGAGTGCGATGGATAAAATGTCGTCTAAATGACGCAAAAATGAAAATAACAGACATTTCATGTTAACAGATATTCAGAGTGCGATGGATAAAATGTCCTCTAAATGACACAAAATAAAAACAACAATGGCATCCCATTATAAAAGATATATTTACCAAGATTACACACAAATCGGTAAGGCTTGATGTTTTAAAAACTTAGATTAGAATTTTAGTAAAATCCAAACATATGAAAGTGAATTTATACATTTTTTTTTTTTCGTTTGGGTGGGAAGAATTTACAGCGAAAATTTTAAACACAATCCATTTATTAGATTCTTTATTTACAAGAATAATTTTATGTTTCCAACATCCTAAATGTGCGACAAATTCATATGATGCAATGTTTATCATTTACCAATTTATTAAAAAAAAACTTCTTACTTGTGAAAATCACTTACGACTTCTTGCTTTACAGTCAACTTTTATCTTCGAAAATTTAAATGCCATATCAGCCGCTATCTTCTGTCTTAATACCTGTTCTTTTATTGTCCTCTTTCATTAATAACGCATTCCTTTTCTTATATTCTTGCAAGTTCAGTAACTCCCTTGCGTCTTAGTGGCTTTATTGCCTTGTTTGGAATTAAATGATTTATTATAATGATGAACTCGTCTATTAAAAATATCAATTTTATTTTAAACAAAGTTTGTCAAAAACGAAACGCGGTAATTCTGGAATTACCACAAAAGTCTTGTCAGTCGGTGCTTTGTGGTGCAGTGGATATCGACTCGGAACAACAAATCGAGGTGCCGAATTCGAATTTCGGTTGAATTTCTCGCATTCACTTACGCACAAATACCCTTGGGAAAGGTATTAATCCGTCTCTTCCCTCCAGTTATGGATTAAATAACAGGACAGGTTGGGTTCTATCGCCTTGGCTAGCAACAAGTCTACCGCAGAAAGCAATGGCAACCTACTGCGGGATAACATTCTGCCCAGTCAGTTATGTCTCGAAAGAGACATGATCGCCCAAGCGTGTATCACGTATGGCACTTAACTGACTGACTGGATATAATAGTTGAAAATATGATTAAGGCTTCTACTGGGCATAAAGTGGGAGATCAGTTTTATATTGTCATCAAGTAATAAACTAATCCCTCACTAAATTCTGCTTAATAATATAATTCATCTCTTTCCCCTTCTAGATATGAGTCAAATAACTGGACAGATTGGGTTCTATAGCCTTGGATAACAACTAGTCTAACGCAGAAAGCAATGGCAACCTATTGCGGGATAATCTTTGGACCAGTTAGTTATGTCTCTAAAGAGACATGATCGCCCAAAGTGTGTATCACGTATGCCATTTATTTGACTGACTGAATATAGTAGTTGGAAACATGATTAAGGCTTCTACTGGTCATAAAGTAGGGATCAGTTTTATATTGTTATGAAGTAATAAACTGATTACCCACTAATTACTGCTTAATAATATAATACATCTCTTCCCCCTCTAGCTATGAGTCAAATAATAGAACAGATTGGGTCCTATAGCCTTGGCTAGCAACCCGTCTACCACAGAAAGCAATGGCAAGTTACTGCGGGTTAATCTTCTGCCCAGTCAGTCACCTCTCGAAACAGACATGATCGCCCGACGTGTCTATCACGTACGGCACTTAACTGACTGACTGAATATATTAGTTGAAAACATGATTAAGGTTTTTCTTGGGCATAAAGTTGGGGATCAGTTTTTTTTTATTATGAAGTAATAAACTGATCCCCCACTAATTACTACTTAATAATAACTACTTATAGCACCGCCTAGAGATGGGAGGTGTGATAGTAAGGCTAGGGAACATGTCCCTCACTATCCCCGCCAGCAATGAGTCTTCCAAAATCGCTCGCCTGTGAAAAACCAACCTTGACATAACCTTGTGGCCCATCAGGTACGGCCTTCCCAGAGCCCCATGACACCGACGTTGGTAACAGACACGTTTGTCGACGTAATGTTTACGTCCTCTCCACAGAAGGGAGAATAGCAAACGCTCGATCGCCTTCCTACGCCATTTACAAAGTGAAAGTACTGTCAACCGGTAAAGGATAATGGGAAAGACGTATGTACCACACACCTCAGCCAAACCCTTTAAGGACAAATTCCTTCGACGCCAAATCTCGACCGACGCGCCGACCTTTGCCAGTACTTCTGACCAATTTTTCTCCAACTGCAGGTCGGGCCCAAACCACACTCCATGAATGCGGATAGGGCCATCCGTCCAGTCGAAGGGTCCCGGGAGAGTAACATCCTTCCAGGCAACTAACAGCAAGCCGGACGACTTTTTGCAGTTAATCTTAGCCCCTTTCACCTGTTCGTACCGTTCAAGCGCCTTCTGGACCACCTCGATGTCACTCCTATAACTAGGCTTGCCACCCCCTCACAATACAAAAGGTTTTTAGCACAAACGTTCAAAAAATAAAAACAAACGGGCGACAAAGACAAATACAACAATGGTTAAACTGACGTACTCACAGGTAACACTTAGAAAATCCGAGTAATATTATGACACGCAGATCACAAAGTGTCGGCAACTATATTTAGTTGTCCCTCCCAGTAAGGGCAACATGTGACACAGGGTCAGTTATAACTGGGATTTCCGGGCTATATGGCCCGGCCAAAAAATGTCTGTCTATTTTTGCCCAGTCGGAAAGCAGAGAGCGCCCTCTACCCGAAGGCAGAGAGGAGACAGTGTGATAGTTGCAGAGGCACAAAGTGTCGGCAATACACCGAGCGTTAATAACCCTCGGCTACATATAGTCCTATAACGAGTCCATTATTTTATGTGGGTAACACCCCACAACAACAATAATATCATTAAGGAAAAATGTAACGGCAGAGACAGAAACACATGCCCACTTGACAGAGTTTGTAAAACAGAAGGAATTATTTACAAAGCAGAAATACAAAATACAGATGGAATGAGAAATATATATATAGGATGTACTGAAGGAAACTTTAAAAAACGTTGGTATAATCACAAGTCTACATTCAAGCTGCAGAGCCTTAAAAATTGAACCAAACTAGCCAATCACGTGTGTAAATTAATAGAAAAAATTGGCAAATAATCTTATGTAACTTGGAGTATATTAAAAAAGCAAGACCTTTCAACGGTGGTGAGGTTTGCGGATTGTGCCAAGAAGAGAAGTTGGCCATAGTAACATTTCCAGAACGAGAAAGGTTGCTAAATTTAAGGTCCGAAGTAATGTCCGGATGTAAACACATCAACAAATATATTTTAGGATCATACAAACCTCCCTTATTTTAAACTTTCAATTATGTGTAATGAATGTTCCTGTCATGCGTTCGAAAAACGTTGGAAAATCAGCTAATATAAGACACCTGGAAAACTGATTTCCGAATGAAAATATTTTAAAGCTCTACATTATATATGTATTAAGTACCCTTTAATACAACTGTGTACTAATCTAATTTAATTCTGACCAATAATTGGTTAATATATATATATATATATATATATATATATATATATATATATATATATTGTTATGGATTCCGGAAGAGGAACCGCCAAAATAATAAACAACAAAAACATATATGGAGATAGAAAGTAGGTTATATTGAACGTAATATACAAACTGAAACGCGGGTAAGTCAATTTAGGAATACTATTAGTAAAAATAAATATATACAAGTCTTGAAGTGAAATCGTTGGAAAAAGTATGTCCGGGTAGCACTTCGGTATCTGTCGGAACTCTTCGATAACTGTAACGGATCTCTACGATTACTCTCCACTGTGAACTGCAACTACAACTGTGATTCCAGATCGCTGTTCTCTCTATGACAGGATGATATGTACACTCAGTCGAGTCCATTATCATATAGAAAAAGGGGTGATCCCACAACATATATATATATGAAAGGAGGTAGCTTTTCCGGGTGGTTAGAACGTTCGGAATATGAGTTTTTTTTAATTCCTTTTTCTTTTCTCTTTCAAGCAACTTGCAGCTTTGTACAATTGTTTATTTGCCAATTTCCCTAATGTTAAATACGATGCAAACATAATTCTATTGTTTGTTTTTCATTGTTTATTTTTATCGTTTACTTTTATTAAATAAGGCATGGCAATTAATTTTTACTAATATTTCATCGTAACCTGTTACTTATATTACAGAGACTCGGTTCTTTATTCAGTAACAATCATTAGTAAATTGTGAAGATTTTAAATTGACAAAAGAAATCTGCCCACACTACTCCTACCCATTCCTTATTTTCTTGGGTTACAATATATGGTGGACAGGGAAAAACCCCACACAATCACTCTCTGACTTACTCTCTCTCTCACTCCCTCTCTCTCTCTCTCTCTCTGATCAATTTCTTTTTTCTCTCCTCTCTCTAGGTTTCTTTTTCTCTTTTCTCTCTCTGTTTCTTTTTCTCTCCTCTCTCTATGTTTCTTTTTATATCCTCTCTATGTTTCTTTTTCTCTTGTCTCTCTCTCTATATGTTTCTTTTTCTTTCCTCTCTCTCTCTCTCTCTCTCTCTCTCTGTTTCTTTTTCTCTCCTCTCTCTATGCTTCTTTTTCTCTCCTATAAATAGTATTATCTATTTACAGAGCTAAATATATAAAATAAGTAAAAACTTCCGAAATTTAATTTCGTTGAATGGCCATTTCAACGAGAAAACGAGAAAATTCTCACTTCGTTAGCAACGATCGAAAACAAAAATTTATTAATTCAAATATGTTACAAAATTTCTATACCGGAAGAAGTCTAAAAACATATCCATATACGGGAATTTAAAAAATAGGCGGGGGTTAAGAAGATAAAAAAAAATATTTAAATTTGTCAGCCATACATAAGAAAGCGGAAAAGCAGAAACAAAGACTGGAAAAAAAGCGGGAGCGGGGGCAGAAAAGGGATATATATATATATATATATATATATATATATATATATATATATTACGGAAAGTCTCGAAGATTAACGAAATATATATATATATATATATATATATATATATATATATATATATATATATATATATTAAATGCAAAAGGATGATCAGATAGGTAAATCCCAAAAACCCGATCAGGAATTTCAAATGGTTGTAATTGTAGATTCGGGAGTATCTGTCCGGTGGCAAGTGTAAATCCACCCAGGTAATCTACGAAGCTCAAATCTTACCAACCAACAATAGAACAAATTAACAGACATATATTGGTATATCAGCGGGGGAATTTAAGCAACGTTACTATAATTATAGGCATTCTTTTTCCAACCCCCAATCAATAATATCAAACAGCCCTTTTCCGAAGATTTTGGAAAATGAAGGAAGAAGGACTAAACCCCATAGTTAGTTGGAAACTGATAAGCTCAGCCCGAACTATCAGGAAATTTTCACGATAGGTGCAATCTATGTTTATGGGGAAAATAAAAATATTAAAGTACCCAAATCAACACCTACTTTTAAATTTACGTAAAGAATTCATAAGCAAATGTCGTCATAAGTCGAAATTTATGAATTTTAAAACTTAAGATTTAAGATTTAAATTTAATCTATGAATTTAGTAAATTAAAAGTTGATTTTTTAGCTAGTAAATTTAGACCCCATTACCAAATACTAATCCCAGCCTTATAGATACCTTCCTTCTTCCTTTTCCTATCTAAATATCTACTCTTTAACATGTAAGAACCTGTAGACTAACTCTTTAGCCCTCAGTTTTCCTGCTCCTTTATAATATTTTGTTGTTTTTTGGTGACGATTCTTATTTCCATTTTGTTTTTCCATGACTCTATTACTCCCATAACTTCCCTGTGCCTTGTTATAATTGTATATGTACATTTATATTTTTTATTTTTAATGTTAAATTTATATTACCTTTTACACAAAAAGATAAATTTTAATTAATTTTTAGCAGAGCCCTTACAATAAACATTTATAATAATTTGGTTCCTTTCGTACGAAGCCGCCTTAAATTTGGTTTTTAAATTTTTAAAAATAATTAAAGTTCACTCGTGAATTGCAAATATCCTTTAGATATTTAAGTAAAATGTGTTCGGGAATGTGTGTGTGTGTGTGTGTGTGTGTGTGTGTGTGTGTGTGTGTGTGTGTGTGTGTGTGTCTGTGTGTGTGTGTGTGTGGTGTGTGGTAATGGATTCTTTTGAGATTTACCCTTGAAGTTAATATTTTTAATTCTTAATTTTAAATTTAAGTTTTATATTTAAATTTGTATGTCCAAATTTTTTCTATAAAATTTATCGCAGTCATTATTTATTTAACCTAAAATCTCTTTAGTAAATTTTTTTAATGTTTTTTTCAACATTGATGGTAGCAGTTTTATTTTGTTTCTATGGGAATAATTTTTTCTTAGCTGACTTCCCAGTCAACCATCCCTTCCCCCTTTTTCCTTTCGTTCCCCCTACCATTTCTATCCCTCTGACATGGCTAAATTTAACTTTTAAACTCTTGACTCAGGTATGGAGGGGTATGTTTTCTAATATGAGACAGAGGTATCTGTCTGCTTTCCCCTTTTTAATTCCTTAAATTCAAAAATTGTTAATCCCACCCCATTTTATTTTTCTGTAAATGGATGTTTTTTTTTTAACTTCTATCGGTATGAAATTTTCGTTTCGCCCTTGCTGAAGAAGCGAAGATTTCCACATAGGAATTGCTATTCAATGGATTTAAATATCGATATTTTTGTTTTATTTTATATATATATATATATATATATATATATATATATATATATATGTGTGTGTGTGTGTGTGTGTGTGTGTGTGTGTGTGTGTGTGTGTGTGTGTGTGTGTGTGTTACGGAAAATCCCGAAGATTAACGAAATGGTTTTTACAACTGACATATTTTTATTTATTTGTTTAGAACATTATTTTTAATCGATACTCGTATTTGAGTAGATATTCTTTCTATATATATATATATATATATATATATATATATATATATATATATATATATATATATATATATATATATAATTTATTTGCTAGAACATTATTTTTAATCGATACTCGTATTTGAGTAGATATTCTTTCATATATATATATATATATATATAATTTATTTGCTAGAACATTATTTTTAATCGATACTCGTATTTGAGTAGATATTCTTTCATATATATATATATATAATTTATTTGCTAGAACATTATTTTTAATCGATACTCGTATTTGAGTAGATATTCTGTTTTTAATCAGACAGTAATTTATATATTTATTTCTACCGGCCTGATTAAGTTTGTTACGAAAATGTGTGTCATTCGGAAGGAATCATTGGTGGTCGCTCAGTCTAAGATGCACCAGATTGCTTGGTGGCTTCCCTTATGTTGTTAGGGGTGGCAAATTCGAATCCTGCCGAATGACGCACATTTTCGTACGAACTTTATCGTAAATAATCAGGCCAGTAGAAATAAATATATAAATATACTGTTTGATTAAAAAAAGAATATCTACTCAAATATGAGTATCGATTAAAAATAATTTTCTAGCAAATAAATCATATATATATATATATATATATATATATATATATATATATAATTTATTTGCTAGAACATTATTTTTAATGGATACTCATATTCCAATATATATATATATATATATATATAATTTATTTGCTAGAACATTATTTTTAATGGATACTCATATTTGAGTAGATATTCTTTCATATATATATATATATATATATATATATATATATATATAGTGGTATAAACTAATGGATATATCTTCTACAGTTTGGGAATTGTTATTCTGTCTAAAGTGCTCAATACATATGTAGAGCATTTATAGAGAGACAGTCATTATTAGGGTTGTTATAATAATAACAGCTGTTTCCTTCCATTGTCAATTCTAACAAAGACTAGTAGAATTTGAATAGTATTTTTAAAGTTGCCTTGGAGATTTGGTTAAAGTGTTGGGATGAGAAACTGAATTCAATGTTAATTTTGATCTGATTCTTTTTTGGAAATGCATAATATTATTCTGCATCCTGTTTTATTAACAGTCTTATTACTGGCATCTCACAGAAAAGAATGAGCGACTCGGTAAATATTTAAGCAAATTACACTTGTCGTGGTGCAGTGGATGTCGGCTCGGAACGAGAAATCGGGAAGCCGAGTTCGAATTCCAGTTAAATTCCTTGCATTCACTTATGCATAAATACCCTTGGGATAGATATTAATCCGTCTCTTCCCTCCAGTTATGGGTTAAATAATAGGACAGATTGGGTTTTGTAGCCTTGGTCGGCAACCAGTCTACTGCAGAAAGCAATGGCAACCTACTGCGGGATAATCTTCTGCCCAGTCAGTCATGTCTCTTTCGAGACATGGTCGCCCAAGCGTGTGTCGCGTATGGCACTTGACTGACTGACAGACTGAAAATAATAATTGAAAACATAATTGACGCTTCCACTGGGCATAAGTTGGGGGTCAGTTTTCTGGTGTTATGAAGTAGTAAACCGATCCCCCACTTATTACTACTTAGTAATATAATACATTTCTTCCCCCTCTAGCTATGAGTCAAATAACAGGACAGATTGGGTTCTATAGACTTGGTCGGCAACCAGTCTACCGCAGAAGGCAATAGCGGCCTGCTGCAGGATGGTCTTCTGCTAGTCAGTCATGTCTCTTTCGAGACATGATCGCCCGAGCGTGTATCACGTATGGCACTTAACTGACTGACACTTCCAAGTGCATTGTCGTGCAATGAATATCAGCTCAGAATTTGAAATTGAAGAGCTGCTTTCAAAGTCCAGTTGAAATTGTTGCAATAACTAAAGACTAGTAGAAAACAGCACATCTTTTAATATTCAATTTTGACATTACAATATTTTTAATGGATTCTTCTATTGTATAAAAGATTAAATAATATTTTATACAATAAAATATTGTTGATATATTTTTCTTTCATATACAAAGAAAATAAACAAATTGAATGAGCAAAATATGTAGTTCTCTCAAAGTCAGTAATGCATAGATATTTGCCTTAGTTCACCAAATCTTAAAACCATTTCAGATAATAATGTTAATTAGTAACACCAATAAAGACAGCATTTTTCTCTTTCCCTTGGTTGTTAAAATTAAAGATATAATTATAAGAACACTATAACTTAGCTTGGGGTTAAATCCTTTAGCATTCACTCCACCCACACCTGCTTTGTAAATATTGGTTCTAAATGTTTAACTCACGATAATCCACCTCATATATACTGTACTGTAATATATGATGGGACATTATCACAAATAATACAGGAAGTTATGCAAACGGTGAACAGGTGAAGAGGCTCATCCCTTGTTCCCTGTTTAGGATGTGGTTTCCGGCTTTCTCTTTTCCAATCTTTTCACTTTTCTTCTTTTTTTATTTTCAATTGGAGTAGATAGACTAAACTATCGCCCGGTTCACACTCCACCCACGTCTATTGAACAGGTGTAGAGGCTCATCCCTTGTTCCCTGTTTAGGATGTGGTTTCCGGCTTTCTCTTTTCCAATCTTTTCACTCTTACGTAGCCCCCCTGCACATCAGTGGCGTTACCGCTTTGCTCGGGGTGATATGATAAAAAAAATAAATAAATAAATAAATAAACATATGCGACTACAATTCAAAAAACTTTCAGGTTTCGGTGTCTTAGGTGTTCTTCTGTAATATATATATATATATATATATATATATATATATATGTGTGTGTGTGTGTGTGTGTGTGTGTGTGTGTGTGTTATTTCAATATTTTTTCGTCATAATACAATTAGATCCGTGCACATTTGTATTAAAAAGTGTTCAATACAATTATATAATTGTAGAACTTTTGAATATTTTCCATTTGTAAACGAGTTATTACGCGACCTAGGTTTCTACCATGAGCGGTGTCTTCATATTATTGTTATTGCAAATGACCTGCAGACACCACTCATGGTAGAAACCTCGTCTACAAATGGAAATATATATATATATATATTCCATTTGTAAACGCTCATTCAGTAATGAATTAGAACACTCTCAGCTATTGGCGTATGTTTACATTGTATATAACACGCTAAATATCTGCCTTCCTCTACCGAGCGCCCAAAGCTCAAAGGTAGAAGGTTAAAAGTAAAGATTAGAAGTAAACTTTAGAAGATACCGAAAACACGACCCTAAACAGGAAAAAGAATAAACCTCTAGACCTGTCCAAAAGACCGGGGAGGATTGTGAACCAGTCGATAGGTGAACCTATCTACTACTTTACGGCTACAGAGAATAAAACTTTATAAGGAACTAGAAAGCCAATCCTAAACAAGGCAAAACTATAACCTTCTACTCCTGTTCAAAAAACCGAGGAGGAGTGTGAACTGGGCGATAGGCGAGCCTATCTACTCCTATTGAGTAGAAAATATAAATAAGTAAAAAATGAATTGTAAATAAAATTTCAGAGTTTAAGCGGAGACGTTAAAGGTGAAACAGACTTTAGAATGAACCAGAAACTTAATCTTAAATAGGAAACAAGGGATAAACCTCTACTCCTGTTCAAAAGACCAGAGAAGAGACATTGGAAGTATAGAGTTGAAGTAGACTTAAGGAACCAGAAACCCAATCCTAAATAGGAAACAAGGGATAAACCTCTACTCCTGTTCAAAAGACCAGAGAAGAGACATTGGAAGTATAGAGTTGAAGTAGACTTAAGAAGGAACCAGAAACCCAATCCTAAATAGGAAACAAGGGATAAACCTCTACTCCAGTTCAAAAGACCAAAGAAGAGACACAAGTATAGAGTTGAAGTAGACTTAAGAAGGAACCAGAAACCCAATCCTAAATAGGAAACAAGGGATAAACGTCTACTCCTGTTCAAAAGACCAGAGAAGAGACACAAGTATAGAGTTGAAGTAGACTTTAGAAGGGACCAGAAACCCAATCCTAAATAGGAAACAAGGGATAAACGACTACTCCTGTTCAAAAGACCAAAAAAGAGACATTAGAAGTATAGAGTTGAAGTAGACTTTAGAAGGAACCAGAAACCCAATCCTAAATAGGAAACAAGGGATAAACGTCTACTACTGTTCAAAAGACGGGTGAGGTGTCTGAACTCGACGACAGGCAAACCTATTTACTCCTATTAGATGATAACGTTAGCTTTTCCAATTTTGTGGAAGTTTCTTTGTACGAAATCGATTAAAAAGTATTGATAATACATTGATTTAGCCTTACTTGCATAAAAGTCTATTTTATTATAATACACTGTTTATTAGTGATCGACACAATAAATAAATAAAAAGAGAAAGTCAATGAATAAGTGAAATAAAAACAAAATAAAAGATATTTCAAAAACACTTTATGTGAGATCCTTTTAAACACGTAAGCAATTTTATGCACCTGTACGCAATTTTAAATTCTCCCATTTTCACAGATTCAGCTAATGAAATAATAATTCTGTCCTCGTTCCTTGATATGATCTCATTTCATTAAGTAATTAATAGCAATTATTTTTCGATTCTTTGTCATCACAAAAATTGGTTGCGGCTTTTAGATGTCGGTCGCGGCTTTTAGAAGTCGGTGTTTATTTCAGACAAAATGTCGTCTTGTTGTTTCATTTATAAAGCATTATATTTTTTTCTTAGCTTCGCATGGCACGATGCCAAATCAACAGAAATGGAAAGAAAAATTACTCAGACAATTTCTTTGCCTGCTTTGAAAATCAGCATTCGACTTACTGGCTTATCCGGTTTCGAACGCCAAAGTTGAAAGTATGGATGTTTTAGTCGCGAGGCAGACTTAGTTATTTATTAAGCTCATCTTACAATTTTTTTTTATTTATTGATTGTGATTTGTTTTTTTGTTTTTGTTTTTTTTTACGGTTTATCAATCCCTTGTGTGTAATTTAAAGCAGAAACATATTTTCGGATTGTAAGAATCATTTTTTTTATTTATGCGAGGGAATCATTTTTTTTTTTTTTTTTTTTTTTTTTTTTAGAAAAACAAGAATTTTTACAAGTATAGGTCCTACTATCTAACCCATAGCTGGGCGTGGAGATTTCTACTTTTCCAAATAATATTTGCGCGTAAGTGGTTGCAGCATATTTCAAGGCCAAATTGAATTTGATGAAAGATAAGATCATGTGCTATTTACAAAATACGTAATCTCTCTTTAGGGTAAAAGGTCTCTTCAGGGTAAAGCCTTGGGGGAAAGGATGCCCGTTTATAACTAACTTCATTTTACAATTTGACAGGAACGATTGGATTAAATCGAACAAGCGTCCAGAAATACCAGACATGTAGCTTGCGCAAATGGCTGATGTCGGGGGAAATGAGTCGTATGAGAAGATCTACTCATGTTTAAGACTAAAAACTATAATTTTACCAAGTTAAAGCAAATTCTGCAGCAAGAACCTCAATAAAAGGGCTGAAATCCTGATCTTGATCTGACCTGATCGGATATCGGGGAGAAATCGGAAAAAATATGTAGCCCATAACCTGACCGAAAGCCTAAAGAATATTTGTGCGAAGTTTGGTGAGAATCGGATAAAAATAAAGGACCTACAGACAGACAGACACACACACAAACAAACATCTTGCTTATATGTATACAGATTATTTTCTTATTTATTGTTTTGTTTTTATTGCTGCCTTTTTTTTTTTTTTATCGTGTCGCCCCAAGCAAGGAAGAGGGTAAGAGAAGGAATGTTGTTGTTGAAGACAGACCTCGAGTAGAGGAGGTAAACGGTCATTAGCTGCGACGTGCACTGTTGGGGAGGTGGCGCAGGCTGCAGCAAAGTGTGGCCTCGGGGTTGCCCACTGAAAGCGCCTGCAGGGACACTTATCCATGCGCAACATGGCACTGCAAGAATTGTTTACCCTAAAGTCCTATGAAATAAAATTATAGAAATTATTAAACCGCGAAGACGGGTTTTGCTTTAAGTATTTTTCCAAACAATCAGCTTATTCAAATTTTATCGATTGGCTTTCGAAATTGAACTCCCTACAGCTTACAAGATTTATGCAGAATTATAATAGGAGTTTTCCTCAGAAGTTTGGTTATCGGCAGGTTGGAATATGTGGAATTGTATGGAATAAAGTAAGAATAAAATATACATTTTTCATTTATTAAAAGGAAAGAATAATAAGAATAGGTAGAAATTAATGTTCGGCGAGAAATAGATAATGAGTTAAGCTAAGCGTATCAATGAGTGTAGAAAATGTTCGTAGTAGTAATATACTCTTTCAACAAATTACTATGTCTATGTATGTGTATGTATGTATGTACGAGCGTTTCTTGTATGTACGAGCGTTTGTTTCGTAGGAATGTCTTTGGATGGCGAAGAAGTAAAATGAATCAGCACAAGAGAAAGAAGGAGAAAGAAGACAATGTACGACGCGATGTATGTCCGGGTCGTGGTTGAAGTTTCTCCCGTTACATTTTAGTTATTTCATTTCGTTGCTCTCATTTGACTGTCTTGAACGGGTTACGGACGTGGGTAAGTAGTGGAATTCTGTCATGTGACCGGCTCCAGAAGGCATTTTCTTCTTTAGGAGTGAAAAACATTTGACTGGCGTGGTAATTTTTTATTTCGTATCCAATCAGGATCCAGAATTTTGCTTTTCACACTGACTTGTGAAATTTGCCATGGCTTGGGTTTTTCCAAAATGTTTTAGTCGTTTCAATCCACTTTTGCGGGTGAACAATTTTTGTAAAAGTGAAGAAGAAAGTTGATTTTATTTCTTAATTCTCTATCCCTAAAACTTCAGGGATAGGAAATTAACAACGATACAATGATAGTAAATACTGTGAATATTTTAACACGAGCCAGCGCGTTGGCAAAAAAGTTCTACAGTTTCAAAAATCACCTTAGCCAAAATTCAAAATTCTTTATCGAGATTCGTTAATATATCGGATAGTCTCCAGTTTCTAAAGTAAAGTAAAACTCTACACCTCTTTACTTTTTGACATTTTTTAATATAACGAAGTAAGACCAAGAGTACTTTTAATTTTCTTCTGATAAAGAGCTTCCAGCCTATACATTTATTTTTCCAAACGAAATATAGATACGAGCCCGAAATTACTCATCTGTCAAAATTATTTTCCATCCTCTATGTTTCTCGGCGGGTAGATTTCGATATCACCGGAAGCAAAATTATATTCAAGGCATCTGTTTCTTTGAGCGATATAGATAAGACCCGGGATAATCTTTCATAGGTTATGATTTTTGATAATTTTTCTGATTTGTTTTTTTTTTTTTTCGTATTTGTTGGGAGGGGGAGGGGAGGTACCTACAGTTTATTTTTCAATTCGAAGTACGGAAAAATCGTTGCTTTTTCATCCTGATGCCAAATAACAACAAAACATTATCTTGTATTAAAAAAAAAACATTTTCTATCAATATTTTTATCATTTTCCTCCTTACTAAATTAATTTACTTATAAAATTCAAGTCACACATATTTTACAATTTTCAAAAATTTCCCATTTCAAGTTTTTTTTTTAACAGAAGTAGAGAATTGTTTCTTCTTTCCTGTTTCAGATTAAGTTTATTTCTCTGTCACTCTAACGTAGAAGATAGGTACGGTTCATATTCGTCCCCGATCTTTTGAACAGAAGTAGAGTGTTATTTTCTTTTTTCTGTTTAGGATTTGGTTTCCGGCTCCTAATAAATTTTACTTCTCCTTACCTCTAACGTAGAAGATAGGTGCGCCCCTACCGTACGGATCATGCTCCTCCCCGATCTTTTAAACACAAATAGAGGTTTATTCTCTTTTTTTTCTGTTTAGGATTTGGTTTCCGGCTCCTAATAAATTTTACTTCTCTGTACCTCTAACGTAGAAGATAGGTGCGCCTACCGTACGGATCATGCTCCTCCCCGATCTTTAAAACACAAATAGAGGTTTATTCTCTTTTTTTTCTGTTTAGGATTTGGTTTCCGGCTCCTAATAAATTTTACTTCTCTGTACCTCTAACGTAGAAGATAGATGCGCCTACCGTACGGATCATGCTCCTCCCCGATCTTTTAAACACAAATAGAGGTTTATTCTCTTTTTTTTCTGTTTATGATTTGGTTTCCGGCTCCTAATAAAGTTTACCTCTCTGTTCCTCCAACGTAGAAGATAGGTTCGCTTATCGTACGGCTCACACTCCTTCCCGATCTTTTGGACAGTAGTAGAGGTTTATACACTTTTTTCTGTTTAAGATTGAGTTCCCGGCTCCTTATAAAATTTACTTCTCTGCATTTCTAACGTAGACGTTAGGTTCGTCTATCGTGCGGTTCACACTCTTCCCCGATCTTTTGGACAGGAGCAGAAATTTCACCCTTGTTTCCTGTGGAGAATTTAGTTTCCGCTTTCTTCCAAAATTTTCTCATTCTCATTCAATTCCCGTTGCTTCTTAGAAGCATTGTCCTTTTTTTTTTGTGGTGAATTGATTTCTTTTTTAATTCAAACTTCTTATTCTATTAGTACGGAGGGAAGACTGTGGATTTTCCTTACTAGTAAAATCCACGCTACTCACAATTTAGGTAAGAAACAAAGGTCTATTTGCTTTGTAACACCCCAACGGTCCCGGTCCGAACAATCTCTCCGGCGGCCGTTCTCCACGCTGTGATGTTTGCCGGGAGTTTGTTGAAAATGTCGGCCGGACAGCTGGGGGTACAAGATTGAAACTATAAGGAACGAACTTCCACAACTTGGATGAGTTGAAAAGATGCTTTGTTCGTTTAGAGTTAGCCTTTTCGGTTGGGGCAGGCGAATGTGACACACAGCTCTAACTCTAATTAATGAAGATCAACAAATCCGAACTGAACGAAACAAGACGAACGGAGAATCTTACTTCAAGCTCGCGCCCGGCGGGACTCTCAACTCTCTAACTCGTCTTAACTCTCTGACTCGGAAAAAATACCTGAATTTATTTAAAATTGACCGGAAACCCGGAAATCCGGAAATGCTTTAGACCACCGGTGACAAACACCGGCGACTGTAGGTCTGAAATTTCAGTTATCTTTTTTTTTATCTTAATAAGGCTTCCGCCGGAAAAGGCTTAATGTGTGGTCAAGATACAGTAAAGGACAGCCTTTGACCGGGTCATAGAAAACCTACCTAGTGAACTTTTCTGAACTTTATCTCTTTATCACTGAGTCAAACATTTACCGGAGAACAATTTTCCTCATAAAAGAAAAAGCATTTATTTATTTATTTTTTTTCCTCTTCTTTTTCACTTTTGTTAAATATGTTTTTAAACTATTTTCTATTCTAATCTATTTTCTATTTTAATCTATTATAATAAAATACATATATGTCTAGTTATCGTGTCACAGCTTCTAAAAAAGAAATTCTTAAGCGACATTTTATGATGCGAATGTCTTTATCAGATTACAATCAGAGAAATATTCTGCCAATGATTATCCTCTTAAGTGGGTTATTAATTGGTCAATTCTGGGCAAAATTAACACCATTGTGGGGCAGTGGATATCGACTCGGAATGAAAAATCAGAGAGCTGAGTTCGAATTCCAGTTGAATTCCTTGCATTTGCTTGCGCGCAAATAGCCTTGGGAAAGGTATTAATCCGTATCTTCCCTTTAGCTATGGGTTAAATAATCGGACAGATTGGATTCTATAGCCTTGATCGGCAACCAGTCTACTGCAGAAAGCAATGACAACCTACTGCGAGATAATCTTCTACCCAGTTAGTCATGTCTCTTCCGAGACATGATCGCCCAAAGTGTGTATCACGTATGACACTTAACTGACTGACTGAATATAATAGTTGGAAACATGACAAAGGCTTCTACCGGGCGTAAAGTGGCGGATCAGTTTTATATTGTTATGAAGTAATAAACTGATCCCCCACTAATTACAACTTAATAATATAATACATCTCTTCTTCCTCCAATTATGGGTTAAACAATAGGACAGAATGGGTTCTATAACCTTGGCTGGCAACCAGTCTACCGCAAAAAGCTATGGCAACCTACTTCGAGATAATTATCTGCCCAGTCAGTTATGTCCCTTCCGAGACATGATCGCCTAAAGCGTGTATCACGAGTGACACTCAACTGTAGACAGGTGTATGTCTACTCAATGAATGTGACGGATTTATTATTTCAATTGGCGAAAACCATAAAAAGGTATAGTTTGATGGCTCATACGATCTAACTTCAAAAGATACGTAAAGTTGGGATCAGTTTATTACTTCATAACAATATAAAACTGATCCCCCACTAATTACTACTTAATGATATAATACATCTCTTCCCCCTCTAGTTATGGGTTAAACAATCGAAGTTTGATGACTCATACGATCCAACTACAAGAGATATACAGCTGAATTCTACAGAAAGTGTGACACTAATTTTCGGGTTTCGTTATTTGCGGCCCCGTTTGTAACAAGATAAGATACGCAGATGACACAGTGCTGATAGCAGCCACAGAAAGGAAACTACAAGACCTTCTACAGAAGATTGCAAAGAAAAGTGAGATGAAACATACATGACTGACTGGGCAGAAGATTATCCCGTAGTAGGTTGCCATTGCTTTCTGCAGTAGACTGGTTGCCAGCCAAGGCTACAGAACCCAATCTGTCCTATTATTTGAATCATAGCTAGAGGAGGAAGCGATGTATTATATAAATAAGTAGTAATTAGTGGGGGATCAGTTTATTACTTCATAACAATATAAAACTGATCCACCACTTTTATGACCTGTAGAAGCCTTAATCATGTTTCCAACTATTGTATTCAGTCAGTCAGTAAAGTGCCATACGTGATACACACTTTGGGCGATCATGTCGCGAAAGAGACATGAGTGACTCGGCAGATAATTATCCCGTAGTAGGTAGCCATTGCTTTCTGCGGTAGACTGCTTGCCAGCCAAGGCTATAGAACTCAATTTGTCCTATTATTTAACCCATAACTGGAAAGAAGAGACGGATTAATACCTTTCCCAAGGTAAGTGAGTGCAAGGAATTCAACTGAAATTCGAACTCGGCTCCCCGATTTCTCGTTCCTAGTCGATATCCACTGCACTACAACGCACATCCGTGAAATTTTTCATGGGTATAAAAACAAACTTAAAAAAAGGTAGATGTTCTTGATATGACATTTTTCAGTTGCCGGCTTGCATTTAAATTGTTTTCAGAATGACTACCGGCTCATAGTTAAAGAAATAAAAAACAACTAAGTGGAATCATTTGATTGGTTGATTATTCTGTCGGCACAGACACATACGAAATCAGACCAGTTAATGTGAAACCGTTTTTCGTTTTCGTCTAGAAATTATGCTCAAGTGCTATTATTTTTTCTTTTTCTTTTTTTTTTTTTTTTTTTTTTTTGCTCTTTGATTGTTTTAATAGTCTATCGACCACAACTTCATAGGAGTTATTATTATTATTATTATTATTATTATTATTATTATTATTATTATTATTATTATTCTTTTGTTATAATTTTATGGAACAAGATTTTTAAAAAGTAATTTCTCCATATGGCCGATAAAAAATAACCTGGAGCCCAGTACCGCAGACGAAAACCAAGATTGAATGAGAAAACAAAACTATAGATATGGTGAATAACAACAGCAAAACTTTCTATATCAGCAATCAAACAAAGAGCCGAACACAAATGGATATTTACTAAATATATGAAAATGCTCTAGAGAAATGCTATTCAGAAGTTTTAAGTTTGTTTTTTGGTTTGTTTTTTTTTTTGTTTTTTTTGGTTTTTGTTGTTTTTTTTTAAATTTTACTGCGAAAAGACAAAATGCATGATTATTGTCTCTTTTCTAACCTTCTCACTTTGTTTTCCTTTTTCTTCCAATTGGAGTAGATAGACTAAACTATCGCCCGGTTCACACTCCACCCACGTCTATTGAACAGGTGAAGAGGCTCATCCCTTGTTTCCTGTTTAGGATGCGGTTTCCGGTTTTCTCTTTTCTAACCTTCTCACTTTGTTTTCCTTTTTCTTTCAATTGGAGTAGATAGACTAAACTATCGCCCGGTTCACACTCCACCCACACCTATTGAACAGGTGAAGAGGCTTATCCCTTGTTTCCTGCTTAGGATGCGATTTCCGGTTTTCTCTTTTCTAATCCTCTCACTCTTATGTAGCCCCTTGCTTAGGGTGATATGATTTTTAAAAAAATTAGCAAAAAGATGGACCAAAATTGAAAATACAGATTAGATACTAAAGTCAACTAAGCACAAAAATTTAAATATCTGGGAAATGTTCTAACAAAGGACGGAAAATGTGACAATCAAATCAAAAGTCGCATTGGGATGACCAAAGACGCCTTCCAGAAGCTAAGCAGAATATGCATTTCCAAACGCTAGGAAGAATTAAGAGATAAAAAGATTTCGCTAGAAACAAAGAAAAGAGTACTTAACTATTACGTGACATCTGTCCTACTGTATGGTAGTGAATGCTGCACAATATCCACAGAGATGAAGAAGAGACTTAAAACAATAGAAATGTGGTTCTACAGAAGGCTGCTGAGGATACCATAATGTACCATAATGTGACAACGTCGCGGTTTTAGAGACAATAGAAACAAGGAGAAAGCTTATACTTAACATCTAGAAGAAACAGTTGAAATTTACGGAGGCACGTAATGAAGAAGAGGTGTTTGGAAAACCTGTTACTCACAGGACAGACTGGAGGTAAGACGGACCGAGGAAATCAACGCATGACCTACTTGACAAGCTTGAGAGAATGGATGGCGGAGCAGAAAGACATAATGTATTTAGAACTTCAAGAAAGATGAGTTTGTGGAGAGCCATGATCGCCTACGTCCTGAGTAGACATTACACACAAAGAAGAAGTCTCCACTTTTTATTAGTAAAAGACTTCAAAATGTTCGATAGACTGATAAATTCAGGCTGATTAATAAGAAATTCTCTCCACGTACATATTTTGCACATCGCTGTTATTTATCCCAGAGTTGTCAAAGATATCCTTTTTTGGACACAGTGTCCGTTTATAAGGGGACCATAAAAAATGTGATAATGTATAAGAGAAAAAACGATGGGAAAAAATCATAACTTTGATTTTTACCAAGGAAATCAGTCAGTTAAGTGCCATACGTGATACACGCTTGGGCAATCATGTCTCATAAGAGACATGACTGACTGGGCAGAAGATTATCCCGCAGTCAACTGGTTGCCAGCCAAGGCTACAGAACCCAATCTGTCCTGTTATTTAACCCATAACTGGAGAGCAGAGATGGATTAATACCTTTCCTTAGGGTATTTGCGCGTAAGTGAAGGCTGGAAATTCAATTGGAATTCGAACTCGGCTCCCCGATTTCTCTGCACTACAACGCACATAAGAAGAAAAAGTTATAAAATATTTTTTTTTATTTCCTTTTTCGGAGAGGATATGCTGGGCAGAGATAATACATTGACAGGAGTCTTGGTCGGTGTTTCTTGTCAAAATCCTGTAAAACAACTTTTTAATTTATTTTTTCCCAATAATCTATGGTCGATAAAACTATTTTCTGGGTCACGCTATCTCAAACAAAAGACAGAAAAGGCGAAGCAGTTAGCCAAGCAAGAAAAGTTCGTCTTGTAAAATTCGTACAAAGAAATTAATTATGTCTTGAAGACACATAAATGTAAAGGAATTTACTGACTGATTTGTTTTTCACGGTTCATTAACCTTTGTTGGTTATTTAAAGCAAGAAAATGATTTTGAGAGACAAATTGGTTTGCCAATCATATCAACTTAACATTTTTTTTAATCATTTCACCCCAAGCAAGGGCATTCCACTGCCACTATTGCGCATGGGGTTATGTAGGGGAAGGTAAAGAGAAAGGGTGGTTAGATATAAGAAATGTCAGAAGGAGGGTGATAGATGGGTAAGGATACCGAGGCTGGGTAGATGGGAAGAGTGTTTGAAAGAATGGATGCGAGTTAGTGTGTTAGGAGGTGTCTATTGACCATACATTTAAACTCCTGGAGATTGTAGCTGTCGGGGAAGCAATCATGTGGAAGGGAATTCCACAGTGGGGAAGTGCAAGAAAAGAAGCCGTTGGAATAGAAATTGCGGTTACGTTTTATCGGTTTCACTGTAAAAGGGTAGGACCTAGTTGCTAATCTAGTATCTCGTGCAAATTCGTACCTAGGGAGCACCAGTGATCTAAGTTCATTGGAGCAGAAGCCGTGAAAGTATTTATAGAAGAGACACAGGGAAGCCACGTCGCGCCGATGAGAGAGAGACTGCAGCCGGTCTGTCAAGTCGGTATCGATCACATTACAGACTCTCCGTTGTATTTTGTCAAGAACCCCGAGGAGAATAGCAGGGGCACCCGACCAGATGTGGCAGCAGTATTCAATGTACGAGCGGATGGTAGATTTATATATGTGCATGACAGATTCAGACGGGCCGGGCACAGGAAACCGACTTTCATAGCAGCGGATTTAGCAATGGATTCGATCATGATCAGGAATAAGCACTTGATCTGATTGAATGAAAATGGAAATGTCACGTGAGATTCTGGTGTGCCTAAATTTGATTGATTGATTGATTGGTAATTTAGAGCTAGTCAACTTTTTCAGGCTATAAAGCCAGAAAATATTTTTAGATTGTCAGAATTCTTATACATGATGATGGCTTACTGATACAAGTCCTACTATTTAACCCATAGCTCGGATAGAAGAAGTGAATTCTTACCTTTCCCAAGGATATTTGCACGTAAATGTATATAATGAACACAACTAGAATTGAAGCTCGGCTCACCATTTTCTATTTTCCAACCGTTATTCGTTGCATTACTCACACATATCCAAGCTTACAACACCTGGTATTCCCAAGCGGTTACCTATCTAAGTACTGATCAGGTTCGAGGTTTGCTTAACTTCGCTGATCGAACGAGAACAGGTGTTTTAATCTGATATGGGCGAGAGTACGAGAAGCAAAAGAAAAATGTGGGTACTGAAAAATTTACAAAAGATGATATCGTTCTGAACTGAATGCCCGGGACCCTGCCAAATTACTTTTTCACTGGTTGTGTCTGCTTCTTACATAATAACGAGTCAAAAACGAAAGCTCGATATCACCGAATGCTTGCAAATGTTAAAGTGTTTCGTCATTGGTTGAGAAATTCGACTTAAAAGATGTTTTATTGCTTTGTTTTATTTTGTTTCTGTTTTTGTGTGTTTTTTTTTGTTTTGTTTTGTTTTGTTTTGTTTTTTTGTTTTGTTTTTTGAGAGGGGACTCGTTTCTTCTTCTTCTTCTTCTTATTCTTCTTCTTCTTATTCTTCTTCTTCTTCTTCTTCTTCTTATTATTATTATTATTATTATTATTATTATTATTATTCGTTGTAAGGATGTGCGTTGTGGTACAGTGGATATCGGCTCGGAACGAGAAGCCGGGGAGCCGAGTTCGAATTCCAGTTGAATCCATTGTATTCACTTACGCGCAAATACCCTTGGGAAAGGTATTAATCCGTCTATTCCTTCCAGTTATGGGTTAAATAGCAAGACAGATTGGGTTCTATAGCCTTGGTCGGCAACCAGTCTACCGCAGAAAGCAATGGCAACCTACTGCAGGATAATCTTCTGCCCAGTCAGTCATGTCTCTTTCGCGACATGATCGCCCAAGCTTGTATTACGTATGGCACTTAACTGACTGATTCGTTGTAAATTTTGTAGCAAGAAATGGGAGTGCCATCCCAACAACAAACGAATTCCAAAAACTAGAAAACTCTTTCAGAAATTATTTCTTGATATAAAAAAAAATATAATATAAAAAAATATAATATTGTGTCTTTGCCCGTTTAGGAAAGTAGTGTAGTGAACAAAACAAGTTCTAGATTTAAAAATTCAAATATACTAAGCACTGACTCATTGATTTTCTTAGAAATAAACGAATTTTCTCGAATTTACAAACTTTGCTTAGCACACACAAAACTCGTGAAATTCACAACTGGATGCGAAATGTTTTCAGCCAATAGAAAATTAGGAAACAACTAAAACCAAAATAGAAAGGTGATAATCACATCCGGGATTGAATTCCCAAATGACCTTCTGGAGCCCCAGAAAACGAAATAAAAGACGGAGCAAGCTCGGCTATCGCCAGAGAGTTAAAATTACGAGTGCAATTAACATGTCTCTCGACAAACGTCAAGCGATCGTTATTACTATTGTCTCTATCTTTCTCTCTCACCTCTCACCTCTCACCTACTTCCTTTTCACAATTCACCCTGAGCGATAGCTTCAAATAGAATCCTATCCAACAATAAATGCTCTTACATACATACATACATACATACATACATACGTTCCTGCCTACGTACACATAAACTCACTCCTGCAAGGACTACTTCGAACATTACAACGAACTCTTGATGCCCTTAACTTCTTAATACTATTTCTCTTGGAACGTTTAACTTCTACCAGTTCATGTTATTCTTTTTTACCAATAAATTTCTGTTTAAATACACAAAAGTTATACTTTTATTCTTCCACACATTTAAATCTCCAACCTTCTGATGATAGCGAATAATTCTAAGTTGTAGGAAGTTCGGTTATGTATGACACAAGGCCAATTTAATAAACATTAACCATCTCCCTACTACTACAGACAAAATATGTTGGAAATTATATTACAGTAATACAAATAAACATTTTTGTCATTAATGAATATGCATGTATTCTATTGATACACTATATTTTATTTTAAAATTAAAAAATAAATGTACAAGTGTTGAATATAGCTGACGGCTTTAATTACTGTCTGTTGTTTCGAAGACGACTCTATTAATCTGATTCTACATGCATCCAGGACGCTGCTTTCAGTTGAAAAAAAAATACCCAGTAATTAAAACCAAAGTCTAGGGATTGTCTTTGCTCTTAGAAATTACATAGATTCATTCAGGTGGGGAAATTTTCTATTGCAGACGGATCATAAACCGTTGTTAGCGATTTATGAGACAAAAAAGGGATTACCGACTCTTACGGCTAACAGATTGCAACAATGGGGAACCATTCTTCTAAATTATGGCTTTAGAATGTAGTTCTTGCTGTCGAGGAAGTTAAGCCATGCGAACGGATTGTCTAGACTGATTCCAAGGAATAATGAATCCTTCGAAGACACAGTCATTGCTGTTCTACAATCGGAGGTAGAGATTAAAAATATTTTGTGCAATAATCTGCGGAAACTACCTGTAACGTTGGACGATATAAAAAGAAAGCACTGGGTGACAAATTCATTATTGAAATAAAAGAAAAATTACAAAGCAAAAATAAAAAAGACTGAAATTTATTCAATTTGTGATGACGTTCTCAAGTACAGCGAAACAGTAGTGGTACCTCTAGCACTACAAATCGAACTGTTCTTGAGTGACTGAGAGCAGCCCGAATCTACTAAGCTGGTACGTGTTATTTCATTGATGCGCACCTTAATCACAGTGAGCGCCTCTTTCATACTCGGTGTGGGCAAGAGGTTGATGTTGCGTTCCCCATTCCATTTCCCAGATATTTAGAGGCAATGTGACCTACTTTATGACATTGGAAACATCATAGGCATGATGACATTCTCATGTACAGCAAAGCAGTAATGTTACCTCTAACACTACAAAAAAAGATCCTGAAAGAATTCCATGTAGGACACCCTGGTATATCCAGAATGAAGAGCGCAATGAGAATCTATGACTGTACATCTTCTCCCCCAATCTATGGGTTAATTAGTAAAACTTGTATCACAAAACTATTATCATCTCAATCTCAAAAAAGAAATGCCAACTACAGCACAAAGGAACGTTATTGTAAAGATTTAAAAAATAAATCATTGACTTGTTTAGTCTCATGTTTTCATTTCTGTTGTCAAAATGTTTCAGTCTTTGTAACCTAAGTCTTCTTCAGGTATCTTTCCTAGTTGTTAACCTGCTGGTGACTTCAAACTTTAAATCTACAAGAACATTTTGTTCTCATTTTGCTCTTCAGAGTAGTGGTTCCTTTGTCGCTACAAAAAAGATCCTGAAAGAATAGCATGCAGGACACCCTGGGATATCCAGTATGAAGTGCGAAATGAGAAGCTCTGTTTAATGACGTGGCATGGATAAAGACATTGAAACTTTGGTAAAAATCCTGCAAAAGCTGTTCTTTAGCAGTTAAGGCACCACTAATTAAGTTTCATCCCTGGCCAGAAACTGACCGCCCGTGGTCACGTCTTCATATTGAATTTGCTGGTTCAATGAATGGATCATACTATTTTATTGTCGTAGAAAGTTGTTGAAATGCCTAAAGATCTTGAGATGTAAGAGTCCAACCACGCAAGTAATAATACAGTTTTGACATGAACTGTTCACGAGGTTCAGATTCGATTGTTTCTGATAATAGTGCACAATTTATATCGAGAGAGTTCAATGGATTTTGCAACATGTTTGTGTTAAATCACATTTCAATTGCTCCTTACCATCCTAGAAGCAACGGCTATGCAGAGCGTTTCCTAAATACTTTTATACTTTGATACGTCTGACGTGCCCATCTTTGAAATAGGCTCCTGAAATAGAGATCCAGAAAAGCGTAGTAAGAGAAAGATACGGAATGGATTGACAACGACCCTAAAAAGAAAAATATTGACTTTGGAAAGAGCCAATCTAAAAAGTGGGTGTTGTATACCTAACTATATACAGTAATGGTATGTTCCTATCCTCTTAAATACGTGGACACTATTGGAAAGGAGAGTAGAGTGGTTATACTGACTAGCACTTCACTAGCAGTGTAGCTACTTCATGCAGCGTGCGAGTCTTGTACTTGTTGATATACTATTATTCCCAACATCCATTTTGGTGATTACTCACACAGTAAACTTTTAGGGTTAGAACATTGGCAAAATTAGAACGACGTCATCATCCCTTCCTCCTTCAACTCATTGATACTTCAAACAGGGAGAAGCCGAACGTCGTCATGACAACTGAATTGCAACAAAAGCCGAAACGGTCATCCGTTAAACAAGAGAATGTATTTGGTATAAGCATATCTTTTCTTAAAGGGTTAAATCAAATGTATAACCCGTCTTTAAGAGCCCTTAGATGTCGTTTGAAACTGTTATTAATTAAAATTATAACAGCTAAGAATATGAAAATAATTTGATTAATCCTTTCCTTTTTCTTTTGCCGCTGTTTGTATTGCAAATGTTTTTAATTGCAATAGAAAGATCGTCTTTTTATTTAAAATATTTCGTGTTAAATGGCTGTGAAAATTACTATAGTACTATAAAAAACCATTATTCGTGCAACTTTTTCGGGCATTATTCTCCTTCGGGATTTTTATTGTAAAATAAAGTTTATTTTTCTGATTTCCGTAATCTTTCGGACGTTGTCGTCTGCTTCCTTCACGGTATTGTTTGCATTACATTGAATGTTAAACTTCAGACTGGACTCGCTTGTTCCCGAACCGTCCTGTAAAACGTTCTCGATCACAAGAAGTCGTCTTTTTCAACCTCATTTTTACGATAAATAACTTTTTTGCTAGGTCCCTTGTTTGTCCAGTTTATGGGTGGAAGCTATTTCAGTATCAATGGCTTTGTTCTTTGTATTTTTTAACTCGTCTACTCTCAGTGTTTGGTTGGAAGGAGGCTTGTGTTCGTTGTCCAGGTTTTCCGGAATGATCGAATACACTTCAAGGAAGGCTGGTGGCAAAAAAAAAAAAACGATAAAGGAAAAGCCAAACTATCACGTGATACACTAAAATTTCATTGATTGTTGTATGGTAGCCAATCAACGTCTGTCTTCCATGTTATTCTTGACTGATTTTGAAGGCGTTCACGTGTCAGTTTTATTTATTTGTATATTTTTTGGCTATCTCACTTCTACAAAAGAGTTTTCTTTATTTTGTTATTATTTCATTCAGTTATTTGGTTCTTTCGGTTATATCATAAACTTGAATTGCATATATCCAGCGGAAAAAACACTGAATATAAACTGGCCGAAAATTAGATAAAAGGAACAATAACTGGTAGCAAAGTTTGCGATGTTTGTTTTGACAAAAGTGCTTGGTATGCAAATTTTGTTATTGGTACAAATTAATAATCTTACAGTGCTGACAATGGAAATGGTTTAAAGTTTATAAAATACCTAACTCTTTTGGATACTATTGTGAACGGACATTTGTGTTATAATTTTTCTAAGACTAGATCTTCTAATTAATGTTACACAAATTTCTACCACTGGCCGGATGTGAACACTCCGACACACAAGGCTGAACTAAAATCTTCTTTAACTGCGCATGCGCTTCGCACATGGCTTCCGTTTCATTTGCATGTTCAAAAAAATACAATCCAGAATTTTCACCAATAGCATCCGCTCCCGAAAAGGATATAAAAAAAGCCATCAAAGAGATTTCTTCGATAGATCAGCCACGATTCACAACGCTCGCCATGACATACCTTTCATCTTCATAAAGAACCCACTAAAGGCCGTCACCACAGTTAGTCACAACCCACACTCCCTCTCCTATCGTACGCCTCCACGAACGACTTTTTTACTCTAATGATCTCCTTCTTTCAACGAGAGAAATTTACACCGATTTATCATTTGTATTATTAATTCTTCATTCATACAATTATTTATTTCCTAAACCTTCATCGTTTCTTCTTTATTCTGCCACCATACGCTTATTTTAACATTTTCATAAAGGCTCAATGACCAGTCTTCTTCTTCTTCTCTTCTATATGCCCTATCCCTTCAGGACGTAGGCGACCATGGCTTTCCACGCCTCCCTATCCTTGGTGGCTCTTATCACGCCTTCTTCTGTTACACCATGCAACCCTCGTTCCATCATCCACCTGATTAGGTCCTTCAAATATGTTACCCGTTGCTTTCCCCTGTCACTTTTTCCCTCTATCTGGCCTGTTAGTATCGGGTTCTCCAAGCCCTCCTTCCTCATTGCATGTCTCAAAAACTTCAGCTGTCCCTTCCTGATGCTCAGTATTAATTTCCTTTTTGTTTCCATCATTTCCAAGACCTCATCATTGCTCACATGCTCGATCCATGATATTCGCAGCATCCTTCTGTAGAACCACATTTCATTTGCTTCAAGTTTTTCCTTCATCTTTGATGATAATTTCCAGCATTCACTGCCATATTGAAGAACTAACAACACATAGCAAACCAGTACTTTCTTCTTTGTTTCTAGGGAAATTCTCCTTTTTCTTAATACTTTACTCAACTTCTGGAATGCTTCCTTCGCCATGCCAATTCGCCTTCGGATCTCTGTGTCGCACTTTCCGTCTTCTGTTAGAACACTTCCCAGGTATTTAAATTTTTGTACCTGCATGATTCTAGTATCCCCGACCTGTATTTGGCATGTACCGAGAAAAAAATATTCAAAATTTGTTTCTAAGCTTCTAGTCAATACTATAAAGCAGTCAGTTCTAACATTTACAAGCTTAGCCAAATAGTATTCAAGCATTAGTGACTGCACACCTGATGTTAGTCATGGGAAATAACTAACAATGATTGTACGTTTTATTGATTCAATCAAAACATTACATAATGACTTTTGTCATAAGTAGACATTTCTTCAGATTCGTTCAATTAAAAAACTAAAGGTACCTTTATTACAGATTTTTTTTTCTAGCAGCTTCAGCAAATGGGATTACAGAGTGAATATTTTTCTGATATCAAATGTAACCACCACTTCTACTCTAACAGTTTCTTTTCTCCCACTTCCCGTCTGTGAAACTCTCTTCTGTATATGGGAAGCGTCTGTTATGTTTGTGAAATGACCTTGTGTCAAAAGTTACTTGTTCACCACTGCTGTCGACTGGTATTGAACCCACAAATCTTTGGGTCAAGTCACATGAACTAACCAATGCTTATATCCACAGGATTAGAAGGAGATAACTCATGACTTCCAGAAAAGGCACAAGGAATGGAGATTATGTACCCCAGAGATTGTAATAAAGGGTTCGGTTCGAAATTCCTAGCACCTGAAGAAGGCCGGAGCATACAACTGCCAAAACGTCATACAAATGGCAACAAAGATGAAGACGATAATAATATAACTACTATAAATCCCGGTGTCTTTCTTGTGCCCTGCAATATATACTCTTTAAAAGCATTAGTAAGTAATGCTAATAGGGTTTTTTGGAAACCAATAATTTCTCCAAATCTAAGTGTTGGCAAATTGTAACGAGCCTTAATTCAGACTGAACTGTTAAATTCTGGTGATACAGAAATAATTAATAACAAATACACCATAATTTCCCCATCTCTAAAAATAGGCGTGTAATAAAAATCACCAGCAAACAAAGCCATAATTTCACCAAACAATGAAAAATCTTTCGCAACCAGGATGTTTCACAACCAGGATATAAAGCCGCGAAAAACTTCACCCACGTCTATTGAACAGGTGAAGAGGCTCATCCCTTGTTCCCTGTTTAGGATGCAGTTTCCGGTTTTCTCTTTTCCAATCGTCTCACTCTTTTTTTTTTCTTTTCAATTGGAGTAGATAGACTAAACTATCGCCCGGTTCACACTCCACCCACGTCTATTGAAGAGGTGAAGAGGCTCATCCCTTGTTCCCTGTTTAGGATGCGGTTTCCGGCTTTCTCTTTTCCAATCGTCTCACTCTTTTTTTTTTCTTTTCAATTGGAGTAGATAGACTAAACTATCGCCCGGTTCACACTCCACCCACGTCTATTGAACAGGTGAAGAGGCTCATCCCTTGTTCCCTGTTTAGGATGTGGTTTCCGGCTTTCTCTTTTCCAATCTTTTCACTCTTATGTAGCCCCCTGCACATCAGTGGCGTTACCGCCTTGCTCGGGGTGATATGATTACAACAAAAAAAAATCAAGGACAAGCAGAGCGCCCTTTTCAAATCGGGTGGATTTATAGATGTTCAGATAAACAGATAGAAAATTAACCAAAACTAGAGTCTATAAATTATTTTTCCATTCTCCGATGTTACATTGTCATCATAATATAACCAGATACTAAACACATTTCCACGACTAGCTGGTGACTTTTCACGCTAAATTGCTATATTTTAAAATTCATATCTTCCTTCACCAAATTCTCAAGTGATGTCTACTAAAACTGAATACATGATGATTGCCACTTTTCCACAGATCATCTCTTCTTATTTATAAAATGAAAAAAAATTTTGATCAGTATAAAAGGATAAAATACGGTAAAAACAAAAACTATCCTTATTATTAAGTTGTAAAAAATTAACAGTAAAGAAAACATTTAAAGGATATAGAAGAAGAAAAACTACTAAATGATAAAAGGAATGACACCCGAAAAAGAAAACTTTTAAACAAAATACACCCAGTTCACTTTTATGATAGTGACTGCAACCTACAGTGCATTTGTGCACGCAAGTGGTCCTTTAACTCTGATGCACTCCTTCTCTAATATATATATATATACGAACTGGACATCTATACCTATATATATATATATATATATATATATATATATATATATATATATCATAATCATTAGGCAACTACAGGTTTTTTTTTTATGTATATTTCATACTATTTCTAGTATTTATTGGCAAGTGGATAATCCTAAATGAAAATAGAATGGGTATTTCGCAAAACTTTACAAGTCAGCCAGAAAGCCTTTGCTTCGGTAGGCCAATAAGAAGAAGAGATACCATAGGGAAGAGAGCACAAAAACTGGACACCAGAACAGTTTATTTGATGCACATGTTGTTGTGCAGTATTAAGAAAAATTCTATTTTCATAGTATTTATAAATGGTACTTTTGTGTGTGTGTGTCCGTTACCTATAGACTCTGAAACGGCTGAACCTAGTTTCTTGAAAATTTACACAGTTATACTATAAGCGTCTGCGAGTGTTCTTAGCTAGGTTTTGTGTCGAGGTACCCCCGATAAATATCGAAAATCGATAATCGAAAAAATCGGGTTATAGAAGGAGTGGTCCGATTTTAATCAAATTTGATACACTCATAGACAAAGACATAAGAAACGATATTCAGAAGTTTCAAGGTTGCAGAAAAGTTACAATAGTGCAGAAAATCGATAATGTATATATATATATATATATATATATAAATATAAAAAGCAAGATGTTTGTGTGTGTTTCTGTTTATCTGCCTGTATGTCTGTATTTTTTCAGCCCTTTTATTTTAGTTTTTGCCTCGGGTTTGGCTCTAAGTACGTATAATTGTAGTTCTTAGTCTCAGCCATGATACCATTTACTCAGAGGACTTATTTAGCCTTCAAAATTAAGTTTACGACGAAAAAAACTTATTTGATATCGATAGCAGGAAATCAAAATTTGACTTACATCCATTTATTTTTCTTTCAGTCTACAGTTTCGCTTTAACTGGAAACAACTATTTCTTTTTAGTCTTTCATGCCAACGTCCAAAAAGTCTGAGCTCTAGGACTATGGATTACTTTTAAAGCTTTCATTACACCCGAGCAACGCCGGGCTTTACTGCTAGTATAAGCATAAGGCATAAGCACTTGATCTGATTAAATTTAGGGAAAATAGAAAAGACACGTGAAATTCTGATGCGCCTAAACTTGATTGATTTTTTATGGCTTATCAAACTTTCGCAGGTTATTTAAAGCCAGAAAATATTTTTAGATTGTAATAACTTCCATTACACCACCCGCATATCTAAGCTTACAGCACCCGATATTTCCAAGCGGTCACTCTTCTAAACACTGGCCAGGTTCGACGTTGCTCACCTTCGGTGATCATCCAAGAACTGGTGTTTCAACATGAGATAGCCGTATACCGATGTGCCTGAAACGTGAAATTCTCTGCCTGCAATCAAAATATTGGTACTCATTAACATAAAATCTCGATTTGTTACTTTCTCGCCGACGTAAAGTGGCTTCTCTCTGTCTTTTCTACAAATATTTTCACCGCAAATGTCCTTATGAACTTCCCTTCTTAGTGCTCCGACTGCATGAATTTAAGTATACTACTAGATTGGCAATTAGGTCCCACCGTTTTACTATTGAACTAGCTTGATGAATCCGTATCTTATTCTAACAGTTTATTTTCTTACACTTCTCGCCTACGGAAGTCCCTTTAGATTTGTTGCTTCCCCGCCAACTACAATTTTCAAAAATTTCAATGTAACGCCAATCATCACCTTCTGTTTTCATGAAACCTGTTTATTGTGTTTTCTCCTCGCTAAAGTCTTTCTGTTCTCTTCCACTCGTAATAATCTCTTGCGTCTTGGCAGTGGCGTGCAAGTGTGAGTGATGGGGCGGTGGGCCCGAGTGGCACTCCCTGGGGAGGAGGAGGCGACACTTCCGAGGGAGTATATTGTTTTTGTTTTTATTTAACAAATACACCTAAATTAAAGTTTAAAATAAATAAAATAGTTTGTTTCTTAAATTAAAACAATTTGAAAAACTCTCCAAAATATTCATAAGACCCTAACTGAAAAGACGATATAAATTATGGTGAAAGCTAAGTGTAAAGAGACATAAATAGAACTGTGTGTGTGTGTGTGTGTGTGTGTGTGTGTGTGTTTTACTAATAGACTCCGAAACGGCTGAACCGATTTCCTTGAAAATTTACACAGTTGTACTATAAGCGTCTGCGAGTGTTCTTAGCTAGGTTTTGTGTCGAGGTACCCCCGATAAATATCGAAAATCGAAAAAATCGGGTTATAGAAGGAGTGGTCCGATTTAGTCAACTTTGATACACACATGGACAAAGACATAAGAAACGATATTCAGAAGTATCAAGGTTGCAGTTCTTACAATAGTGCAGAAAATCGATAATATATATATATATATATATATATATTGTGCAATCAGGATGGAGATTACAGCATGTATTATTCTCTCAGAGTCAATGTATTCTCTGAAGAGTACAAATGTATCACTAGGGGGTATAGAGAATATGGAGAACCCCTGTTTTAGAATATAAGTTTACCATATAAGCCTGAGTACTCTTAACTGTTAAATGATAGTTGGACTGTGAAGAAAAGAAATTATCTTCTACATTTTTATTGGCTCCAATCAACCATTGGAAAAGTCATGTCGGCTGGCGGGGGGGGGGGGGGGGACACATGCTGTTCAAACAGAAGTAATTAATTAAAAAGTCAAGATTTTAAAAGCTTTAGAAAATCTAGCAGGTGAACCACAAAAAGACTGAAAAGGTTGGTTGGTTGATTTTATGACATGTCAACACTTTTTGGCTTATATCTCATGCTGAATTTTGTATAGAGGACCCAGTGAAGAGGAAACTGAATACTCAATAGTGAGGGTATTAAGTGGCCTTAATCTGGCTATTGTTATTGGACATAACAGATGTCTGAAGAAGATCCAAGGGGTAAAATGTGATGTGACCAAGAAAAACATAAGACTCCTGGTAGAGCAAGGTGATATTTAGGTAGAAAAAAAATATTTAGGTAAAAAAAAAAAAAAAAATTGTTATTGAAAAAAATAAATTAAAAACTCTCATAAAAATGACAAATTCTTTGTAAAAGTTTATCTACTTTTGCATAATTTTATTTAGAAAAATTAACAAATTGGCTAATTTATATTCGTTAAAGTACTGAGATTATATATATATATATATATATATTCATCATCCACACTGTTTCGCTGTATCAAAGCTCATCAGTGTGACTAGACATCAACTTGCTTCTGGACAGGATCGAAACTCAACTGATTTGATATCAGTCAAAGTCACTAACCCCTAAGCCATGGGTGTATGGAATCAGAGAAGGGAAATTTTAGTGTATTATATATATAAAGCAGTGTGTACACACACCAGTCACTGAAAGAATTCAGTTCATTGCTGAACAGTAATGCATAAAATCGCAGAAGTGGTAACTGCTTCTTAAACTTTTCCTCTCTAGAGAGCTCAATACATAAAATATAATAAATCTTAGAGAAAATTATGAGCTCTCCAACCAGATTCAAACTTGCCTTCCCCTAGGAAAAGGTGTCGTTTGATCTGACATGCTTTGACCTCTTGGCTAGACAAGCAAAGTTGAAAAATGCTTTTAAACACAGATTTTTCTAACTCTTTCTTTTTAAAATTTCTTTGTTTACATTAAGATACAAAAATGAACAGATATGCCTATTTCAAGAATCATACCCTGAATCTTTGCTTGGCTATTGACACATGCTAGGGGCGAGAAATCAGAGTATGTGAGATCTAATGGCAATTTCCCCTAGAGGAAGGTAGGTTCCTATGCTTGGCTATTGACACATGCTAGGGGCGGGAGATCAGAGTATGACAGATCTAATGGCAATTTTCCCTAGGGGAAGGTAGGTTCCTATCTGTCAAGAGAATGCATATTTTTCTCTTAAGATTTCTCAAATATCTCTCTCTCTCTCTCTATATATATATATATATATATATATAGAGAGAGAGAGAGAGAGAGAGAGAGAGAGAGTTGTAGAGAGAGAGTTGTAGAGAGAGAGAGAGTTGTAGAGAGAGAGAGAGTTGGAGAGAGAGAGAGAGAGAGTTGGAGAGAGAGAGAGAGAGAGTTGGAGAGAGAGAGAGAGAGAGAGTTGGAGAGAGAGAGAGAGTAGAGAGAGAGAGAGAGAGTTGTAGAGAGAGAGAGGGAGAGGCGTAGAGAGAGAGAGGGAGAGGCGTAGAGAGAGAGAGGGAGAGGCGTAGAGAGATAAAGATAGTGAGAGGCGTAGAGAGATAAAGATAGTGAGAGAGAGATAAAGATAGTGAGAGAGAGAGATAAAGATAGTGAGAGAGAGGGAGAGAGAGATAAAGATAGTGAGAGAGAGATAAAGATAGTGAGAGAGAGATAAAGATAGTGAGAGAGAGATAAAGATAGTGAGAGAGAGAGATAAAGATAGTGAGAGAGAGATAAAGATAGTGAGAGAGAGATAAAGATAGTGAGAGAGAGATAAAGATAGTGAGAGAGAGATAAAGATAGTGAGAGAGAGATAAAGATAGTGAGAGAGATAAAGATAGTGAGAGAGAGATAAAGATAGTGAGAGAGAGAGATAAAGATAGTGAGAGAGAGATAAAGATAGTGAGAGAGAGATAAAGATAGTGAGAGAGAGATAAAGATAGTGAGAGAGAGATAAAGATAGTGAGAGAGAGAGATAAAGATAGTGAGAGAGAGATAAAGATAGTGAGAGAGAGATAAAGATAGTGAGAGAGAGAGATAAAGATAGTGAGAGAGAGATAAAGATAGTGAGAGAGAGATAAAGATAGTGAGAGAGAGATAAAGATAGTGAGAGAGAGATAAAGATAGTGAGAGAGAGATAAAGATAGTGAGAGATAAAGATAGTAGAGAGAGAGATAAAGATAGTGAGAGAGAGAGATAAAGATAGTGAGAGAGAGATAAAGATAGTGAGAGAGAGATAAAGATAGTGAGAGAGAGAGATAAAGATAGTGAGAGAGAGAGAGAGAGAGATAAAGATAGTGAGAGAGAGATAAAGATAGTGAGAGAGAGATAAAGATAGTGAGAGAGAGATAAAGATAGTGAGAGAGAGATAAAGATAGTGAGAGAGAGATAAAGATAGTGAGAGAGAGATAAAGATAGTGAGAGAGATAAAGATAGTGAGAGAGAGATAAAGATAGTGAGAGAGAGATAAAGATAGTGAGAGAGAGAGATAAAGATAGTGAGAGAGAGAGATAAAGATAGTGAGAGAGAGAGATAAAGATAGTGAGAGAGAGATAAAGATAGTGAGAGAGAGATAAAGATAGTGAGAGAGAGAGATAAAGATAGTGAGAGAGAGATAAAGATAGTGAGAGAGAGATAAAGATAGTGAGAGAGAGATAAAGATAGTGAGAGAGAGATAAAGATAGTGAGAGAGAGATAAAGATAGTGAGAGAGAGATAAAGATAGTGAGAGAGAGATAAAGATAGTGAGAGAGAGATAAAGATAGTGAGAGAGAGATAAAGATAGTGAGAGAGAGATAAAGATAGTGAGAGAGAGATAAAGATAGTGAGAGAGAGATAAAGATAGTGAGAGAGAGATAAAGATAGTGAGAGAGAGAGATAAAGATAGTGAGAGAGAGATAAAGATAGTGAGAGAGAGATAAAGATAGTGAGAGAGAGATAAAGATAGTGAGAGAGAGATAAAGATAGTGAGAGAGAGATAAAGATAGTGAGAGATAAAGATAGTGAGAGAGAGATAAAGATAGTGAGAGAGAGATAAAGATAGTGAGAGAGAGATAAAGATAGTGAGAGAGAGATAAAGATAGTGAGAGAGAGATAAAGATAGTGAGAGAGAGATAAAGATAGTGAGAGAGAGATAAAGATAGTGAGAGAGAGATAAAGATAGTGAGAGAGAGATAAAGATAGTGAGAGAGAGATAAAGATAGTGAGAGAGAGATAAAGATAGTGAGAGAGAGATAAAGATAGTGAGAGAGAGACAGAAAATTTCATGGTAATTTTTTTCCCAACAGAATCAATGAGAAAAGAATTAAACACTCTACTAATTTAATAGGTGTTTGAATTTAATTCCTATCATAGAAAATAGGCTGATGGTTGGTATAATTTTCTTTCTACATAAAGAAAATACCCAAGAGCAATGAAAGTTATTTTAAAAGCCAAGATGAAGCCTAGAAATGTGGGCTCAGATTTGCTCTCAATTAAAAACTCCATTCAACATTTCGACTGCTTTTATATGGCACTATATTAGATAGACATGAAAAAAACTGTCATAAAAATGACAAATTTCTTGTAAAAATTTATCTACTTTTGCATAATTTTATTTAGAAAAATTAACAAATTGGCTAATTTATATTTTTTATAGTACTGAGATATATATATATATATATATATATATATATTAATCATCCATACTGTTTCACAGCTCATCAGTGTGACTAGACATCAACTTGCTTCTGGCTGGGATCGAAACTCAACTGATTTGATATCAGAGCCACTAACCCCTAAGCCATAGGCGTATGGAAATCAGAGAAGTGAAATTTTAGCGATTTTATATATATATATATATATATATATATATATATGTGTGTGTATATATATATATATATAAGTGGTGTGTATTCTTGGCTTATAAAGACAATAAAAACAAATGACAATGTTTCTAAAAAATCTTTTATTGACAGTTAAGAGTTTTTTTTTTTAATTTTGCCGTTTTCTTTTTTTTGTTTTTGCTTTGTCTTTTGCTCTGTTTTTTTTTTCTTCCATGTTGTAAGAGTAAATGATGAGAATAATTATAGAGAAGGGATCCGAGAATCCCATTGTTAATAAAATTGTACATTGTGATCTCCCACCCAACCCAAACAAACCAGCGTTTCATTCTGCAATGCTGATACCCACCTACCCACCCTTGTCATGGACAAAATAAAAGGGAGGGTGGATGGAGGATGTGTGGCCAGAGTCAATATCTATGCGCCTAATATGAATGTGAGTGAGTGAGTGACCAACAGTATGATGACCATATATATATATATATATATATATATATGTGTGTGTGTGTGTGTGTGTGTGTTTTTTTTGTTTTTTAAAAGTTGGGAAGGCAGAGCAAAGTAGATAGGGTAAGGATAGTGTTACAGCCACTGAATTAAGGCAGGTGTTGAGATTTTTTTTTACCTCACAGCAGAGAGATGGGGGTCAAAAGAGGTGCGATGTCATTTGCACAAGATACACAAGAAGAAGATAAGCGTAAAGCATTGGCGTTAGGAAAGAATAAAAGTAGTGAAGGAATCTTAGGAGCCGGAAGAAAATTGCTGGGGAGGACACAAAGGAGGGAATAGTTAGGCCAAAATGGTCTGACATATACGTACATATTTATGCCCCAATATTGTTATATTTACTTTGTTTATTATTATCGGCATGTCAACCTGCAATAAAAAAAAAAAATTGGAAATTCTTTTTTATGGCAAGGAGGCAGTAGTGTTGATGATAAAAGAGATTGCATTGTTGGTACTGGTGTTGGTCATGTGAACATGGATACTGGCGGGGAGGTAGAGGCAGACTAGTGAAAAAATTGCTGGCTGTTGCTCTATTTTATTTATCCTAGGAGCTGTGGCCACTTATCACGATCACTCTTCTAGTCATTGCATTCCCCCAGCAGCAACTGCATTCAGAAAGATCCAAAGCCCTCATTGGAATTGAGTTAAAGGGCACTAACATCCACATGGCATTGCATTCAATTGGTGGAAAAATCATCAATCTCACCCACATCAGAGCAGGTTTCAGAGTCCTTGGAATACGTGATTTTGAATTTTAACCGAATTTTTTCCTGTTTAAAAAAAAAAAAAAAAAAAAAATAACTTTAAGAAGAAGTTTACATACATAAAACATAAGAGATTGCAGTTAATGTACATTACATACTAACATGCACACATAAACTTACACACCAAAAACAAGAAAAAAATATTAACACATACACCAAAAAATTTTTTTCTTTTTTTTGGTGTGCATGTTAATTTTTTTTCTTTAACACACACACCAAAAAAATGAAAAAAAACAATTAAAACGCACACGCACAAAAAAAAACTAACACGCACGCACGCACAAAATAACTAACACGCACGCACGCACGCACAAAATAACTAACACGCACGCACGCACAAAAAAACTAACACGCACGCACAAAAAAAACTAACACACACGCACGCACAAAAAAACTAACACGCACGCACGCACAAAAAAACTAACACGCACGCACGCACAAAAAACTAACACGCACGCACGCACAAAAAAACTAACACGCACGCACGCACAAAAAAACTAACACGCACGCACGCACAAAAAAACTAACACGCACACACACAAAAAAACTAACACAAAAAAACTAACACACAAAAAAAACTAACACGCACACACAAAAAAACTAACACGCACACACACAAAAAAACTAACACGCACACACAAAAAAACTAACACGCACACACAAAAAAACTAACACGCACACACAAAAAAACTAACACGCACACACAAAAAAACTAACACGCACACACAAAAAAACTAACACGCACACACACAAAAAAACTAACACGCACACACACAAAAAAACTAACACGCACACACACAAAAAAACTAACACGCACACACACAAAAAACTAACATGCACAAAAAACTAACACGCACACACACAAAAAACTAACACACACAAAAAACTAACACGCACAAAAAACTAACACGCACAAAAAACTAACACGCACAAAAAACTAACACGCACAAAAAACTAACACGCACAAAAAACTAACACGCACACACACAAAAAACTAACATGCACACACACAAAAACTAACATGCACACACACAAAAAACTAACACGCACACACACAAAAAACTAACACGCACACACACAAAACTAACACGCACACACACAAAACTAACACGCACACACACAAAACTAAAACACACATAAAAAATTTGTAAAAAATAAAAAAAAACACACAAACAAGATCTTACCCACCAGATACATCCTTATGCATATATATATATAGATACACATACACACAAAGAAAAACAGGTAATAACTGATGCATATAAAATGAAGAGAATTTATGATAATTTCTTTTTTTATATTTCTTTTTTATGGTTTACTAATCTCTTGAAAGTTATTTAAAGCTGGAAAATATATTTGAAAGCATTTTGTTTTTTGTTTTGTCGATAATGTTTTTTACATCTTTTTTTACTGATCCAGGTTTTACTAATTAAGCGATACTTGCCAGAAGAAAAAGGTGGATCCGTAGCCGTTTCCTAAAGGTGTCGGCACATAAGTGAATATAAAGAAAGAAACCAATTGGAACTCGGTTCACCAACTTTACAAGATTTACAATTCCTAGCCATTATCCATTAAATAACACGCACAAACAAGCTTACAACACCTGATATTCCCAAGTAGTCACCCATCTAAGTACTTGCCAGGCTCGACATTGATTAACTTGTACAAGAACTGTAACGTAATATGATCGTAAGCCAAGAATGTCAGAAAAGACAAAAATAATTATCAGCAAATGAAGTTAGAAATAAAGTCAGTGAGAAGACGAAGTGATAAATGGATTCAATAAATGACTTACTTTTTGAGGATTAGCTATCAACATGACTTGTGTAATGGCTGCTGGCGGAAGAATCGGATTGTAAGTGGGCAGATCTGTAGCCGAGGGAGGTTGCAGCTTCACTTTCATCACCTGAAAAGAGGAACAAAAAAAGCCGTATTACTTATATCCCCACCGATCGGGCTGTGAGAATTAGAATTTTTTATAAAGCTCAGTTTCGTAACCAAAATCTTAGATCATTTTTACTGTTCAATAATTCAAATACGTAAAAAAAATTTTCAAATTATAAACGAGATAAAAGAAAATTAAATCCGTGCTGTTTTCGATAATTTTGTTGGGTGAATATTTCAAGGTGTTGTAAATGTCCGAAAAAGAACTGGAATTGGGTCCCAAAGGGAAGGAGAATGCTTAATTAGCATTAAACAAAGTGTATCTAATATTAAATCTACTTGAAGTTCGTAAGATCTCACTCCATAGTGACAGAAGCAAATCGTCAGTCAGTCAGTTAAGTGACATACGTAATACACGCTTGGGCGATCATGTCTCTTTCGAGACATGACTGACTGGGCAGAAGATTATCCCGCAGTAGGTTGCCATTACTTTCTGCGATAGACTGGTTGCCAACCAAGGCTATAGAACCCAACCTGTCCTGTTATTTAACCTATAACTGGAGGGAAGAGACAGATTAATACCTTTCCCCAAGGGGATTTGTGCATAAGTGAATGCAATAAATTCAAATGGAATTCGAACTCGGCTCCCCGATTTCTCATTGCAAGCAGATATCCACTGCACCACAACGCACATCCTAGTAACTTCTTAAAAATATTTCCTTACTTTGCCTTAAATTTGTTTTTAATGGTTGTACTTCCTCACTTATTCTTTAAGGAATACAAGAAACAAAGAATTATTTTCACCAAAAAAAACTGTCAAACCTTCAGCCACAATACTTCAAATGTATAGAAGACTAATTTGAATAAATGAAAATGAAAAAAGATACAGATGATGAAAGGGACCAATACACGAAAACAGAAGAAAACGCAGAAACAATCCATGCATTAGAAGTGAAGAAACTGACTTCCAGATTCAGAACTAACCTTCTCTTGTTCCCCTGACACTGGATATAATATACACCTGATGAATTTTTTGGTTTTTTTTTAATCATATCACCCCGAGCAAGGCGGTAACGCCACTGATGCGCGGGGGGGGCTACGTAAGAGTGGAGAGATTGGAAAAGAGAAAACTGGAAACCGCATCCTAAACAGGAAACAAGAGATGAGCCTCTTCACCTGTTCAATAGACGTAGGTGGAGTGTGAACCGGGCGATAGTTTATTCTATCTACTCCGCTTGAATCTATCTACTAGTCTATGCTATCCTTGTTAATGACCTTTCATTTCCACATCATCCAGCCCATTTCTGAATGCTTAAATGCTGTGATGAAACCAAAATGAGCATACTAAAGAACTTAGAAATTAATAACAATAATTCAGGTGAGAATTTCAGATAATATTTTGTAATTTTTGCAAGGCTTAAATGAAAATTTAAAATTGTCCCTAATTTTAATCTATATATATATATAAATAAATAAAAAAGGCAATCTGTGAGTTTGTGTGTGACTGTTCCCTATACATGCCTACATTTTTTAAGCTACGCCATTCTAACTTTCTAAGGACACATATCTACAGGAAAGCCAGGTCGGCACATACTTTTTAAGTTTAAGTTTTCCCTTCTGCACTTTTTGACCAATGGAGCCGATTGTTTACATTTGCTCCATAAAACATCTAAGGTCTAAGATGGTTGCTAAATTACGTCACAGAAATCAAATCACACCTGACAAACACGACTAAAATATTTTTTTATTAAAAAAAGAGCCTTTATATTTAATTTTCATTCCGACGTTTTAAAAATTAATTTGGTCAACAAAAAAATGTGAATATTTTTCCCCGTAATATTTTGAAACAAAAAAAAAAAAAAAAAAAAAAAAATATAAAGCTTTAACAAAATAAATAATTTTTATTTTTATGTTAAATTCATTTAGTCAAGAAAAAATGTAAATATTTTCCGCCCATAATTTTAAAACAAAAACAAACGCAATGTTGTTTACAATACATGCTGCACATGAAGCAGAAACACTGGAAGAGCGACATTCCTGACGTGTCCATGATGCAAATGCAACGCGTAAAATGTTCTATTAAAATGTTCTCAGTTGCACGGGCAACGCTGGGCTATGATGCTAGTTCTAGTTAAAGCAAGAATTTAATTTAGGTTGCCATTACTTTCAAACGCAATGTTGTTCACAATACGTGCAACATGCAAAGCAGAAAAACTGGAAGAGCAACATTCCCGACACGTCCATAATGCAAAGGCGACACGTAAAATGTTCTATTAAAATGTTCTGAGTTGCACGGGCAACGTCGGGCTATGATGCTAGTTCTAGTTAAAGCAAGAATTTAACATTTGCTATGTGAAGACTGTCCTTCAATATGGCAGTGAATGTTGGAAAATCTCAAAGATGAAGGAGAGATTTGAAGCAACCAAAGCATGGTTCTACAGAAGGATGCAGTGGATACCATGGACTGAGCATGTGAGCAATGGAGAGGATGGAAATGAAAATGAAACTAATACTTAACATCAGGAAAAGACAGCTGCTCTTGGGACATGTAATGAGAAAGGAGGGCTTGGAGAATCTGATACTCACAGGTCAGAAAGAAAGAGAGATAGAAGAAAGTAATATGTGACATACTTGATGGGCTTGAGCAAATGAGTTTGGGGTGGAGTAACAGGAGAAAGCGTGTTATGGATCACTAAAGACAGGTAGATGTGGAGGGCCATGATCGCCTACGTCCTGAAGTGACACGGCACATAGAAGAAGAACTGACGTGAAGTAAATTTAATTCTTTGTTAACCAAAAATTGATTAAATGTTAAAAATATTCAACTTTTTGCACACTTTCCAGACAAATTTGTCAGTTTTCAATGTCTGAGCAAATGATAATTATCAGATGAAGGGAATTTATCTAAAAGATATTTACACTACCGGCCATAATTATTAGGCCACCCCAGTTTTTTTTTTTTAAGAAATCATGTTTTTCATACTATTTTTAGTAATTATTGCCAAATGAAAATAGAATAGTTCTCTTGTTATTACTTTTCAAAACTTTACAAGGCAAGGAAGCAAAGATGAACTCATCCAAATCACCCTAAATTTTCTTCATTCTTTCATTGATAAAACTGCAATATAGGTAATTATTAAATATTTCTAGATTCATTTGATGCACATGTTTTTGTGCAGTATTAACAATAGAGCAATTCTATTTTCATTTACAATTATACACTTGGCAATAAATACTAAAACATAGTATGAAATAACGTCATTTTTTTAAAAAAACACTAGAGTGGCCTAATAATTATGGCCGGTAGTGTATGTAGTGAGAAGTATTTTGCTAAAAATACCCAAGTCATTTCTCAGAAAAAATAAATTTGATATCACTTGGCCTTTAAATAACAGGCATAATGCAAAGATGAGATCAAATTGTAATAACAAAACTTAAAAACATTTTAACTGTCCACTCCAAAAGGACATTTTTTTTTTCTTTTTGACAGAGAATCAAGCCATTTGCAAAGCCAATGACACTAATCACAAGAATATCTGACTTTTGCTGATTCAATCAATCAATATTAAGATGAGACTGAAGAAATAAGTGTATTAAAAAGAAGAGAAATGGTTATAATGAATTGAAACAACATTGCTGTACTGAAATAAAAAAGAAAAAAAAATTAAACTAAAAATAACTGAATATTAGCAGACAAAAAAAAAAAATGGTTTTCATTTTTTTTTTTTTCGAAAACGGAATAATTTTAAAATATTCTGGTTATATTTTTTTTTTTATATATATTTCTATACAGCAAACAAGGGTGTACTCAAAAGAAAGAATATATTTATTTAATGGTTACATTATATTGACGCTTAAACAAAATACAATCCAAGGGAGATAACATCTACCATCGTCACGCACACAAAGGATACAGAGTTATTTCCACTACACACCGTTTCATTAATCCAAAAAACGGGAATCAAAAAATGAACAGGTTGCTTACAGAGCCCTTAGATACAACGGGATTAGGTAATACTTATATTAATGTTAATCCAATTTGTAAAACTTGATTTTATGGATTTACTGTAGAGTTAACCTTCCAGAAAAATTGTCTTCAACTTAAAATCATTTTTTTTTGTTTTTTTGTTTTTATTTTCCTCACAAATTAATAAGTTTCAACCACTTTTGTAATTTTACTAGTATTTAAATTTCAACTCAAGATCAGTAGCTTTTCATTGCAACTACTCAGACAATTTGGGTTTTATTCATATTTTTAAAATAGCTTTTAAAACCATAAAAATTGCCAAGGGAGTCTACAGTATTAGTGTTGTCAATAGAAAAACTGTTTTCTTAACACGCCTGATTTTTTGTGGGGACAAAGTTAAACTTTGACAGTATTTCAAAACAGAATAAACTAAGCTAACAGCAACATGATGTCAAAACTGGAAATGGATTCATTGACTGCAGGAAACTGTTTAGAATATAAACAAATTGACTGTTCTACAAAGTTAGTTTTTCCAGTTTACCTTCTTTGAGACAAAATCTCACTTGGCCAGAAGACATCCAAATTTGATGATTTCCCATAATTCATCACTTGGGTACAGATTATTTAATTCTCTAACAAATTTAACATGACATATGTACTGTAATAAAGCCATTTACTTTTGTCTCTAAACAGAACTTCTCCTTTGTTAATTAGAAAATATGATTCACCATTGACTGGAACTAGCTATTTCAAATTAATTCTTAAAGATTTTAAGAAAAATGGTTCATATTAAAGTACTTTAAAATCCTCTTCAACTTTTTTTTTCCACAAAATGATTATTCTTAATCCATAAAGTATGAAGTAACTTCAAATCTTGCAAACAGGATTGTCATGTTGCCATATTTCCATTGGCTACAAACTGAAAACTCATGTGAGATTTGAACCCAGATCTCATAGTCAGAACACTAACCACTGCCACACACCCATTCTAATCATTTAGCCAGACTCCCATTGAAAACAGGAAGCCATTCTAAAAGGTAAGGTTTCACATTTCTAATCTTTACAATTTTAGAGATATATCAGGAGGTACTGAAAAGTTCTGGAACTGACCCACTTCCAATATCTGGCTGTAAGATTAAAGGTTTTTGAAACTTATTCTTAGTTAGACTAAGAACTTTTCAAGACACTCTTCATAATAGCAACAGATAAGTAATCTTGTTTACAAATGTTTATCTAACAGACAAACATTAATTTTTATTTTGGTGTTAGAAGGAACAAATTTTACTTGAATTACATTTAGGTGTTGATCAAAAGTAAATACCTGAGATTATAATTCAACTAATGGAGCCAGTGAAAGCTTTCAAATGACTATTTCCTCAGTTTAATTTTGGATGAAAAACATCCCCCCACCATGCAAAAAAAATGAAAAGATTAGTAGATTTTACATTATTCCAACCTTCTAAATAAGAAGAATTTACTGCTTGCCTTATAAATACATTATTTGAATTTCTGGCCTTATTGTCCCCTTCTACTCAAGTTCAAAAGCGGGATTTAAATTAATAATTGTTAAAATTAATTATTAATTTAACTATTTGCCACTTCTAGTTAGAATCTCTTATGGGGAAACACACCAATTCCTCAGATAATGGACTCTCCCTCCTATATTAATAAGAATTAACAGGAAGTTAACGTAAGGAGTTCTTGGGAAGTTCATAGAAGTTCTAGAAAGTTCTTTAGAGTTCTATTGGAGTTCAGTAGAACTACTAGTTAGTTCCAGGTTAGACATAGTTGGACTAAGGCAGTTGATATTAGTTGGCAGTTAGCCGAATACTAAGGAGTCAGCTTTCAGTGAAAGATTACCAAGTTCTTAACATTTTGGGTATGTTAAATTGATTAGCAACTGACATAGCACGATTATAACCATCAGTGCGAAAACTACTCCACGACAGAATCAAAAAGAAACACACACACACACATTATATATATATATATATATATATATATATATAGAGAGAGAGAGAGAGAGAATGGCAACCCATGAAGATGGAGAGGATAATCCAAAACAAATTTGTTTAAATAATATAAAATATTCAGTCAGTTAAGTGCCATACGTGATACACGCTTGGGCAATCATGTCTCTTTTGAGACATGACTGACTGGCCAGAAGATTATCCCGCAGTAGGTTGCCATTGCTTTTTGCAGTAGACTGGTTGCCATCCAAAGCTATAGAACCCAATCTACCCTGTTATTTAACTGGAAGGAAGAGACGGATTAATACCTTTCTCAAGGGTATTTGTGCGTAAGTGAATGTAAAGAATCCAACTGGAATTCGAACTCTGCTCTCCGATTTGTCATTCCAAGTCGATATCCACTGCACCACAACGCACATAAACAGACGGCTCAATGGATATTATCCAAAGCAAAAAGAACCACATTTTGAATTGCGATACATTATACGTACGTGTAATTGATCAAAGTCACACTGTTCACTCGGCTCATTTATTTAGCATCGACAATTTGTATGTATATTTCTTGTGAATGGAATCGGAATTGCATGGATCTATTCATATTATGCATTTGGTATGAATATAAAATTTACTTTTAGAAAAACAAACTTAAAGCAAATTCTGAAACCAAGATAAACTAAATAATCTGCAACAAGTTCAATGAACTCAATAACAGATTAAATATGTACTTTTAAAAACAAAAATATACTAACCCTGACGAGTGAGAACGATGTCCTCACAAAGCTTCAAAGTCAACATGACTACTCAATTAAAGTGATAAACGCTTTTCACTTATATATATTTGTGATATACATATAAAAGCTTTTTTATCGACAAAAACTGATTAGACATAAAAATATTCTTGGATAAATTTTAACAAAATATAATCAAGTTATAAAATTATGTTGAAGGAATGATAATGATAATGATGATGATAATGAAGCAGATTAAGTCACATAGAAAGATAAGCTTAACTGTTTCAAAATGTTACGACTACTGACATACTTAAATGAGAAGTTCCCAAAAAGAAACATTTAGAAATAAACTATAGAGTCTGAAAGATTTTGTCAAGCGATTCAATATTTATCATTAGCAAAGGAGGTTTGTCTTTCTTTTTTCCATGAAAATCTTAAAAATTGACTAATGAACACCATTGCTATATCACATTTATTCAAGTTTACGGTCATATCACATTGAATACACTGGTTCTCGTCCATTCATTGAAGTTAAGCAACATTGAGCCTGGTCAGTACTTAGATGGGTGACCGCTTGAGAATACCAGCTGCTGTAAGCATTTCTTGACGGATGTGCATTGTGGTGCAATGGATATCGGCTCGGAAAGAGAAATCGGAGAGCCAAGTTCAAATTCCAGTTGAATGCCCAGCATTCACTTACGCGCTAATACCCTTAGGAATGGTGTTAATCCATCCCTCCTCTCCAGTTATGGGTTAAATAACAGGACAGAGTGGGTTCTATAGCCTTGGTTGTAACCAGTCTACCACAGCAGGTATTGGCAACCTGTTGTGTGATAATTAAAATGCATGAGATCTATACAGGGTAGGACTTGGGGACCCTGCCCTTAAACAAATCCCAACAAATCTTTTCCCATCGCTTGGGAGGAAGCCGGCTCGACCTGACCAGGGTGAATGCCAAAACAGGTACAGTACATTTATTCAAGCATATTTTTTATAATTTGTTTAAATGTCATGCAGATTTTGAGATATATATATATATATCAGTTATCCTGAAGCTCTATAAGAAAAAAATAAAATCAGGTTATAACCAATATTGTCTTCATTCAAGTTCAAGCCTTATACAATTTGGAGACCTTACTGCCTGACATTTTTGGGCTAAAATCCATTCCAGACAATCAGTAAAACAATGTACCAATTTTACTTACCTTGGGAACTGCGGCTTGAAACAAAAAACTTTTGACTGGACATGAGTTTCTACTCATCACTGACACAACCATCACAAGAACATCAGGCCGCGGCTTGTTTTTGGCAAAATGAAAAACTATCTTCAGTCCATCTTTGTCATATGCATTAATTGATGGTGAGGTGCCTAAGCAACAAAAAAAATACATAAATAAGTAAAAATAAAAATTATTTGTTCAACATTTCATATGTAATTTGACAAAACAGATTGCTGAAATAGTAGTTAACCATTATCATCATTAACCATTGGAATTAAGCAAGGAAACAGTTCTTGGAGAAAATGTCAGGCGAGCCTTATTCTAAACTACTTCTTCAACTCTGTACTTCTAATTTACTCAGTCTAAACTCTGAAATTTTATTTACTATTATTTTTTTTTCCCCTCAATAGTAGAGATATATCCCTTGTTTAAGACTAGGTTTCTGGTTCCTTCTAAAGTCTTTTACTCCTAATAGCCCCTTATTTTCCATTATTAACTCAATGCTCCAAGTTTTGTCCACCTCTGCTGTGGCCAGATATTGAACTCACAACTCCTAGGGTAAAGTCACTGGATTACTTCAACCAACACTTATCAACTGGACCATATGACATTTAGAACCCGAGAAATCTGGAATAGGCATCGCATGTGGAACTAGAACAATCTACCCACAATAAGGGAGAAAGGGTTTGGTCCAAAATTCCAATCACATGAAGAAGGCCAGTGTGTACAATGGCTAAAATGTTGTGAATAAGGTAACAAAGATGAGGACGATAGTCTGAACAATGTAAATCATTACAATAACACACTTTAGCAATATAGACAGATAAATTCTTGATATTTGAGCTTCTGAAGATGTGTCATTGGTCATGATTTCACATCTGATCAAAAGTTGATGAAATGGAAAAAGACCATGTTGACAGGTGTTTCATGGTGAGGCCCCTGGAGTTAAATATCATTTCTACCAAGTTCTGTTCTGCACTTTAACCTTACGTTGGGGATAAATCTAAGCATGACTTTACTAGGATGACTGATCAAGCTTGACAGAACTGTCATTTTGGCAATGACAGAGATTCTTTTTTTTTTAGAGGTAGATGTAGACAGTTCACTACTTTTGACCAATTCTTTTTGTCGCACATCTTCTGGAAAGATTCTCTCAAAGTCTTTGTCAGCATTTTACCCCCTGTTGTTCAGCAGTTCTGCAAGAATGTTGTCCATCTTGAGCAAATTGCCTGTTTCAAGACTTTTCTGCTGCTTCCATTTCCTCACTTATCGCAGGAGTACTTTTGATAACTTGGCTTGCCAAGTCTGAAGGTGTCTAGGAAAAGCTCATAATTACACAGACATTTGTAGCATTCCATCTAATTCACTAGGACTTCACTTTGTCAGTTTGTCGTATTTGTCTTCAATGGTAGCAACAGCTCTGGTTTTGTTGGTCCTCATGATTGCAAAAGATTTGATCCTTGTTGTCAGCTTCCAGATTTTCTTGATGACAACAAACTACAATTGCAGAAGAAAAATTTTTTTATTTAGTTATACTCTCAGATTAAGCTGCCAAATCAACCATCCGACCATACATGGAATATTGTTGTCATATCTGGTCAGGCACCCCTGCTGTTTGCCTCAGTGTTCTCGACAGGCTCCAAAGGAGAATCTGTAATGTGATTGGTCCTAACCTGGCAGCTCAACTCCAGCCACTTTCTCATAGGCGGGACGTGGCTTCCCTCTGTCTCTTCTACAAATATTTTCATGACTTCTGCTCTGACAAACTTGGGTCACTGGTGCCTCCTCCACAAGAATTTACTCAGGCAACCAGACTAGCATCAAGGTCCCACCCTTTTACAGTTAGATCAAACAAAAGCAGGTGACAATTCTACTCCAGCAGCTTCTTTTCTCGCGCTTCCCGTCTGTGGAACTCCCTTTCATATACTTGCTTTCCTGATGGCTACAATCTCCAGGAATTTAAATGCAAAGTCAATTCCCATCTCGTATCCACTTAACTCCAGCTGTTTCTACATCACCCCGTGTATCTTGTTCTTTTCCTTTCTCTCTACCTTCACATGTCTTCAAATCCTTCTCTTGCCCTTTCTCTTTCACCCTTTATAGCTGATTCATCTTTGTCTTCACTCTGTTCCTGCCTAAAACTAACTCTTATGTATCCTCCTGCACATCAGTGGCAGTACCACCTTGCTTGGGGTGAAATGATTAAAAAAAAACACAGAAACATCATTAAAACTAAGCCTAATTCCTAGCCGGTTTTCATGACACAATTTAAAAATATACGGATATGAATAATTGCAAATCATTTCTTCCAAAGCAAAATAGTGAAAATTTAAACAGGGGATCTTTCTTACCTGGTTCAACAGTATCCAAAGGTACAAAGACATCAGAGAGGGAAATTGGTTCCTTGGGCAGGATGGTTGGGGAGTTAGAGCCAATGCTGAGCGTGTCAGCACATGACTCTTGGGAGGTTGGCACCAGAAGGGTTGGACTAGGAGACAAAATACTTCCAGTAGAACCAACAGCTACTGTACCATTGAAGAGATCATTTAGGGTGCTGTCAGCAGTGATCGTGCTCATAGTGGAGGTTGTAGTCGTGGTTGCAAGGCTACTAACAACTGATGGTGTTGGACTGGAAGACCTGCACACGATAATGAAATATGCAAACATGATTTATTTATAAAGACCCTCCTGTATGCTTCATGCATTCATCAAGTTGAGATTTTCTGAGAGTTTCACACAGGTCTATTTCATTTTTATTGAGTTTTTTGTAAACCTAAATTGGTGCATTTAAATAAGCAGTACATTCTAATCATTGTGAGGGCCATTTTTTCTGTTGAAATGGAAAGAGCTTTATTTTATACATTAACTACAAGACAATTGTGACAAAATTTAATGACATCAGAAGACCAGACAAAACCCTGCCAAATAAGTTATCCCCTCTCATCTACTGCTTATCTTTGCCACTCAATTAACAACAAACTAAAGAAATACAGATTTCAACATGACATTTGTATGCACATATATATATATATATATATATATATATATATACGTGCATGTGTGTGTGCGCGCTACAAAGATTAATGAAATAGTTATAAACAACCAACAATTTGAAATTATTTGTTTGAACATCATTTTTGATTGATACTCGTATTTAAGTAGATATTCTGTTTTTAATCAAACGGTATTATATATTTATTTCTACTGGCCTGATTATTTACGATAAACCATTGTTACAAAAATGTGTGTCATTCTGCAGGATCCGAACCTGCGACCTCTATCCACATAAAAGAAGCCACCAAGTGATCTGGCGCGTCTTAGCTCTCTCGACCACAAATGACGATCAGTCGAAACGAAATCAAATCCTGCCGAATGATACACATTTTCATAACAAAAATTTATCGTAAATAATCAGGCCAGTAGAAATAAATATATAATACTGTTTGATTATTAACAGAATATCTACTTAAAAACAAGTATCGATCAAAAACAATGTTCAAACACACATGCACACACACACACACACAGATATATATTCAGTCTGGGTAGTTAAGTAACCAGATTTAAGCGGGGGAGACATGCTCACAGAAATTTTGATGGCTATGACTGGGTTCTCCTGCTTGTGTAGCATGGTACAGAATCCTGTTGCCAGACAAAGGCTCTTCCAGCCTCTTGATCCAGGGCAGGACTACCTCCTCAAGGCACTTCATGTAGGCCTCCATGTTGAGTCTGTTCCTTAAAGAAAGATGAACCAAGGCATAACATCACCATCACTCCAAACACCATGATGATGATGATGATGACTGGATATTTGGTTCCCATCCCTCTCAGTACATCTTTTGGGGGTCACAGCAAAGCCAATGGTTGTCCTGTGCATTCACCATTTTATCCTGGCAGAAATTTTTCTTTTCTGAGAAAAACCAAAGCACATTATATTGGAGGAGATGCTTAAGTTTGTTCAAAAGCTCCATAGCATGGACTTTCCTTTTGTCCTTTATGGTTTGAGATAAAAATTGTCCCTTTCTCATCTTGTCTGAGAAATACAGAATGTCGTTATGCACTACATGCCTGATAAGAAACTCAGACACTCCTGTGTCCCAGGTAATGGACCTGATTGACTAGGAATAATCGTTGCTAATCATGGCCTGGATCTCATCAACAAATTTGGTAGTTCTTTTCTTATCAGAAAAGATCGAAGTGAGTTTTCCAAGCTGCCATACCTTCATAATCATTATTAGACTCATCCAACTCTTTCCAGATTCTCTATTTATGGTTGAGTGAAATGCGCCATGGCCTTACTATACTATGCAGTCAATAAAATCAGAAACAAACAATGCACAAAATTAAAAATATAAAAATGGCAATAATTTACCCATCACACCCTGTATATTTAAATCTCAACAATTAAACTAAATATCGTTGAGCATTTTGGTTGGAGAGATAATGACCAGTTTGAAAATGGTTTCAAGATAAACAAAAATATTCTCAGCAATAATCCTATTTACTATAATTAAGCTACATATATATATATATATTCCCTCCTGTCATGCTTAGGGGGGAAAACCTGTGAGGAAACAGTTAATAATCCTCTCAAATATTTTGCCATCATTTTTGACTGCAGGGGTACACTCATCGGTAAATTTTCGTTCTAAATCCCGACGCTTTTCCCCCAAAATCTGCCAAAATTCGTTGCATTACGCAGTACATCATTCTGCAGTTAATTACATGACTTCGTGAGAGTTACGGGAGAGAAAAAGTGCGAGATATAGTTCGTTTTTTTTATGGACTTTCAAAGCAAAAAAGGTAAGTTTCTTCAATAACCAATTGTTGATTTGAGTTCAGCATATACATTTGCACAGAAATAATGCTATTCTGGATAAATTTGAAAGGGGAAAAGCCGTCGGCACCTAAAACAAACATTTACCCACTCATCTTAGAAATTATTCTTCTCATTCAGTTACTTAACTTCAAAGGTTTACTCAAAAAAAAAAAAAAAAAAAAAATCAAATCTTTTTTGAAAAGACAATATGGTAAGATGATAGTGTCCCACTAAATGATAAATGAAAACAATTATTAAAATATCAGAAAAATAAACTGTTCCAAACTTTGTACTTTTAAAGTTAAAAGAAATTCTTTTGTCTTCATACAGACAACAAACATCCATTTAAATCTATTCAAAGTCATGCTTATCACTTAAGAATTTGATATTGCCTAGAAATAGTTTAAATACTTAATGAGAATTTAAATAACACTACAGATGAGTGTAAGCATAAAAGCTGTTCTATTTAACTTATAAGATTTTATATCTTAATTCCTTGTAAATAAACAGTTGCAAGTACAGAACAGGAATCAATACTAAGATTGCAGGTTCTTCTATAGATTTTCAATGCAATGTTATATTTTTAGACTTTACTTTATCTTCTTTAGGACTTAAAAAAAATGCAAGATTAAATTTTGAATTGTTAAAAAGTAAAATCTCAGAAAGAAACAAAATGAAGACTATCACCATTTAAGTCATATGATCGCATTAAAATGTTATTCCAAGGGAAACAACCCATCCTTGACGTAGTAGAGTTTACGTGTTAAGCAAATGTTCTGAATCTGTACTCGAAATTGTAGTACAGTTCAAAGAATTTATACAGGCACCTCCAAAACATTCGCAAAAACCCCCCAAAATTATTGCCAAAACATTTGTGTTATTAATATTAAAGATCAAAAGACATTTTGATGTCATTTTTTTTCTACCCATTTTAGAACCTTGGAAATAGTGGTTACAAATTTTGTTTTTCATACATCAATGCAAGACCATAAATTTGCATAGGAAAGTTGAATGTCATTTTTGTGGCTAAAAACACTTGGATTTGGAAATTCTTGGAAAAATTAGATAATTGTTGGATTTTAATTTAACTTTCAGGACTTATTCAGAAATGAATAAAATTATTTTTTTAAATGTTTCTTTTATAGAAAATCTTAGTAATTTTTTTTTTAAATCAATTACCCCCCATTCATTTACTTTTATAAGATTTTGAGAATTTTTTTTTTTTGTATTGCTTAATGCTTATATTAGTTATAAGAACTAGGTCAATAAGAATTTAAAACATGAATTCTTTTGGTCAAATAGGACCCCCAGTTACAGAAAACCTGCCCTGAATGATAAAATAAAAAAATGAAATAATTTATGCTTTTATAAATAAAATATATTATGGACACTATCATCTTTAAAATCATTTTTCAATGAAGAATTAATTTTTATAAGAATTGTTTCTATTTTATTTTAAATTTTAATTAGAATAATTTATAAACTTTTAGATCTTAAAATTCTATATTTATTTGTAGCAGTCAAGTAATACCATTATTAAAATAAATCTATAATTACTAATTATAAATAGTAAAGCTCACTATGTTTCAACAAATCCATGATTTTTAAAAAAAAAAAAAAAATTTTTGAATTTATGCCTGTATAAGCATGTCAATTTTTCTAAATATAGACATCTATACACAACACTATTAGAAAATAAGATAAATAACTATAGTAAAATTAAAATTTATTGGTTATTTATTACATTTGCTCAACAAGTGTCTTAAGTAAAGCTATAATGCCAAAGTACCTAAAATTTAATAAAATATCAGAACGCTTAGAATATTTTCTTAAATTCATAAGATTACTGGATTTATATATAAAAAAAAAAAAAGGCATTCACATTATATTCATCAAGTAATTTTTATAGTCATGTATCCCTTATTTAAATTTGCATCAAGCTGTCAATAGATCTTTCAACACCTCATAAAACACCCACCTCCATGTTAAACAATTATTTTCTGTAATATTTTAAACTAAAAGTAATATTTGTTTAAATTCAGATTAATTAAACTTTAAATCAGCTAATCTTTCTCAAAGTTTCACAAAATTATACTTTAATTTTTTAAAGATTGTAGCAAGAAAACGGATTCTGTAGCACAGACACTGGGAACACCCTTGCAGTGAATGTTGGTTTAGTACGCACTGACATAAACTATGCTAACAGACAAATTCCATCTGCTGATTCAAGAAAAACTCTTTTTTATATTTTCTAACCAAGCCAGAGAATGTGCATATTGGGTACACTGCCAGCCTCGATCCGACTCACTGACACAGGCACATCATCATTCAAGCACCGATACACAGTCTGCCTCGCTAACAATTCATTCATACATTTAAAAAATATTTTAAAAAGTGAAATGTCTCTTGAAGCACCTTACCATAAGTATCACACATTTTTGGGGGGATATATTAGATAATGCATTGTGGTGTGTTGAATATTGGCTCAAAACGAGAAATCGAAGAGCCAAGTTTGAATTCCAGTTGAATTTGTTGCATTCATTACGCGCAAATACCTGTGGGAAAGGTACTAATCTACCTCTTTTTCCCTCCAGCTATGGGTTAACAGGACTGATTGGGTTCTATAGCCTTGGTTGGCAACCAGTCTACTACAGAAAGTAATGGCAACCTACTTTAGGAAAATATTCTGCCCAGTCTCTTTTGAGATATACATGCTTGGGCAATCATAACATACAGCCTTTAACTGACTGACTGTTACCATATAGTGCATATTTATGTTCAAAGTAAATACGATATTAACTGTATATTAGTAGGTACTTACTCACAAGACATGTTGAAGTTAAGTGGGACTGAGGAAATCCAAGAATAACCTATGTAACAAGCTTGTGTTACACTGCAAAGAGCTACAAAAGTGAGGAAATTGTGGAGAGCCATGATCGTCTACATCCTAACAAGACACAGTACATAGAAGTAATAGCCACCTGACCTGGCAGCATGGGATTCATTAATAACAGCCGATCAAAACATTAAAATGTTGAATAATGTCTGAAGTAGAACTTGTGTTATCATCTCTCTTCCCATCACCAGGGAACCTCGACATGGTTTAATGGTCAGCAAGCTTGTCTCACTAGTTCCTATTACAACTGAGTAGTGAGTTTGATCCTCACTGGGTATCCCATACTTTTAGCTTTATGCTACAATACTTACATCTAAGCTGTGCTTAGAAAATCACCTCTTTTCCAACCACTAACAAATTAAGAATATTTACCAATGGCATTAATAACAAACAGAAACACATTTAATCACTTGCACAATACCAACCACCCTCTTCTCTTCTGTCCAATTTAATAAGTCACCAAGAAATTACACTTCTGGTTGGCTGTACTTGATTTTTAACAGTATCTCTTGTTCTTTATCTTTTCAACACGTTAAGGCCTACCAATATAATCTTCAGGTAGTGAATTTCAATATGACTCATAAAGTACTGAAAGTATTCACACGAGTTTTTTTTTTTTTTTTTGGGGGGGGGGGGGTTAATATCTCAAAACAATTTACAAAGAAATCATTGTCTCTATAGTGAGAGTGTTATCCTCTTTGCCATGGTCTAATGTGGATTGTTTTTAAGTGCCGCTTGGCTAGTACTTATATTGTTTTTTTTTTTCGTTTTTTTTTTTACCAGTTTTTTTCCCCTGGTGAATCACTTCTGTTCATCACATCTCATCAGTAGTCCTCTCTACTCTACAGCCTCCAACCAAAATGCTTAAAATTAATTGTCATTATTGTTGGAGAGGGGTTTATATATATATATATATATATATATTACACATGCAGAAAGGTGATAAAGTCATTCCCAAATATAATAAAAAAAATACATCAATTAAACAGTCACTGATATTTGCATCAGAGAGGATAGAGAAAAAAGTGTTACAAAGAGTTTATCATCTTTTCACTAATGTTAAAAAATTCCAACTGGAAACATTTAGTGAAAAATATTTACAAAGAATAAATGAGTAAAAAAAAAAAAAATTTGCTCAGAAAGATTGTATGTTAAAAAAAAAAAAAAAAAAAATAGGCAGGGAAAAATAAAACCAAGAGTTCGAAAGTTCATAGGCTGCTTCTACTCAACACCACTAAAATTAAGCAAAATACTCGAGTTTTCCCAACTTGTCTAGCCTTGAATAAAGTCAAGACACACTGTCGTTAATAAGTTTTGAATAAAGCAGAAATCTGAATGGCATAAGCATATAATGAATTAAACAGAAAATTTAAAAACTTACACAGCAGACACCAAATTTGATTTATCTTTAGAAAGTGACTGTTGCATCAAGGTTTGCCCCAAGATGTCTAACTCCTCCATGGCTTTCTTCTGAGAGTCTGTGATTGTGTTCTGGCAAGTAGCATTGGTACCTGCTTGAGATGTCTTTGATATAAGAGAGTCTGCAGACATAGGTGTAATGAGGCTGCCTGATGAGGATAGTGGGCTGCTGAAGACCTGAGGTTTAGCCATTGAACCTGAGCAAGAAAAAAAATACAACAAATCTTAAATGATTCGTGTATGCAGAAGAGAAAAAGTTTACCTCAAATCTCTAAATAATTAATGCAAAAACAAATGAGAGCAGATTTGAATTCCAGGTTTTAAAATACAGAAAATATCTGCATCACGTTTGATGTTGATGTAGAATTAAAATAATCCAATTTGTTGAATGTTTTTTCTTTTATTAATCTAATGTTAATCAGTGGAAAAACAGAATTACAGAAAGGAGACAAAATGTGAAACTTGTTTGCAATAATGGCATCCAAACTTTGCAGGAAACAGTTCTATAATGGCCGATAATCTTTAGGAAATTATTCTGCTTAATTTCTTTCCAATCTATATAGTATAAAAAGAATTAAACCATTTTGAGAATTTAATAGAAAACATTTAATTAAGGTACTTTCAGATTGAAATTCTGTTCTCATCGTATTTCTCTTCAAAAGTCTGATGCTTTTTAACTCTAATGTCATTAGTTGTGTTATGGTTTCTTAGCTACATTTGGACTAAATCCCTGCAGTCAAAAAACATCAAATGAAAGACATATCAAAATTTATGACCAGAAGATTTGCCACTTTTCATTTTTAAACTTCAAGATGATTTCTTTTGTCAGAATAAATTATGTTCATCACAGAAAATGCTCTTTCAGTCTCTGTAGAACTTACAGCAATGGTAGTACTATATTTTCAGCTATTACATATTGGTTGTTAATACAGGGTGAGGCAGAAAAGATGGCCGTTTGTGAAACAGCTGTTACTCAGCCCTAGGGGGAGACATATGTCTGACAGGTACTATTATGTTTTAGGTGTCTTAGCCTTTTTTATTTTCTTTTCAGTTGAAGCCATGGCGCTGTAAATGATAGAGCAATGCGTGCTCAACTACGACAGTTTCACGAAGAATAACAAAACTGTTACCACAGTTCTAGATTAGTTTTGTCACCAATTCTACATTCACTGAAATCAGGCTGCTCCTACTTGTAACACAATCTTACATTGGGTTCATGCACTACATACACAAGGTACACCAATGAAAAGCAGACAAGTGAGAAGTGAAAACCTGCATTTCCAATCCTGTAACTTGGTCCTTCAGCAACAGTTAAGACCAAGAGACAATACACAGTAGCTTAACTTCACACATCAGATGGAAACAATTTCTGAAGCAAATGACAACTTCATTTTGTTAATGAGTGATGAAGTTGTCCTCTCAACGGCATGGCAAACCAACAGAACTATCTTTATTGGGCTCTTGAAAATCTGAAAGAACTGCAAGAAAGACTACCACACAGCCCAAAAGTGACAGTTTGGTGTGCTGTTGAAAAAGCTGACATCACTGATTTTAACTTTTTTTGAAAACTATGATGGAAATGCTGTTACTGTGAACTTCAAGGGTTACATTGAGATAAACAACTTCTTTGTTCTTGAATTAGGATGAAAACATATTCCTATCCAATGTGTATGATTTCAGCAGGATGAACAGATGACCCACACAGCCAGAGCATCAATGGTCATTTTTCAACCTCTCTTTGGTGATGGTCTCATTTCAAGGTTTGCTGACACTTCTTGGGCCCCTTGGTTCCCTGATTTTTCCATGTGTGATTATTTCTTGTGAGAAAACCTCAAGGCATATGTGTATGAACATTAAACCCCATATATTAGACGATTTGAAGGCAGCTATTTGGGAGAAAGTCTCCCAAATCGACAGAGCATTGCTGAAAAGAGTTGAGGCCCACTTCCAAGAACACCTTCAGAAATACATCAATGAAAATGGACACCACATGAGGGATGTTGTTTTCCACATTTGGTTTTGCTAAATGCTAATTCAACATGTACACATTGATATCAATACAATTTCTATAAACTGAAATTAATGATTTTGTGAATTTTTTCAAAAACGTCTGTCCTCTGACTCACCCTGTATACAAGATTATTTTTGGATAATTCAACAACCAGTTTGCTAAGATTTTATAATTTTAAGAACTGGTTCACAAAATGATAGGATGTCATCACTGTCTTGAATATTAAACAAAATCAATTTACCACACATCAGAAGTGACCAAATAAATGCCTTTCCAGAAAATTTCTTTATTACTTATTGAAACTGCTGACCAGGATAAGAAAAACAAGAATTATAAACTTTCTCTCACCACTGTAATATGGGAAGTTATTTATGCATCAGGTTTTTCTTACACAAATAAAAATAGTTCCAAGTTGCAAATCTATTATTTTCCTCTTCCTCTTATCAGCCAGTCAGTTCTCAGTTAAGTGCCATATGTGATACACGCTTTGGGCAATCATGTCTCTTTCGAGACATGACTAACTGGGCAGAAGATTGTCTCGCAGTAGGTTGCTTTTGCTTTCTGCGATAGACTGGTTACCAGCCAGGGATATGGAACCCAATTTGTCCTATTATTTAACCCATAACTGGAGGGAAGAGATGGATTAATACCTCTCCCAAGGGTATTTGTGCGTAAGTGAATGCAAGGAATTGTACTGGAATTCAAACTCAGATACCAGATTTGTCATTTCGAGTCGATATCTACTGCACCACAAATTTCATCTATTTCTTTTCATTTGCAATCAAGAACACAATGTCAAAGTATAAAAATAAAATTAACCTGACAACTTTAATATTTAATCAGTTGTTAAGTAAAAGCTACACTGCATTTAAGTTTCTAAAACCAAGAAGTTAAAAACAAGCTCACTTAAAGTACCATCAAAATGAATAAGTTTCCTTTTAGGATCATGAATGTGACCAGCTAAGATTACTCTACACTGATTATTACTTCCGAGGTGTTGCTTACAAACAAAGCAATTATTAGGTAAATAATAATATTCTCACACTGTTAAATAACTTTAGTAAATCAACTGACATTTATATGGGTCACATGGTATTAATTTTGTTCCCCCCACCCCACCCCAAATTTTACATATTCTAATGTACTTGGTTAGCACTATGAACAATACTATTCTTTTCAATATATTGGTAACTAGCAGTATAGCCCGGTGTTGCTCGGGTATAATGAAAGCTTTAAAACTAATCCCTGGTCCTGGAGCTCAGACTCTTTGGACATTGGCACAAAAGACTAAAAAGCAATCGTTGTTTCCAGTTAAAGCGAAACCACAGACTGAAAGAAAAATGAATGGATGTAAGTCAAATTTTGATTTCCTGCTATCAATATCAAATAAGTTTTTTTTGTCGTAAACTGAATTTTGAAGGTTAAATAAGTCCTCTGAGTAAATGGTATCATGGCTGAGACTAAAAACTACAATTATACCTACTTAAAGCCAAACCCAAAGCAAAAACTAAAATAAAAGAACTGAAAAAATACAGATATACAGGCAGATAAACAGACACACAAACATCTTGCCTTTTTATATATATATATATATATATATATATATAATCAATTTTCTGCACTATTGTAAGTACTGCAACCTTGAAACTTCTGAATATTGTTTTTTATGTCTTTGTCTATGAGTGTATCAAATTTGATTAAAATCGGACCACTCCTTCTATAACCCAATTTTTTCGATTATCGCTATTTATCGGGGGTACCTCAACACAAAACCTAGACGCTTATAGTACAACTGTGTAAATTTTCAAGAAAATCGGTTCAGCCATTTCAGAGTCTATAGGTAACGGACACACACACACACACACACAGACAAAGTTCCATTTATAAATAAGTTTATATTGGTAATATTCTAAGCCAAAAAGAGTAAGTAAAGTCTCTAACCAGACATAAGAAGTCCACTGGTGGTTGTCGTTGAATTTGACATAGTTTGTGTCAATCCAGTAAACACAGATGACGTTGACATATTAGCCATGGCATTAGATCCACTCAGATTATAAACAGGAGGCTGGCTTCCACTTGTTGATAATAAAGTAGTTGATGGAGTTACATTGCCAAATGTCTGAAATTAGGAGAAAAGCAGAAATTGTTTATTTAACATAAAAGAGGTAACAAGATAGCAACACCTAAAGTTGTATATGTAGAAAAAAAGAACCCACCTGAATTGGTCACCAGAAAATACAAGTATAGCTGTACATTTCATCATGGCTTAGAGAAGCCACTACCACCATTAGAAACCCACTACCACCAGTTCAGATCTTGTTCACAAAGTGGCAGTACAGTAGCCCTGATATTATGCAACTATTGATAGAGTAACTTCTTTGGAGGCTATCCTAAGGTTGATACAGGATTATCAGACAGGTAATGCCAGCCTAGAGAAGTGTTTACTTCCAGCACCTTTTATGAAGAGGTAAATAATCTAAGTTTGAGAAGAAATTACAGGCATACAACTTGAAATGAAATCACATCAACAAAGGAATTAGGCAGCAAAGCTTCTACATGGGTCAGAAACATGCCTAAGCTCAATTGTGAGGACTAAAGGACCTACTAGGAGAAGTAGGGGTCACAAAGGCTTATTAGAGATGAGCCAACATCTCCTTGGCTTAATACTCTGTTAAAAGGTCTTGGCTGTATTTCATTTGTTATTCAGGCAGCTATTCAAATTATCATAAAACCTACAATTACCAAATACAATTTTTACATAAAACTACTGACTTACAAATCTTAAATAAAAGAATTATTTTAGTAAACATTCCAAATTCAGGGCCTTCTCACTCCTGTTGAAGGAACTACTCCCTGATTGACTGTTATCAGGCATTACGCAATACTCACCACATTTGATCAAGTGTAAATTGGTGAGGCTATTTAACCCATAGTTAGGGATAGATGGCTATTGATTCTGAGAAGTTCATCTGATATTTAACAGCTCTTGCTTTTTTTTGTTGCTGGAGTTCCACTTACCCTCTTCACCAGACCAGGGTCAGGCAGAAGATCCAATCTAGTCCCAAACTTCAAAAGTTTTGAATTCAGAGTTGCCCTTCTAGACTAGTTGCCACCCAAAGCTATAGGACCCAGTTTATCCTGCTATTTATCCATAGCTGGTGGAAGTAGAGATGGATTCATACCTTTTCCAAGGGTATAAGCACACAAGTGAATATAACCAACTTTAATGGAATTTGGATTCTGCTCTCAAATTCTTCAATCCGAGCCTCTATCTATTACTCCAATGTGCCTCCCAATAGTAAACATCATGAAATATTAATCTATAATTCTAACCTCTGTATAAGCATATAATTTTTTTTTTTTTTTTGCACATATCCAGAGCATGTTATAAAAACTGATCTCCATTGAAAGTAATATCAGAGTCACATTTGGTAATTAAGGTGAACAGTTCTTGGGGAAAATAATTCAAAATTTTAAGGAAGCTGTTTACTGTTAAGCTACAACACATGTACTTTTATGTAATTACAAAAAAGACATACTAATAATTTTATCATTGATTCAACAATTTCGTTTTTTTTCCACATGTTTACAAAATCAATAAATTTTATTTACCATATTTGACAGCATATAAGACACATGGGTGTATAAGATTCACCCCAATTTCATTTCAACAGGGCTAATCAAAAAAAAAAATTAGTAAAATTAATAGTAAATGGTACAGCCTCGGCTATATTTATGAGGTATGATTTTGGTTAAACAAGCAATGATAACAATTAAATGAAAAATAATAGGAAAAAAAAAGAACATGAGAAGAAAAATATTAATGAAGCAAATATATTTTACAAATATATAATTTGAATTCATTGCATATCATTTTAGTGAAACAAAAGTACTAATATTAAACGTGATAAAATTAATATAATGGATATTATCAATGATAACACTTAATCTCTTTTCACTGTCCTCATCTAAGGAAACCTCTCTTCTCATTCAATTTTGTACCAGTCACTTATTGCTTACCCACTTTCTACTGAATTCGTGTTTGTACTACTTGTTCCTGGACTTGAACTCACATATGAGTGGAAACAGGATGAGCAATAATTAAGCAGTATTAAAAAGCGAACAAGACAAAATATCCTTTAAAAGGGAGAACAGATTAAGAATAATCTACCCAGGAGATTAAATAAAAGATTCGTTTCTTCAGTTCCTTGAGGGTTCCCTGGATTGACAGAAATCCGAAAAAGGACAGCAAGCAAACTGAAACATTGTGATAGTAACAACAATATTAGTCTGAATGGGAATAACGATTGCCGTACTTGAAGGCATAAAAAAACCAACAGGTGTATAAAATGCACCCCAATTTCAGTAGCGCTGTTCAAGAAAAAATTAGTAATTAGTAAAATTAATAGTAAATGGTACAGCCTAGGCTATATTTATGAGGTACTAGCAGTATAGCCCGGCGTTGCTCGGGTGTAATGAAAGCTTTAAAACTAATCCATGGTCCTGGAGCTCAGACCCTTTGGACGTTGGCACGAAAGACTAAAAAGCAATAGTTGTTTCCAGTTAAAGCGAAACCGTAGACTGAAAGAAAAATGAATGGATGTAAGTCAAATTTTGATTTCCTGCTATCGATATCAAATAAGTTTTTTTTGTCGTAAACTGAATTTTGAAGGCTAAATAAGTCCTCTGAGTAAATGGTATCATGGCTGAGACTAAGAACTACAATTATACCTACTTAGAGCCAAACCCAAAGCAAAAACTAAAATAAAAGGGCTGAAAAAATACAGGCATACAGGCAGATAAACAGACACACACACACAAACATCTTGCCTTTTATATATAATCGATTTTCTGCAGTATTGTAAGAACTGCAACCTTGAAACTTCTGAATATAATTTCTTATGTCTTTGTCTATGAGTGTATCAAATTTGATTCAAATTGCACCATTCCTTCTATAACTCAATTTTTTCGATTATCGATATTTATCAGGGGTACCTCGACACAAAACCTAGCTAAGAACACTCGCAGATGCTTATAGTACAACTGTGTAAATTTTCAAGAAAATCGGTTCAGCCGTTTCGGAGTTTATAGGTAACGGATACACATACACACAGACACACACAAAGTTCCATTTATAAATAAGTTTAGATGATTTTGGTTAAACAAGCAATGATAATAATTAAATGAAAAATAATAGTGAAACAAAAGTTATTAAATGTGATGAAATTAATAAATCCTTTCACGGCTTCTGCTCCAATGAACTTAGTTCACTGGTACGCCCTATGTATAAATTTACATGAGCTACTAGACTAGCAACTAGGTCCCACCCTATTACAGTGAAACCAATAAAATGTAACCGCAATTTCTACTCTCACAGCTTCTTTTCTCGCACTTCCCACCTGTGGAATTCCCTTCCATATACTTGCTTCCCCAATAGCTACAATCTCCAGGAATTTAAATGTAAGGTTAATAAACATCTATCTCACCAACCCGCATCCATTCTCTCAATCTCTTTTCTCCATCCACTCCACCCCCATTACACCAGTATTCTCATCCGTCTATTACTCTCCTCCTGACATTTCCTATAACTAGCCCCTCTTTCTCATCACTTTCCGCTATATAACCACCTGGGCAACAGTGGCAATAAAATGCCTTGCTTGGGGTGAAATGATTAAAAAAATTGAAAAAAAAAAAAATAAATAAAAAAAAAATAAAAATAATGAATACTATCAATGATAACACTTTATCTATATAATAGCCTTTTAAATAATGACAATAGGTATATAAAAGTTACTCTAAAGTCTAAGCTAATAGGAGTTGCCAGGTAGCTAATTTCGACTGACTATCGTGAATTTTAAACCTACAAATGGTATATAAGATGCAAAGAAATTTTAAGACATTTTTAGTAAAAAAGTGCGTCTTATATGCCAAGAGTTGATAAATAATACAAGCAGTTCCATCCACCCTGAATAGGCTGGGGGTAAGTAACATAATCTATTGTCTTCAGAATGTGCAGCAGATGATAAATAGTCCTTACAAGAAAATATGGTCTAATCTGAAACTGAATTGAAATCATGACTTACTGTTGAAGTTCCAAAGATATCACTCAACTGATCCAAAGTAGAACTGCTCTCTTGGCTGGGATTGATCAAGGACGGAGCCAATGCAGGCTTCACATCTGAAGTGTCACTTAGACCTGAAATCAAAACAGACCAAAACTGAAATGAATATAGGTAACAAAAACTAACACAGGTAACTAACACAGGTAATGTATCCATTAATAACAGTTCTTAATTGTATTTTAGCATTATTGCTGAAAGTGCCAATTTATTTATGAACATGATAAAGTTTCTTAATTAAAGAACCGATTACTTACCCAGTGCCAAAAGTTGCTCATCTAGAATAGAAGCTCCTGTTCCAGATTCATTATTAACTGATACTTGTTTGCTTGGGGAGCTTGTACTTTGGTCAAAGCTGAGGTCAAGCAAAGAATGACTACCAATGTCTAGATAACAAAAGAAAAAAAAAACATCAGTTTCTAAATCTTACTAACCACCCTTAGACTTTAAAAGCTGAAAATTTTTTTTCTTTATGGTAGTCAACAAGGATCGAAACTACTGCACTTACAATAATGTCTGATATTTTTCATTTCAGAACATTTTCATTTATATTTAAATTCTATATCATTTAGAATAATTTAAGATAGATTCTAATAAATATAGGGTGTCCTTACTCTCTCTTTCTCTCAATAGTCATGAATGTGTAGGTGGCGTGATGGTTAACAATGCAGAAAATAGTCAGAAGACAAAGTTCAAATTTCAGCTGAGGCTGCTGCTGTCATTTCTCATTTCAGAATAATACTCATTTCTTCATCTCCCAGTTAAATCAAAGTCTCACCGTTTTACTGTTGAACTAGCTAGGTGCAACCGTACATTTATTTTTTTGACTCATAGTTTTCCTCGCACTTCTCACCTGTGAAATTCCCTTCCAATTTCTTGCTTACTTGCCACCTACAATTTTCAAAAATTCAAATGCAACATCAACCCCTTGCATTATAATAGCATTAGTGCCTTGGGGTGTGTTATATCCTTGAGAAAGGGTTTTTTTTTTTTTGGTTTTTTTTTTTAATTATTTCACCCCAAGCAAGGCATTCTACTGCCACTATTGCGCAGGAGGTTACATAGGAAAAAGTGATGAGAAAGAGTGGTTAGTTATAGGAAATGTCAGAAGGAGGGTGATAGATGAGTAAGGATATTGAGGATAAGGGTTGGGTAGATGGGAAGAGTGTTTGAGAGAATGGATGCGAGTTAGTGTGTTTGGAGGTGTCTATTGACCTTACATTTAAACTCCTGGAGATTGTAGCTGTTGGGGAAGCAAATATGTGGAAGGGAATTCCACAGGTGGGAAGTGCGAGAAAAGAAGCTGTTGGAGCAGAAATTGCAGTTACATTTTATCAATTTCACTGTAAAAGGGCAGGACCGAGTTGCTAATCTACAACTGTGCACCCATGTGGTAAACTACCAAATACAGACGATGTAAAGCAAGCCGGATTATCCTGTACAAGAGTGTCACGGAGAGATTAGTCTACTGCAATATACACTGCCAAATACTCTGCTAATCAGCAGCTATTACTCTCATATAACGGACTCATCCATCTTACCATACCAGAAGGACACTACAACATGTGAAATGATTAAAAAAAATAAATAAATAAATAAGTGATAGAACTTTATGATGACAATGTGTAATGCAAAGAAGTTAAACATAATGGTTGGTTGGTTGTTTTTATGGCATATCAACCTCGGAGGGTCATTTATTGCCAACTAAATTGTATTTATTTATTGCTGGTAATACCTTTTTCTTTCAACAATTTATTGTTGTTTTTTTTTTTTTATATATAAGTTTTGTGTCTAGTAATACTTTTTCTTTTTGAGTATCAAGATTTATTGGGATTTGTTTTTAAGGGCAGGGTCCCCAAGGCCTACCCTGTTATTTAACCCATAACTGGAAGGAAGGGACGGATTAATACCTTTCCCAAGGGTACCAGTGCTTAAGTGAATGCAGGGTATTCAACTGGAATTCGAACTCGGCTCACCGATTTCTCTTTCCGAGCCAATATCCACTGCACTACAACGCACATCTGTCACTAAACGCTTACAGCACCTGGTATTCCCAAGTGGTCACCCATCTAAGTACTGACCAGGCTCAACATTGCTTAACTTTGGTGATCAAGCGAGAACTGGTGTATTCAACGTGATATGGCCATAAGCTAAACATAATGGTTTCAATACAATGTGATGTATAGTAATTTTGTGAAATTAAAATATTTTGTGGATCATATATAGTATAATTAAAATAACTGCAGTTTTAACTTTTTTTTTTTTTTTATAAAACACTCTAGCACAGTTTTTCTTAACCATATTTTTTACGTCAGGGAAAACTTGTACAATAAAAGCTGAGGCATGCATTAAATTTTAATAGGAAAAATTAGTCATGAAATTGGAAAATAGGAATATTTTAATGACGTCTCCTGAAATAAGGATTTCTTTTTAAGACATTACATTGTATATTTAAACATGCTTATGCGAAAACCATGCTTGATGCTCTTTGACAATTTTTTTGAATGTTCAGCCAGATATGTCGTAAATATACTCTCATTTTATCATCAAATCATTTAATATTTTATCTATTTTTGCATTTAATATTTGTTTGTTTAGTAGCATATCAACTCCTTATGGCTCATTTAATGTCTAAATTTAATTTTCTTTACAAAAATATACTAGTGGTATTTTCACTATAAAAATGCATTTTTATACTTTCGTAATCTTTGAACCCAGTTGTGGGGGTGGGGGGTAAATGAGACCCTAACAGGTGCTACTACCACAGGTCAGGGTGAACTTTGGAATGACAGGGATGGTTCCATGCTCTTCAAAACCTCTAATTTCCCAATGAGAGGCCTTGCTGCTGGATGCAGTTTATCATCATACCCAGGACTCGCATTTAATGTGGATAAGAACAGAAAACTTAATTTTTTAAAATATAGAAATAATTTGTAAATTAGTCTTCTGTTAACTTGGAACACACACAACAACCTTTCAGTGCATATTGGGTGAAAAATGGAAGCCATGTACTTAATGTCTAACTTTTTAAAAATAAAGATTTTTTTTTTAATATAGAAATAATTTGTAAATTACTCATCTGTTAACTTGGGGCACACCTGACAAAGTTTCAAGGTACATTTTTGCATTTAATATTGGTAAGTACAAAAAATCTTAATTCAAAGAGGTGTAATATGGTAAATTGGAATGAAATATTCCATGCTTTACTAGTTCCCGAAGGATATTCGTCTTTAAAGAAAATAAAAATTAATCAATGGGAACTCCTTTTATGCTTGATTTGAAAGCCATGATCAGCAGATATAGTGACTAGGTCCTCTTCTTCTGTTAATGATATGCCAATATCATCAGTTGGAACGTCAGTTGACAGATGTGGCAGCCATGTGCTTGGTGTCTAACTTTTTAAAAACAAAAATTTTTTTTTAATATAGAAATAATTTGTAAATTACTCTTCTGATAACTTGGAACACACGACAACCTTTCAGTGCATATTGGGTGAGAAATGTTACTGTGGATAGACATGATGAAATGAATGCTTTCTAAAATAAAAGTTTGTAACAAATTTTTTGTGACTAATAATAAACAAAAGCTTAATTTTCTATCTAGATTATTGTAACAAGACTCACCAGATGATCCATCTACTTTCATTTTGTATTGATTCATAACTTTCATCACATCATCATTGGCTCTTAAAATATCACCTGCAAAATAGGAGAAAAAGTCAGAATATCTACCAAAGCATTTACGTCATAATATTTCTCTGGCTATCATTGCTTTTAATTTCTTTATATATACTTGCTGAAATGCCAAAGTATTTTTTTTTGGTTGTGTTTTTTTTTTGGGTTTTTTTTTTTGGTTTTTCACATTGATTTATTCCATAGATTCTTAAAGTAGTAAGAGGGTACAAAAAGAAAACATTCAAAATTGACATATTTTCCATTTCAATGAAGCAGACATTAAACACATGAGTGCACTATAATCTCTTACCTTATCATTGTTTTTTTGTTTGTTCTTTTTTTTTGTGTGTATGCTAAAATTAGTGTCTGATATATTTTTCTTTGATCTTCCCCATAATACAAACAGAATGGTTCATTTGAAGTCGTGGCAAGGGTATGAAATAAGATAGCCACCACAAGACTTGTTTTAATACCTTTAATTCTAACAACACATACAGCTACAACATGCCCCAGAGTGAGGTTAACCAGAAGTAAACAAAAGAATTAGCTAATCAACTGCTCTCTCTTCACAGAAAATGAGAGAGAGAGAGAGTGAGAGAGAGAGAGAGTGAGAGAGAGAGAGAGAGTGAGAGAGAGAGATGAGAGAGAGAGAGAGTGAGAGAGAGAGTGAGAGAGAGAGTGAGAGAGAGAGAGAGAGTGTGAGAGAGAGTGAGAGTGAGAGAGAGTGTGAGAGAGAGAGTGAGAGAGAGTGTGAGAGAGAGTGTGAGAGAGAGTGTGAGAGAGAGAGTGTGAGAGAGAGAGTGTGAGAGAGAGAGTGTGAGAGAGAGAGTGTGAGAGAGAGAGTGTGAGAGAGAGAGAGAGAGAGAGAGTGTGAGAGAGAGAGTGTGAGAGAGAGAGTGTGAGAGAGAGAGTGAGAGAGAGAGTGTGAGAGAGAGAGAGTGAGAATTTTCACAATATTACAGAGCTAAATATAACAACACTAACCAATAGGCTTAAATGATTTCTTCAATGACATCTTTTGATGCCATCTATATCTCCAAAACTTTTTCAAGAATCCTTTAAGGCCATATTTGGGCAACCATGTCTCTCCGATTCATGATCGACTTAACAACATTCTTGCAGTAAGCTGCCATTACTTTCTGCAATAGACTGGTTGCCAACCCAGTTTTTCCTGCTATTTAACTCATAGCTGGAGGGAGAAGAGATAGCTTCATACCTTTCCCAAGAGTTTTTGCATATAAGTGAATGTAACGAACTAGACACTTCAATTTCTTATTCCGAACCATTATCCATCACGCCACAGATGCAAGCTTACAGCACCTGAGATTCCCAAGCGGTCACCCATCTAGGTACTAACCAGGATCAACATTGCTTCACCTTGATGATCAGTGAAGAACTGATGTTTCATCATGAGCTTTTTCATAAGTAAGCTAGTTAAGTACTATACGTGACACATACTTGAGCAATCACATCTCAAAAGCAACATGATTGACTGGGCAAAAGATTTTCCCACAGTAGGTTGCCATTATTTTCTGTGGTAGACTGGTTGCCAACCAAGGCTAGAGAACCCAATCTGTCACTATATTTAACACATAGCTACAAGGAAGAGACAGATTAGTACCTTTCCCAAGGGCATTTGTGTGTAAGTGAATGCAACAAATTCAACTAGAATTCAAACTCGGCTCTCTGATTTTACTTTCCGAGCCGATATCCACTGCACCACAATGCACATTACACAAGTACAAGATCTAAAAGCAACATATCATTGCTTTTGTAGAATGGTTCTATTTGAAATATCAGGATATTACATACTAATTAATCACGACTTTTTCCCCCGACCTCATATTACACAAACCTCTTCAAATCTAGTATTTTTAAAATAACAGCAAAAAAGAAAAGGTTCTCCTCAGTTCTTGATGATTGCTACACAAATAGCAAAAAAATTTTTTAAAAAATGAAGTGGACGAGAGAAAATCTCAATAATGAAAAGAGAAAACGAGAATACAAGAGAAAATTTTATTTATTTTTTACTAAAAGTAGATCAGTCATTTAAGTGCCATACGTGATACACGCTTTAGGCGATCATGTCTCGAAAGAGACATGACTGACTGGGCAGAAGATTATCCCACAGTAAGTTGCCATTGCTTTCTGCGGTAGACTGGTTGCCAGCCAAGGCTACAGAACCTAATCTGTCCTATTATTTAACCCATAACTGGAGGGAAGAGACGGATTAATACCTTTCCCAAGGATATTTGCACGTAAGTGAATGCAAGGAATTCAACTGGAATTCAAACTCGGCTTCCCGATTTCTCATTCCAAGCCGATATCCACTGCACCACAACGCACATCCGTAGATAGGTTTGCCAATTGCCCAGTTGATGCTCCTTCCACGTCTTTTGAACAAAAGTAGAGGTTTATCTCATGTTTCCAATTACTTCTCCTAAAGTTGTCTCATTCTCTTTCCCTCCCAGTAACCCCTTGCATCTTAGTGGCATTATCATCTTACTTGGCGTGAAATTATAAAAGATTTTTAATTTTCAAAGATGTAAAGAAAGACAAACAATATAAATTAAAGAAACATCTTATAAGAGTCAGTCAGTTAAGTACAATACATGATACACACTTTGGGTGATCATGTCTCGGAAGAGACTGGGCAGAAGATTATCCTGCAGTAGGTTGCCATTGCTTTCTGTGGTAGATTGGTTGCCAGCCAAGGCAATAGAACCCAGTCTGTCTTATTATTTAACCCATAACTGGAGAGAAGAGACATTAATATTTTTCCAAAGGGTATTTGTGCGTAATTGAATGCAAAGAATTCAACTGGAATTTGAACTCAGCTCCCCGATTTGTCATGAGTCGAGATCCACTGCACCACCCACGCACATCACTTAATAATAATGATAATAAAGATAGAACCTAAAAAACTGTAAATATTTAACATCATTCAAAAAGTTTTCAGATTTCATGCACTCACTGTTACACATGGAGAAAATTGAAAGAGGATAAATAAATTGTAATTCATTTCCTGTCTTATCCATTACACGTGTAATTAAAAAAGAAGCAGGAAGCAAATGTCACTTACTAATTCCGTCATTATCACGTTCATCTGTATCACTGGCCAACCGGAATAAATTAGGCCTAAGTTTTTCTAAAGTTTCATACAATTCCTGAAAATAAGAAATTGAATTGAAGAAGAAAAAAAAAAAAAAAAAAAATATGATCAAAAAGATTTTTTTTTCTCTATTTTTTACTAGCAGTATAGCCCGGCGTTGCTCGGGTGTAATGAAAGCTTTAAAACTAATCCATGGTCCTGAAGCTCAGACTCAGCCTAAAAAATATTTGTGTGAAGTTTGGTGAGAATCAGATAAAAATTGTGGATTTGTATAAAGGACATACAGACAAACAGACACACACACAAACATCTTGCCTTTTATATATATATATATATATATAAAAAATCGATTTTCTGCACTATTGTAAGAACTGCAACCTTGAAACTTCAGAATATCGTTTCTTATGTCTTTGTTTATGAGTGTATCAAATTTGAATAAAATCGGACCACTTCTTTTATAACCCGATTTTTTCGATTATTGATATTTATCGGGGGTACCTCGACACAAAACCTAGCTAAGAACACTCGCAGATGCTTATAGTACAACTGTGTAAAATTTCAAGAAAATCGGTTCAGCCGTTTCAGAGTCTATAGGTAATGGACACACACAAAGTTCCATTTATAAATAAGTTTAGATTATATTTTATATTGCAACAATATTAAATTTATTCTTTTTGAAAAGGTCTAAATCAGTCAACCATTAAATTTTTTGAACAGATCAAATGACAAATCCTTCATAGAAAAAAAGGTGGCACTAAATGTCACTGACAGATTTGAATGTGAATTCTAATTCCACTGTTACTTTTTTGCTTTCTTTATCATAGGCTTTTACTGTGATATTTTTTTTTTCTTTGAGATTAATTAAAAGACATGAGCAGTTTTTTTTTGTTTGTGCAAAAATGTTCTTATCACTGACCCTGATACTACAGATAACACTGAAGGAAACAATATTAAATTCCCCTACCATACAGATTTTGTTTTAGTTTTTAAAGTTGCTAGGTTTTAATATCAATCAATATCTACCTCTCAATACTACCCTCTTTTCTATTGTATATTAATGACCTGACCCTTAGTATTTATGCAAATACAACAATTTATAGGCACACCACCAAAACTCTGGAAGATTAAAATCAAGCAGCTCATCTGATCTCTGACCTTACTCAGGTGGTCAATGGACTGGCTTTTAAAATTCAATATAGTCAAAGCCAAACTAGTATCATTCCACCACCAATGAGGAGACCCTGAACTTGCACCTACCTTGATGGATGGGACTTCTCGCAAGGAAGTTCCTTGCCTTGAATGCCTGCTGGGATTCAAGTTCTCCTCAGGCCTCAAGTCAAACTCATATAAAGCTTCATAATGCTGAAAAACTTGTTGGTTCATTGCACTGCACCAATAAGTTTCTGACTCCCAAAGCTAACCTATCTTTACAAGAGCCAGATCAGACCGAAAACGGTTGGGTTGGTACATTGTAGCACTCCAATAAGTATCTTCTCAGCCCCCACCCCCTGCTATACTCTATCTTTACAAGATCAAGATCAGACCAAAAATGGAATAATACTGCCATACATGGGCTGAACTGATTTTCTTGAAAATTTACACAGTTATACTATAAGCGTCTGCGAGTGTTCTTAGCTAGGTTTTGTGTCAAGGTACCCCCGATAAATATCGAAAAAAATCGGAGTGGTCCGATTTTAATCAAATTGGATACACTCGTAGACAAAGAGATAAGAAACAATATTCAGAAGTATCAAGATTGCAGTTCTTACAATAATGCAGAAAATCGATTATATATATATATATATATATATATATAAAAGGCAAGATGCTTGTGTGTGTGTCTGTTTATCTGCCTGTATGTCTGTATTTTTTTCAGCCATTTTATTTTAGTTTTTGCTTCGGGCTTGGCTCTAAGTAGGTATAATTGTAGTTCTTAGTCTCAGCCATGATACCATTTACTCAGGGGACTTATTTAGCCTTCAAAATTCAGTTTATGACGAAAAAACTTATTTGATATCGATACCAGGAAATCAAAATTTGACTTACATCCATTCATTTTTCTTTCAGTCTACGTTTCACTTTAACTGGAAACAACTATTGCTTTTTAGTCTTTTGGGCTAACGTCCAAAGAGTCTGAGCTCCAGGACCATGGATTAGTTTTAAAGCTTTCATTACACCCGAGCAATGCCAGGCTGTACTGCTAGTATATAATAAGGAACAACTGAAGCAATTTTTACATATCAATGGTTCGATTTGACAGAAATGGACTAACAGTTACTGGAATCTCAAATGATTTCCCCTTTTGGTATTTCCAAGAGTCATGATGCAACTGACACCAGAAGCAAGATTATTCTTTTCTACATTAATTCAGCATAAAGATGTAGTATGTTAAGCTGGATCAAACAGACAATGAGGAACACATGTATATAAAAATATAATCTTATATTTTTATTCTTTGTCAGTGACGATTGTGAGGAGCAGGACGGCAGCCGGAGAGAGTCGCGCACACGAAGAGGCCGTCGGGAGTCAGAAGCCAGTCTGTCTTTTCAGCCAAAAATTCTAGACTTTATACAGTCTTAAAACTCATGTAATTTTGCTCTTTCAGTTTATTGCTTTGATGAATGTCAATCATATCCAGCAGTCCCTTGCTTTCCAAGCCAGTTATCACTTGTTTTTTTTTTGTTTTTTTTTGTTGCACTTTGTTGACATCATCTATGGCTAGATATATCTGTCAACAACATCCTTGTAATTTTGTCTGCTTTACCTGTGGCTGGATGTACCTGTCAACTATATCCGCTGTTTAAGGTAATATATATTTAGATAAGTGCCATACATGATACACGCTTTTAGGCGATCATGTCTGGGCAGAAGATTATCCCCACAGTAGGTTGCCATTGCTTTCTACGGTAAACTGGTTGCCAGCCAAGGCTATAGAATCTGTCCTATTATTTAACCCATAACTGGAGGGAAGAGACGGATTAATACCTTTCCCAAGGGTATTTGTGCGTAAATGAATGCAAAGAATTCGAACTCAGCACCCTAATCTCTCGTTCCGAATCGATATTCACTGCATCACAATGCACATGTATTACAAAGACAGAAATAGGTTCTTATTCAAATCCCTATATTAAAATAGCTACTTTAATGTGATATTGGAATTTTTCATTACAATCCACACTTTCCATTATTCCACTCTTGTGTTGCGTTGTCTCTTACAAATCCACTGACAACTTAAAAAGAAGAAAAATGCCCCTACCTTCATTGTGTCAGTATCACTTTGCGTAGCAGATTCTGAACTGTAATGTTCAAGCATCTCTGACAATACGCTAACATTATTATTGATGGTTTCTAATTCAGACATCCGCTTTGATATTTTGTCCATCCGATCCGCATCCTACAGAGAAGGAAATGAGTTTCAAACATTTGAAGATTAAATCGTCATATCAAGCACATGACGTGGTCTCATTTACAACCAACATTTATTTAAACACTGCCAACAGACAGCACACACAATAAAAAAAAGAAAAAAGAATTTAGAATTATTTAAAAATTAAACTGTGGATCTTTTGTGTGTGTGTGAAGGGTAATATGCATTACATCATACAGACAGACAAGTTTTACTACTAACAGCATTGCAAGTAAATAAGTTGTGAATAAAACAGTGACATTCTGCTGGTTGAACACAGACTTGTTATATTTTTATTATAAAATTAATTTCATAAAACATTACTGTCTGAACAAGTGTTTTCTGATCAAATATCAATTAGATAATTTCTTTTTTATAAGAATTTTTTTCACCCTTTATTAAATTATTTTAAAGTAAAATTCAAAGACCTAATTTTACAAAAGCTTTCAGTCTCCAACAATAATCACAAGATTTATTCAATCAACTAGACACACACACAAAAGCAGCAATAATCATAAGACGGAACTAGTTAAGGAGTTACGCACCCAAAATTTTAGTAGTAAAGCAGCTACAAACCTGCTGGACCATGTTTTTTATCAGCCGATTAGCTGCCTGCAGATCTTCTGGGTTCTTACTTTTCAGTAACCGAGATAAAAGCTGAAAAATAAATAAATAAAATAAAATAAAAAGCTATGAGTAAAAATCACATGCAAAATTAATTTAAGACATTTTAAAAAGTTTTAAAATAGTCATTCTTTAAAATATTCATTCTTACAGATTTATAGATCTACATTTTTAGTTTGCATACTATTTCCAATTAATGAAGTCTTTTCACAGCATAAAGAACAAATAATCTCAATACAAAAATACAAAACAAAAGTTATAAAAAATAATATTTTTATACAAAAGGACCCAAGTGATCTAACTTCAGTTGCCTAATATTTCAAAGCAAATTTTTCTCTAATAGCATTTAATGCAGGCTATTGTAAAAACACCTTGCATTTTCTATTAATTATCAAATTTTAACATTATCTTGAAACTTTTATTACAATTATACAACATTTAAAAAAGTTACAGAATAAATAAAAAAATGGAAATCTGAAGCATTAACTCATGTCAATTTTTTTTTACAACGATGTTCACCCTGAACAAGACCCAAGAGCCACTTAAGGTAGTGGATCACAGAATAAGAGGCACAGTTTATTAGGCTATGTGGGGAAGATAACAGCTAACCTTATACTTGAACAAGTTAAGATTGTAGTGATTGAGGAAGCACAAAGAAATGGTTCATGGGAAGAAAATTAGTGTAAATTTTTTTTTTTTACAAATGATCTTCACTCTGTACAAAGCACAAGAGGCACTCGAGGTAGAGGGTTACAGAGTAAAAGACACAGAGCATGGGAATGTGGAGAAAATAATTGCTAACATTAGACTTAAACAGTAAAATTGTAGTGATTGAAGAGCATCTTCTTGTGAGTCAGTTACACAAAGCAGTGGTTCATAAGAAGCTGCTTCATTGGTACTTTAACTACAACTCCACCTACTGCAAAAAAAAAAAAAAAAAAATAAACATATGGAACTGACAAATTTATATCAATCACATGCATTTGAATTGTTTCATGAATTGAAATCAGTGAATTATTCTGTTAGTGATTTGTTATTTTAAGAAAAATGGTCCATGCTCCTCACAACATCCCAATCAGAGGCCTTGCTGCCAGACACAGTTTACAGTCATGCCCAGGACCCACCTCAGTTAAAAGCTTTGATAATGACAATACTATAAATACTAATGTACTAATTAACTTCAAAATATTTTATTTACATTATTTACATTGTTCAGACTGTTGTTCAACCAACACTTTTAACCACAGGGCCATGTGTCCTTGAATGCGGCAACAAAAATGAGGACAACAGTCCAAACAATGTAAATAGTGTAAATAATTACAATACTTCATCTCAGAAATATAGACAAATATTCAAAATATTTTATTCATATGTGTAAATTAATCTTTACATTGAAATTTTATGAGTCAGCTAGTAATCAAAATTTTAAAGAGTTTACATGAATTATTGCCCTTTGACTTAGCAATTAATTTTCCCATTCAAATACAGATTCAAATTTTTTTTTTTTTTTTTTTTATCATTTCACCCCAAGCAAGGCATTCCACTGCCACTATTGTGCTTGGGGCTACATAGGGGAAGGTAAATAGAAAAAGTGGTCAGATATAGGAAATGTCAGAAGAGGGTGATAGATAGTTGGGTGGGTGGGAAGAGTGTTTGAAAGAATGGAAGTGAGTTAGTTTGTTAGGAGGTGTCTATTGACCTTACATTTAAACTCCTGGAGATTGTAACCGTCGGGGAAGCAGTCATGTGGAAGGGAATTCCAGTCGGGAAGTGTGAGAAAAGAAACTGTTGGAGTAGAAGTTGCGGTTACATTTTATCGGTTTCACTGTAAAAGGGTGGGATCTAGTTGCTAATCTAGTATCTCGTGCAAATTCGAACCTAGGGAGCACCAGTGATCTAAGTTCATCAGAGCAGAAGGATAGATTCAGACGGAAAAACCTCTGGGCCCTGCACAGAGAACCGACTTTCATAGCAGTGGATTTAGCAATGGATTCGATATAGTCATTCCACTTGAGGTCTGCTGAAAGTGTGAGACCAAGGAGGCGTAGTGTTTTACTCTCTGGGAGGCAAGCCTGGTCCATGCTAATAGGAGGTAGGTGCGATTGTCTATGATGATTAATTGATAGTAGCTTCGTTTTAGAAGCATTAAAATTTACGAGCAATTTCTTACCCCAGTCCACTACAGATTGGAGGTCCTTTCCAAGCTCGGCTGCAAGGTTAGCTTTGTCGCCCACACCAGATTTTTGATCGAGGCGAGAGTAAACTGTGGTGACATCAGCGTACATACCTACTTGGGATCTTATGGTATCAGGGAAATCATTAATGTAGATTAGAAAGAGCGTAGGACCTAGGATGGAGCCCTGAGGGACACCCGCGCTCGTATGGTAGTTCTGGGAGGCATGTCCGTTTAATACCACTTTCAATGTGCGATTAGATAGGAATGACTGGATTAGTTCAAACAATTGTCCAGCTATACCATAGCTCCGCAATTTGCATAGAAGGCCAGCATGCCAAACTCTGTCGAATGCTTTAGAGATATCCAAGGTGACGGTTACGTGGAACAACATGATTGCATACGTGTGTTTTATGTAATGGTGGTTTTCTAAGGTTAGCCGAGATATTGTAAAAGCCGAAAGTTTGGGACACCTAGTGAGGATCGAACTCAAACTCACTGCTCAGTTGTAATTGATCTAGTGATAAAGCTTGTTAGCCATTACGCCACATAAAAGTGCTATATGTAATGGCTTTTAAATAATCAGAATTAAATTACCTGAGTAAAAGACTGTATTTAATTCCAGGTATTTACATTTCACTTACCTTGGCTTTTTCTTCATCTTCAAATAATGCATTTTTGGGTCTGGGAGGAGGCATCGGGCTGACATTCAGAGTCTGCAAGAATTCATCAACAAAAAGGAAAGAAAGAATAGTTATATAGCATTCAAAATTTCAAATTTGATTTAAAGACAACAAACCATACAATTAAAGAAAGGTAACAACTTGAATTCCCTGCATTCATTTATGCACAAATACCCTTGGGAAAGGTATTAATCCATCTCTTTCCTCCAGTTATGGGTTAAATAATAGGACAGATTGGGTTCTATAGCCTTGGCTGGCAACCAGTCTACCACAGAAAGCAATGGCAACCTACTGCAGGGATAATCTTCTGCCCAGTCAGTCATATCTCTTTCAAGACATGATCGCCCAAAGCATGTATCACGTATGGCACTTAACTGATGGACTGAATATAATAGTTGAAATCACGATTAAGACTTCCACTGGACATAATGTGGGGGATCAGTTTTATATTGTTATGAAGTAATAAACTGATCCCCCAATAATTACTATTTAATAATATAATACATCTCTTTCCACTCTAGCTATGAGTCAAATAATAGGATAGATTGGGTTCTATAGCATTGGCTGGCAGCCAGTCTACCACAGAAAGCAATGGCAACCTCCTGCGGGATAATCTTCTGCCCAGTCAGTCATGTCTCTTGAGACATGATCGGCCAAAGTGTGTATCACGTATGGCACTTAACTGACTGACTGAACAACTAAATGGCTTTAATGTTTTTTTTGTCTCTTTAAATTTTCAGTCTTATAGGCTTGGCTCAAATCATGACAGTTTATCAGGTATTTAGATCATAAATCCTGAAAAGGTAGGGATGATCTCCAATTTTTATTCTTAAAAACCTTAGAGATCTTGAAAGAAAAGTTTTCCCTATTGTTTAAAAACTTTTTGTCACGTGTTTGACAGTTTTAATATGAAATGATCTATTTTATGTGCTGGTGTGAATATTTAACTAAATTGTCTTAACAATTCCAAGAGTACCAAGATATTTCCCAATGAGTCAAGTTACACATTTAATATTTACATTGTTCAGATGCTTCTGTTCATCGTTATTACCATATTCACATTTCAGCCATTGTATCCTCTGGCCTTCTTCAAATTTCAAACCAAACCCTTTTAGTTCACAGAGTCGATTATTCTAGTTCCACCTCCCCAAGGACACATGGCCCAGTGGATCAAAGCATTGGCTGAAGTAACCCAGTGAATTGATCCAAAAAGTTGTGAGTTCAATATCTGACCATAGCAGAGGTAAACAAAAACTTGGAAAGGTGAGTTACTAAAAGAAATTAACTGAAACTGAGATATCTAGAAAAGGCATGGCGCATGGAACAAGAACAATCTACCCCCATGGACAAAAAGATTTTGGTTCAAAATTCCAACATATATGACCTGATGAAACCCAGAGAGTACAACAACTAAAACATCATTAAGATGGCAATAAAGATGAGGACAACAGTCTGAGTAGGATAAATAGCTATGATGCCCCATTTCAGAAATATAGACAATGTTGTTAAAACTAAAGCTCACCCAATGAAACTCATTTATACAATATGGTTAACTCCTTATACGACTCATTATTTCAGCTGTTGTGCCCTCCAGCAGTCTCCAGCCAATCTACACTGAATTCTGAAGCGAACTCTTTTTTTAATCTATAGTGGGTAGACTGTTCTCTCTCCACTGTTCATGTCTAGGGATATTTCATCTAGTTCTTATTTTAATATTGCTCAGTTATTCAGTTATTGCTAATTTTTTTTTTTTTAATCGTATCACCCCGTTTGACTGAGTTCAAGTGCATACAGCCCAGTCAAGAGATTGAATACAAAATTAATAAATAATTCAATTAAATAAAGAATTCAGGTTACTGAGATTGATATACATCTGAAGAAGGCTGAGAGCACAACAGCTGAAACATTGTGACACCAGCAACAAAGATGAACAGAATCATCTAAATAGATATAGTGTAAATAAGATTCAAATCACTTGTTTTCAAATTTTATTAGGTTGATACAAAAATTTCCCGTATCTTTATTTAAAAAGGTTGCATCTTATAGTATCGGCATGATTTTTTTTTTTTTACTGGCTTTTTTATAATATGACACTATCTTTCATAGAAAGTGCATATTGCATCACAAAAAAGATTCTAGTTTTAATTCAACGAATTTGACAATTATTGGAACTGCTGACCGGATATGGATTATAAGATAGGTGGAGGAAAGGGGCAGCCTTGAAGGTGATGGGTTTGGAGAACAGGCTGAATAGAAAAGTACTTCCCATTTGCATGTAAGACAAACATTGCTATGTTTTAATGAGGTGGTTTCTAACCCAATTGTGCAGAACCTCAAAGAGGCTTGACAGTGGTCAATGGCCAGTGTAGAAAGGCCTTGCTTTATGGCATAAACCCCCACCCCAAAATATGAGAGAAGGCTTAATTGCATTCAGTGATTACAGGAATTAAATGTGGAAAGAGAACTAATCAAGAACATAAATTTATTTTGAGAAATTAGATGAACCGAAAGGTTCTTGTAGAATCAAAACCAAATATTGTGATTTTATAAGCTTAGATGTGATACAAGGCTGAAAGTACAGAGTGCCCAGTGAGGATCAAACTCACTACTCTAATATGCTATAGCAAGACAAGTTTTCTATCCACTACATCACCTCGAGGTGCCCAAATCAAAAACCAAATATTAACCTGCAGAAAACTTCATATAACTGAGTGTAGCCTGGTATATAAGAGAAAGAGATTAAATCTACCTTTTACTTTTTGCATATTAACAACAATGTTTATGATAATATTTAAAACAATATATCTATAATACATAGTAAAGAAAATAATTTTAAAATAGCTTCGACTTCTATTCATATTATTCAATGTTTTGCAGGAAAACAAGAATACACATCATCTTAGCACGATAAGAGAAACTTACTAAACCCAGACCTACATAAAAATCAATATATCGCTGCAAAATGCTGGTAACATATGTATCATCTAAAATAAATTAATTTACATTTCCCTATATGAATTGCTTAATTAATGCAAGGGTGTAATTTACTGATAAAAAAATTATATATTTAATCTTATCAAATGATTGTTAGAGGACATGAAAACCAATTCTAGTTAAAAGGAATCTGAGAAACAGACCCTACAGCTTAGAAAGGTGAATTCTCCAAAATGGGAACAGCAACAATCAACTTATATCACTGTCATTTAAAAAGGGAGAAGAAAATGCTGAAATAGTGTAAAATTCTTTTGCTTTTTTTTTTTTTTTTTTTTTGACCGTGTACAAATATGCTGTACAAGAGAAACAAAATAAAAATTAAAACACAAATTGCATATTTTCTTATTGGTTAAACATTGCTTAACATAACTATTAACAGAATAGTATATAAAAAAAAATATAAATAGATAAAAAAAGTTAAAAAAAAAAAAATGAATATGTAGGGGGAGAACTAAAGGGGAATTTTTAAGAAACCTGAACCTTTTTTCAAAACTGATCTAGCAGCCATTCAAGTTTCAGAAAGATTAAATAAAAGGAAAAAGCAAAAACTGATATTACATTAGTAATACATGCCAAGTGACTTACTGGCATATATGGGGGGGGATTTAGAATATACACACACACACATATATATATCTCTTGGGTTGTGGGGCAGTGGATATCGACTTGAAACGAGAAATCGGGGAGCAGAGTTCAAATTCCAGTTGAATTCCTCACATTCATTTGCACGCAAATACTCTTTGGGAAAGGTATTAATCATCTCTTCCCTCCAGTTATGGGTTAAATAATAGGACAGATCGAGTTCTATAGCCTTGGCTGGCAACCAGTCTACCGCAAAAAGTAATGGCAACCTACCGCAGGATAACCTTCTGCTCAGTCAGTCATGTCTCCTTCGAGGCATGATCACCCAAGTGTCTATAACATATGGCACTTAACTGACTAACAAATATATATATATATATATATATATACATAGTAGTTACTGGAAATATTAACCTTTTGTAATTCCCAGATTAAAATTCATGTCATAGTAAACATTTTTCTGATTTAATAATGTAATTCATTACTGTTTAGTATACCCTTATCTATAATTTCATTATAAAAAATTGTTTTCAAATAAAAATGGCTCAATAAGAATCATGTTAAAATTATATATGTAGAGCCTCTAAACTAATGAAATTATGGGGCCCCCACCTCAGGCAAAGCCACACTAACTCACCAGGAATTTTTTTTTACTTGTGATATAACACTTCATTCAATAAATCCCTAGCCTAACTAATAAAACAACAACTTTTAGGCAAAATTAGACTTTATTCATCAACATAGTGTATCACCCTAGGAGACTGATTCCAACACTTTTCTAATAATTTAATGCCTTTTTTGTAGAACGATTCATCATTGGTCTCAGTTTCCGATATCACTTCTTCATTGGAGCCAAATCTCTTTTCCTTAAGCAATCTTTTGAGGTCTGCATATGACCAGTAACTGCTGGGGCCAGATTTGGAGAATTCAAAGCGCAATTAATGTAGTGTTGCCATCGTTGCAATCAACTTGTGACATTGTCTTGGTGAAAGATCCCTTTTTCATCATTTGTGTCCATTTTTTGGCGATTTCTTCCTTCAAACACACCAATAATGCTATATGACATTCACTGCTGATGGTTTTTCTTTTCTTAAGGTAATCAATGAACAAAATACCTTGCATATCCCAAAATATGGAGACAAAAATCTTGCCTGCTGATGTTTACATCTTTGGTCGCTTTGGTTGGCTTTCATCTGCTACTGTCCATACAGCTGACTGCCAATTTGACTCCAGAGTAAAGTAGTGAATCCATGTTTCATCCATTGTCACATATTTATGCAAAAACTCCTTGTTGTAATAAAACAGTTGCAAACAACGCTCTGAATCGTTGATGCATTACTTTTGATCAACTGTGAGCAAACATGGCACCCACTTAGAACACAGCTTTCTCAATGACAAATGTTCATGCAAAATAGTGAATACACTGCCTTCTGATATGTTTAACTCCTCTGCTCTCTCACACAACTTCAATATATGATCAGCTAAAACAAGTTTGGATTTTTTTTTTTGGTGTTTTCCAGAACAACTGCCGATTTTGGGCGACTTCAGCATTCAGCATCATTTGTGTCTGTATGACCACGTTTAAAGTCAGTATACCAACTCTTAACCATTGTTTCCGACAGAGCAGAGTTTGAATAACACTAATCAAGCCATTGCTTTGCTTGAACAGTATTTTTCTCCATCAGAAAGCAATGCTTTATCAACACATGAAATTCAAATTTTTCCATTGTTTTGAAAATTTACAGCAGTAGCTTCACTGAAAAAACTGTAATTTGTAAACTAATAATCCAATTGGGGCCCAATTTTGTCACATGCCATTTGAAGGTTAGTACTTCATAAAATCATATGGATTTTTTATTTGTGGTGCCATCTATATGTCAGGTTCAGGACTTATTGAGTGATGTGTTAATTTTGGTGACATTAGCTTAAAGTAAACTTTTTTCTTTTAATTGTATCACCCCGAGCAAGGCGGTAATGCCACTGATGTGCAGGGGGCTACATAAGAGTAAAAAGATTAGATAGAAGAGAGTGAAGCAAAAGACGGACCAGTTAGAAAGGAGCAAGAGAAGGATGGGAATACAGGTGTGATGACAGTTGCAAAAGTGGAGAGAAAGGAAAGGATGTACAGGGTGGTGAAGAAAGAACTAGAGTCACATGGTTAAGAGATGAGTATTGATATTGCATTTAAATTCCTGGAGGTTGTAGCTGTCAGGAAAGCAGGCCCGGTTTCCCTCGGGTAGCTTAAGAAATAATAAGAATAAAAAACATATGATGAATTTACATAGCAAATACACAACGTCCACCTTGGTCACTTTTATAGATATAGATAGCAATTTAGCCCGGTTTCACCCGGGTAGTTTAAGGAATAAGAATAAAAAAAACATGAATTTACATGGCAAATACACAACATCCACCCTGGTCATTTTTATAGATATAGATAGCAGTTTAGCCCGGTTTCACTCGGGTAGTTTAAGGAATAATAAGAATAAAAATCATATGAAGTTACATCGCAAATACTTACACAATGCCCACTCGGGTCACTTTTATAGATGTAGATAATAATGTAGAATGTCTATTAGATTAGGGTGGGAGGGGGAACATATATAGATAATATCAAGTGAGGTGTTCGATTCTATATTATAATCAATACATAAACTGATCCCTGACTTTGTGGGGTGATAATATATATTTTTCTACCCCTAATTTTGGCTTTCTGAAAAATTTCAAGGTGTCGTTAGCATTCTAAAATTTTGATCTACATCTGAACACAACTCCCATCGAGATGGGCCGCAAAATGCAGACGCTAAGTCGAATCTATCAAACTTACACAACGTCCACCCTCATCACTTTTATAGATATAGATTCACATTAATAATAAACAAAAGTAAACAAATTTAATATAACAGTGAGTACTGCTGTAGTATGTAAAGTTTAATTAAGGGGAAAAAAAAAAGTATTTCTTAAATTTCCTGAAAAAGCATTGCCTACTTATTTCCTTAACACCTCATTAACACTAGCATTTTTAAGGATAAATCAATCAGCTTTGTTTCTGAAAGCAAGACAGAAGATCAAAGACCCAGTACCAAAGTGAAGGACAATACCACACGCACACATTGCACTTCCCAACCACTTACAGATTTCAATATAAACCCACAAAAAAATAGGATGCTGACATCAGTAACCTTTCACTTGAAAGCAGACCAAGCTGGTCCATTTCACTTTATCTCATCAAAGACTTAATCAGAACAGCTGCCTGCTACAAAGAATGAGGGCTTTCTCTTTCTCTGTTCCAATACAAGCTACAGACTGTCTCACTAACAACAAAGATGAAAGTATGTATTTGTAGTCAAGAAAATAGACCAACTAAAACAACATATGATATGTGTTCATTCAACTGGAATATAAACACCAACATTCTGTGGCAACCTTCACAATGATGAGGAAATTTACAAAGATTGCCAATTAATCAAATGGTCTTAATAAGAGTAGAAAGCAATATAGGACAAAATGAAAGGATAACAAAAAGACAAAAGAGCTTCATTAAAAGCTGACTGAAAAAAAAAAAACTTTCTTTGAAACAATAATTCTTTCATCTGTAATTATGATAAGTAGCAAATATTTATTGTGTCCACTATGGAAAGGTTTAGGGTAAACAAATTTTAAACCATTTATTTATATATATATATATATATATATATATATATATATATATATATAAATTCAATATTTTACATTTAGAGAATAGCCATTTCTACAGGTTCTGAGAACCTGTATTATTAACCCCAGCCAGGTGAAAAATTTGCTCTATAAATTAATTTCTATCGAGCTCTCTGTTGGATCAGTTTTGATATTTAAATTATTATTAGGATCTATTGGGATTATTTAGAAAATCCACTCCTGGATTTATTACTGAGATAAGAGAGAGGTAGAAGTAAATAATTATATGTGTGTATACATTCAGACACACCAGTATAAGAATATTGATCAGGTGTTAATAGAACAGTGCTCAATGCAGTATAACAGAGCAAGAACATATATTATAAATATACATATTATCATATGCTTTAGGCACGACTTGGAGTTTCATGCATTATGCATTCATCAGGTGCATATTATTAAGCGGACATTTTTTGATTTGAATTATTATTTTAGGTATTCGTGATACAAGTCTTACTAATTAATCCATAGCGGGAGGGTGAAGAGGTGGATTAACACCTTTACCAAGAGCATATTTTTTAAAACTTCATCTTTATTCCCACAATGTTTTTTTGTTTTCTATTGTTTTGTAGGTTATTTAAAGGCAGAAAATATTTTATATATAGTTATACTAGCAGTATAGCCCGGCGTTGCTCGGGTGTAATGAAAGCTTTAAAACTAATCCATGGTCCTGGAGCTCAGACTCAGCCTAAAGAATATTTGTGTGAAGTTTGGTGAGAATCGGATAAAAATTGTAGATTTGTATAAAGAACATACAGACAGATAAACAGACACACACACAAACATCTTGCCTTTTATATATATATATATATATATATAGTACAACTGTGTAAATTTTCAAGAAAATCGGTTCAGCCATTTCAGAGTCTATAGGAACGGACACACATACAAAGTTCCATTTATAAATAAGTTTAGATTATTTTGAGACAATAATGGTTTTAGTGATACAAGTTTTACTAATTAACCTATAGCTGTGCAGAGAAGTGGAGTCATGCCTTTCCCCAAGAATATTTGCACATAAATAAATATAACAAACCCAACTAAAATTGAACCTCTCTTTTCTGATTAACAATTCCAAGCCATAATCCATTACATCTCCTGGTATTCCCAAGTGGTCACCCATCTAAGTAGTGACCAGGTTTGATGTTACTTAACTTTGGTGATCAGATGGGAAACAATGTTTTGATGTGATGTGGCCATTGATTAAGACTTGATGACAGACAGGACAGTGTAGAAAAAAAAACAAAAAAAAAAACAAACAAAAAATACAAAAGAAAAAAAAAAAACAAACAAAAAAATACACTAACACAACCAAGTCTTCTTTTATGTGCAGTGTTCTTTCAGAATGTAGGTGTTCATGGCCTTCCACATCTTCCCCTCTCAAGTGGCTCTTAGCACGTTTTCTCCTGTTACCCCACCCAAACCCCACTCTGCCATCTATTTGCTCAAGCCCATCAAGTATGTTATGCGTTGCTTTCATCTGTCTTTCCTTCCCTCTATCTGACCAGTGAGTATCAGATTCTCCAAGCCCTCCATCCTCATTACATGTCCCAGAAACTTCAGCTGTCATTTTCTGATGTTAAGTATTAGTTTCCTTTTTCCTTCCATCCTCTCCAAAACCTCATCATTGCTTGCATGATTGGTCCATGATTGTCAAAAAAAAAAAAATCATAGTGATTTTTCACTATGATTTCTTTCATAGAACTAAGTATACATTTAGCAATGTATCTGAAACTTGAACAATAACTTAAATTTTAAATTATAACTAATTTCTGGATATATTTTCAATAAAACCTGATAATTTTAGGCTTAAGAACATCTATGCATGACATTTTAATAAAATAGAGAAAATCTTCCCACAATATATTTTTAAAACTAGAGTCTTAGATTTAATTTTGCTTTTTGTAGGAAGAAATTTTTTCTAGAACTATGAAGACGCTAAGATTCCTAAAAAACTAAAATTTCTGTATAAAATTAAAACATTTAAAAGTGAATCCATGCAATAATGTTTGCATATCTCAGGCTGGGATGAAAATGAGGGCAACTATGTATGCAGTGTAGTTGTTTAGTGCTTGAGCACTAAGACTTATAAATTACATTGATAACAGGGCTCCTGTTAACAACATGGGATACTGAGAGGAACTTTTTTCCCCCCGCTGAAAATCCAAGTGAAGAAATTGCATTTAACTGAACTGAACCTCATAACAAACACGTTAAACACACAATGGAAGTTGGAAAAATCTCAAAAATAAATGATGCAAGTGAAAATTCAAATTAACGTAATGTCTAAGAGAGCAACTGATCTCCAGAAGAAATTTAAACCCATCAACCTACTTGTGTAATCTCGGTAGGTAGGTTCCGACAGGTACATGATTTGAGGAGATTCAAACAGCTACACAGGAAAATAAATCCTGAGCCAATGACTTTTTCAATAAAGTCAAAAATACAAGCAAAATGATAAGAAATTGCATATACAACTGCACACCAGAATAAAGCACAACAAGGTAATTCCTTGCTAATCAACACACGTAAAAAAAAGGGAAAATAAAATGAAAAATACGGTAACCATTTTTGTCCAATCCAAACTTGGCCTTTTCATCAGAGATGAAAGCTTATAAATTGTCATTAGTTTTAGATGTGCCCTCATTAAAAAGGGTTAAAAATAAAATTGTCAATGTGTTCATTTTGATGTGTATATAGCTGCACATTTAGAAGCTATGAATGATTAGTTCATTGTTTAATGGCATATTAACTCTTCATGGGTCATTTAATGCCAAAATTCAATTTTCTTGGAAGCTTTAAAGTAATAAAAAATATGTTATTTTGCTTTCACACTTGAATACATGGTAGATGATACTCAGCTTTTGTGCATATACATGTTTGTGACATAATTACAAATTATATTTTGGAATACAGTTCAATTTATGAAATCATAGAAAAATGTCATGAAAGAGTTCTTTCATGTGAGTTGTTTAGCTGTTTTTGTTAAGCAGCATGTCAACTTCTATGGGTTATTTAATGTCAAAATCTAAATATTTTGAACACAAGTGTATACCTGCAACTAAAGATAAAATTCATTGTGGGCCATTATATATATATATATATATATATATATATATATATATATATAAAAATAAAGTAAAACAAAGCTAAGTAAAACAAAATTAATTCTTGATAATGGCTAAACGTATAGCCAAAAGTTGTTGAAAGTACAAAAGATTTGGACAAATATATCTATATATATCCGAGTGAATACAAAGAAAGAATTTTTACAACGTCCAAAACATTAATTTAAAACAGTGCTCTATATATAATATATATAGAGCTGTGAATATTTATTATAAATTATATTTTAGAACATGTACAGATTTTTTTATATATATATCCACTACAAATCGTACATTTGTTTCGACATTGAAACTTCAATGTCTCATCAGGCGGTATGGATAGGAATGGAAAGCCTCTTTTCTTATATTTGGTTAGTTGTGTTTGGAATGTTGGTGGGGGTTAGTGATAAGGGAACAAGTCTCGTGTATTGACCGTTAGAATTTTGAAGAAAGTGGTGTGGGTAATTAAAATGGTTGATTAATGAGAGTCTGATTTCTAGACAGATTTAACATTAGCAGTTAGAATGTAAGTTTTTATTATCTTGCAACTAGACTATATCCTTTGGATTTCTTAGAAAAGCTGGTAAGGGGTGGGATGCTTATTTTGTACAGAATATTTTTGTATTTAATCACAGTCTTTATAATTAATGTAAATTTGTATATTTAATCTTAATTTTGGATTTAGGAAATAGATTTTTCCTATTAAATTTTAAATTTTAATTAGATCACAGTTTAGAAACTGATTTTTTCTATTAAATTTTTAATTTTAAAGTTCTTTTCTTATACTTGGTCAGTTGTGTGTGGGATGTTGGTGGCCGGGGGGGGGGGTAGTAATAAGGGAACAAGTCCTGTGGATTGACCTTTAGAATTTTGAAGAGAGTGGTGTGGGTAGTGAATATGTTTGAGTAATGAGTGTAGTGTAAACGAGTTATTATGCGACCTAGGTTTATACCATGAGTGATTTTACTGTTTACCATATTTCTTTTTAAGAACACTCACGTAATGTTGCTTTTTTGAACGCTCACGTGGCAGGCAATTTTTGAACACACAATTTTTAAAATTAAAATGAATTATGGCGTTTTCATCCCTGGTTGTATGGTCCTGCTATATAACCCGTAGAGAGAGAAAAGATGGATTAATATCTTTACAAAGGATATTTGCACATAAGGGACTGCAACGAATTCAAACTTGGCTCTCCAATTTTGCGTTCTGAGCCAATATCCACTGCACTACAACACACATTAGGTTAACTAGTTAGATCAAAAACTGAAATTTTAATTACTGGGGAATTTAATGCTATTTATTTTCCCCACAATTATTAAATTTTATTATCATCCATAACATCACATGATTTAACAAAATAAAAAATTTAAAAAAAGTTAAACAGCCAAGAATAGTTTATACTGCATATAATATTTTGCTATTTTTTTAACCCCATTTCACCCCAAGCAAAGCAATAAAGCCACGAAAATGCAAGGAAGTTACTGAGTGTGAAAGACTAAACAAAAAAATTATTAAAGAACAAAAAGAGAGCAAGAATTCAGAAAACAGAAGAAAATAACAATTGATATTTTAAAAGTATTTCGTCCCAGGCCATACGAAAATCTTTTCCTGAATTATTTGTTTTTTTGCAAATTCAGTGCCTTTCATCTCTGTATTTATAAGACCCCTCTCATTATCTAAAGACATTTTCACTCAATGTGTCACAATATAGTCAATATGACACACCTACCCCCACTACTGATGTCATTTGACTTTTTTCAATTCAATTGCAACCTATCTACCCCATTCTTTAATTTTGATCTGAAGAAGTTTCTTGGTGAAATTAATTGAAACAGTGAATTGGGCAGTGGAAATTTTCATCATAATAATTAAGTGTAATCCACTGGGTTAAAAGAGGGGAAAAAATAAATTTTGGTTCAGGAAGAAAACTGGTCTTATTTCTTAACTTTTGATGAAGCATGCAGTTTCATAAGTTCTTCTACGGTGCAGTGGCTGTCTACATTATTGCTGGTATTGAAACACATCAGGGCAAGATTCTTTAGTGGCAAGAGTGACTGAGTGGATATTTGTTCAAGGAATTATATGAATAAGTCCTGAATCAAATTGATCTTCTAAACACTTCAAACTTGTTTTAGAGTGAGAATTTTGTTTGCAATAAGTCCTGCCACTAATCATCCATCTTTGCAATTAATGACAATTTACACTGGAAATTGCTATTTTAGATCTTCAGAACAATTATAACAGAAGAATGTGCAGTGCCAAGTGAATGATATAAGAGGCTTCATGCAGGATTCAAATACAAAGTCTACCCTTAAATATGCATCAATGCTCAATGTTGGTCCTGCAAATTAAAATTTCTGGTATTAAGAGAAGCATTCCATTGATTACAGTTGCCATCCCTCAGTTTAGTTAACCTCCAAAAGGGGGCGGGGGCTGTCTATATGGAGTGCAGAATTAATTTCAGTTTGGTTTTGGAGGTGGAATTAGCTCGGTAATCCATTTATATTGAGAATCCCAACATCGACAAGAATAAAATCAATTATTCAAAAATATCAATCACTTTTCAGTATGCTTAATCATTTTCCAAATTAGGCAACCAATTTTACATATACAATCTCTCTTCAAGGATTATTCCAGTTCATGCCTTGCTACCATGCAATTTCACTGGCTCAATTTCCTCTCACCTCTATTAGAAGGCCCCCATAAAGTATATCAAAACCTATTTGTTTTACTGAATTCAACATTCCTTTCATTATTCCTCTCTTCCTTTATTACCTTCAAAAATAAAATAATTTCTTTCTCTTCTTTCCTCTCCTTCACTTTGCAGGACACAATTTTAGATTAATAAAATTTCTTCCCAAGCCTTCAGCTTTGGACAATGAACCACAGGTCACTGAAGGTCAGATTCCAGGTCATCATTAACAATTCTTTCCCAAAAACAAGCCCAGATTTGTCATTTACTACTTGCCAACAATATTCATATTTTGGGTCAACATTTATGGCTTTAAATTACAAGAAATTTTCATTTATATTTGTTTACTAATACTCAACTTATTATAAAAACATGATTTTTAAACAATAATTATAATAATAATGCATTTTTTCTCTATTCATTGGAATCACGGGAATTGATTTTTGACTTTCTAAACCAGATATTGTTAATTTACATACAATATCCAAATTCCCCCTACTGGCCTTTTCTGTTTTTACTCTTCTAAATATTTATAACAATTAATATATATATCAATAATATAAAACACAATGTGATTTTTTATATGCTTATTGGTAATATGCTACATTACTTGACACTAGAAAAGTGACTATATTTCATGTTGACATAATGGAACAGGCCATGAATGAAGTGGGTAACTTGGCTAGTGACAGTAGTTGGGGTGAGAATTACTACAATCACTAATGCGATTCCACAGTTAATAAACTAAAGTATCGTCTAAGTACCGAGTTTGAATTCCAGTTGAATTCATTGCATTCACTTATGCAAAAATACACTTGGGAAAAGTATTAATCCAGCTCTTTTCTCTCCAGCTCTGGGCTAAACAGCAGGACATATTTGGTTCTGTTTATCACCATTTGAAATTTTTGTTATGAAATTAATATTTCATACGATATATTTCAAATGGTGACTAATTAGTACTCCCATAATTTACTCAGCAGGCTCTTATGCACTTGTAAAATCCATACAAGTCACAGTGCAAGTTTAATATACATATAACAGACATACAAAAAAAAAGATTAGAGACAGCAATACACCAAATGGTTTCCCTCCTCCATTTGCAGAAAGTTTTTTACCCTTACTGTGTCAACCATAGAATGATTCTTCTTCTATGTGCCTTGTCCCTTCAGGACGTAGGCGATCATGGCCTTCCACTTTTCCCTATCCCTGGTGGCTCTGAGCATGCCTTCTCCTGTTACACCATGCAATACTCGTTCCGTCATCCACCTGATTAGGTCCTTCAAATTTGTTATCCATTGCTTTCCTTTGTCTCTTTTTCCCTCTATCTGGCCTGTTAGTATCAGATTCTCCAAGCCCTCCTTCCTCATTGCATGTCCCAGGAACTTCAGCTGTCTCTTCCTGATTCTCACCATTAATTTCCTTTTTGTTTCCATCATTTCCAAGACCTCATCATTGCTCACATGCTCAATCCATGATATTCGCAGTATCCTTCTGTAAAACCACATTTCAGTTGCTTCAAGTTTTTCCTTCATCTTTGATGGTATTGTCCAGCATTCACTGCCATACTGAAGGACAGACAGCACATAGCAATCCAGTACTCTCTTCCTAGTTTCTAGCGAAATTGTCCTGTTTCTTAATACTTTACTCAACTTCTGGAATGCTTCCTTTGCCATGTCAATTCACCTTCGGATCTCTGTGTCACACTTTCCATCTTCTGTTATAACGCTTCCCAGGTATTTAAATTTTTGTACCTGCTTGATTCTGGTATCCCCGACCTGTATTTGACATTTTGGGATGCCCTTTTTACTGATGACCATGTATTCGGATTTCGGTTACTGGGCCAAAAAGATAAAATACTATGGAGGTGGCCACTAATCAGGACTTATGCTGAACAAAAGCAAGAGCATACTCGGAATAGGGTAATTCTCAAAAGATATCAGCATCACATGAAAAGTCTGGGTACCCACAGCTGAATCAGGTACAACACTGCCAGTGACAGACAAGAACATTAACCCATCTTAAGGAGGAACACTGCATAAAAATTACATTCCATTTAACCCATCAGTCAGTACAATGCATTTTATACACTCCATTCTATAGGGTTTCATAATCAATAACCAATTGCGGCATTGGTTACTGCACCTGACCTGTGTCAAAGAACATTACTATTGGACCATCAGTCAGTCAGTTAAGTGCCATACGTGATACACGCTTGGGCGATCATGTCTCAAAAGAGACATGACTGACTGGGCAGAAGATTATCCCGCAGTAGGTTGCCATTACTTTCTGCGGTAGACTGGTTGCCAGCAAAGGCTATAGAACCCAATCTGTCCTGTTATTTAACCCATAACTGGAAGGAAGGAAGACTGATACTATCATGCCTGGTTAGACAAGTCATGTTTCTAATTCATATGAGCAGATAATCAAGTTCATGTAACAGTGGTAGTCTTTGTAAACAAGTGGAGTATAGTCTATTGGTATTGGCAAAGATGCTAATGAAAATTGTAATCTATCTTGACAGACATGACATCTTATTAAAGACCACTTGCATCTTCTTATCATAGCAGTGTTTTGTTTTGTTTTTTTTGGGGGTTTTTTTAGGCAGGGTTGAGATTAATCTTGCACAATACAAGGTGGATCCCTGCCTGTCCGAGGATCTCAGTTTTTGCACCAGACAACATACTCAGAATTGTCATAATTTGAGACCTGGTTTTTATCAGGCCTTGATATTCTTCCTGATTCTAAACTCAAGACATTCATAGCAGCCCAAGTTCAATGAAGTCAAGTCAGGCTTAGGCCTGCTATTGATAACATGTAACCTCCCACCCCCACCCCACAAACTGCTGCATGAACAGATAGTTGGCATTTGAACTAGCTGCCTAATTAGCTTTTCTGCTGGTGAAAATAGTGGCATGTCATCCCAAAAGACAATAAACTTATCAAAGCGTTAGGTAAGCTTCTTATAGGAGTCAAAGGTCACCATGTGTGCATATATACGTCTAGATAAAAGCATCTTATGCTTGATTTGTTTCAGCAATGCAATACAGTCCACATCAATCATGTGCAGTTGACATGAGACTGGTCTTATGGACACTCAAATTAGCCCCCACATTTTCCAGATTTTAATCCTACTGAGCATGTGTGGTACCTGTTACAAACTTCATTCTCAGCAGCCATATTCTATGAACACAACTCAATTATGGATAGCCCTAAAATGTTCCTGGATAGATATACCAATGCAATGATTCCGGCACCTCATAGACTCCATTATCCAGACAAAGCAAGGATCTAATTGTTGTGAGGTTGTAGTTTATTTTTCTGCATTTCATTTATATACAACAAGCAAAAATAAGTGATTTGTCTATATTTCTGAGATGAGGTAGTATTAATTATTTACACTGTTCAAACAATTGTCCTCATCTTTATTGCTAAGTTTACATTTCAGCCATTGTACACTCTGGCCTTTCTCAGACGTTAGTTAGTTCCAGTGACTTGACCCAAAGAGTTGTGAGTTCAATACCAGGATAAAGCAGTGGCGAACAAATAAGTTAGAGAGTTGTGTTAAAGGGAGGTAATTACATGACATCACACATGGAATGAGAATGATATACCCCAGTTATCGAAATAAAGAGTTCAGGTCAAAATCCCTAACCCCTGAAGAAGGCTGGAGCATACAACAACCAAAACGTTATAAACATGGCAATAAAGATAAGGACAACAGCCTTAACAGTGTAAATAATGTAAGTGGTATACAAAATTTTTTTTAAATTCCAACTTTTGTATATTCAGTTTGAAAAATCCTTGAATGTTTCTTGATATGCCACTTTTGTATTACATATATAAGAATCCATTCAACAATATTAAAAGATTAATTTTAAGACAAAATTGCAGCTAAAAAGACTGATTTTAACTTATAATGAAGAGGCATATACCATATTTTCCGGCTTGGAAGACACTCTCTAATATTAAAAAAAAAATTTCTAAGAAAAAGAAAAATGTCATTCTCATACAAAAACACATTCACTATGCCTCCCTGGTACCACAAATTGTTTACATTAATCACTGGTCCAATTTTGTTTGTATGGCAATGACATACTAGTTGGTGGTTAGTAAATACATCTTCCATTGTCCAAGGGAGGTTTTATTTTCATGAAAATAAATTAAAAATTTTAAAAATATGCATGTAAAAATATATTTTATTCATCTTCAAATCCCAAAAACTGATCACTGCCAGATTCATGTAAAAGCTTTAAACTATCATCTGCCGAATCATTACGACTGTCAGTCATGTACAATAGATGATCCTTACTGCCGTTCATGTCATGGTGGTAACTGATGCATTTGTCTTGGAAGATACACACATATTTTTCAGGGTATTTTTTTTAAGAAAAAAAAAAAATTAATCTTGTAAGCTAGAAAATATGGTAATTGCTTTTAAATACTATCATTAAAAGATTAGGTATTAAACAATAATCAATTTGAGAAGCAAAGAAATTAGGTTTTCTTATATGAATGCTAACTTTTTAACTTCTACAAAAGAAAAAAAAAAATCTCAAATGGATGTGTGAGAAAATATAAACAAGAGCAACCTACAGAATTCTGCAAATAAAATTAGAATTTATGACATGATTTTGCCATTTCCAAACAATAAAAAAGCCCAATGCGAGCATTTCTTCATAAATGGCTAATAGTGTTGTGCTAAGCAAGAATCATATGTATCACAAATTGGAGCAGAATTTCAGACAAGAACTTTGCAGTAGATACAAGTTTTCTTCTTTGAGATTGACAAAAACTTCACAAAAACCAACTTAAAATGACAAAAAGATAAATTTCGGTTTACAGACTGTTAAACAAAAAAATTTTATATCATTATCACAAGTCTTAATTTTAGAACTCAGTTCAGAGACCTTTGCTTTATAAAATAATGCTTCCATTACAGGAACTCATTAGGCAAGATTTACAAAAATACCTCACCTTGTCAATATATACAGGATCTTCTTTAACAATGCCTTGTGTCTTCAGCATAGCATAGGCCTCGTTTATTTTGTTCTCATGTGACAGGCCTTTTGACCAACTATACATTAATTCTATACATCGTTTCTTTACTTTTTCTGATGTTCGAGTGCCCAAATACTGAAATGAAAACATTTCAAAGATTAATAGAAAGAACAAACATTAAAAAGTTCAAAATTTTCGACTGGTTAATAAATTATTTCTTTAGCTGTAAAAATAAAAATTAAATGTTTTTTTTTATGATAGCAAGTGAAATTCTAAACTATTTTCATGAAAGAAAATGGAAGAGGTTTGGCTTAGGTTTTCTATTTTGACAACTTTTGCTAAATAGAAGTCAACTTTAAAAAGTAATGAAACCTTGAAAGACTTCAGCCACTCACATATTGTCCAACAGATTAGAGTTCAGTATTATTGAGAAAAGCCTGTCAAAAATCTCAATTAAAAACACTAAAATTCAATTCATGCCTATGGATATAATAGTAAACTCATTTATTATCAAATCTTACATGAAAACTTGTGGAAGGAATGTTATTCTGAGCATGAAATGGTTAACCAATATTAACTTCTGGTACACTAACCAATAAATAGCTAAAAACAGATTTTATGCATGACTACAAAACATTTATTTTTCAGTTACATTTTCCAATCATTTTATTTGTTCTAATAAAACCCAAAAATAGTTGTAATCCAAAAAGTTATTTTGTTTTTGTTAAAAGATTGAAAAAAAACATTTACATTTTCACAAATAAAAGACAAATTTAACCTAAACAACTAACACTGTTTATTTCATACTAGCATCATAGCCCGGTGTTGCTTGTGCAACTCAGAACATTTAAGTAGTAGGAGAAGATGCAAGACACCTTCCGCCATTGCAGAGTTTCATTGGTTGTCGCCTTCCAGTAAACCGTTTGAAGCAGGCTTCCCTTCAGTAATTATAATGTTTATAATTTTAAATGGATAAATTCCTTTAAAACTAGGTTATATAAAACATAATTATATAAAAAATTGTTGTTTCAAAATTGTTAAAAAATTCCATTAAAAAAATCTATTTTCTTTTGTTTTGCGTAAACCTGATTTGATGTTTTGTGTGACATTGTAAACAACATTGTGTTTGTTTTTGTTTCAAAATTACGAGGAAAAACATTTACATTTTTTCGTTGACCAAATGAATTTTTAAAGCATCGGAATAAAAATTAAATATAAAAGCTCAAATTTTTTTATTTTTTAATAAAAAATATTTTAGTAGTGTTTAACACATTAGATTTGATTTCTGTGACATAATCCAGCAACCATCTTAGATCTTAGATGTTTTAGGGAGCAAATGTAAACAATCGTGTCGATGTGCAAAAAGTGCGAAAGGGAAAATTGCTGAACTTAAAATTCAAAAAGTATGTCAACCTGGCTTCCTTGGAGATACGTGTCCCTAGAAATTTTGAATGGCGTAGCTTAAAAAATATAAGCATGCATAGGGAACAGTCACACACAGAATCACAGATTGCCTTTTCTCTCTCTCTCTCTATATATATATATATATATATATATATATATAGAGAGAGAGAGAGAGAGAGAGCGAGCGAGATTATTTTTGCTTTCTTTTGATTATACTGTTTTTATTCAATGTCTACCAAAAGCGGCACAATATTTATTTTAAGTAAAGAAAAATAAGGTTATTGAAAAATTACATTCAAGTCAATTTTATTTCAACCCATCTAAAGGTAATAATTTTATAATCATATTTTAATAAGCCCATTTCTAATTTAAAAATGAGAATTTATCCATTCCTGCACAAATTACAGTTACAATGCCTTCATGTCCACTCATTCCATGAAATTAAAAACAATCATATAAAGACAAGAAGTAATGCAAACAAAAAAATGTCCCAGCAACATACATTTTCAACATAACATATTTTCAGTTAGAGATTAAAAGCCTATAACATTCTTTAGAATGTTAAATATTCAATGGTTTTATAACAGTTTCAGATTTCAAAAATGCAAATACAACTTTATGATCAAATTAAGAAGTGCACTAAATTCCCGGACATACAGCTGCAAATGAAAATAAAACAGAGGTGAATAAAAAAATAGAGAGAGAAATCAGCTGTCCATTAGATTTTCCAAATCAATAATTTAGGTAAACTCGAGGAGATAAACACTGAGCTATAAAAGCTTCCTTACTAAGCCTCCTAGAAAAAAATGCTTATAAAAATAAAAAATAAAATAAAATAAAGAAAAGGACTTTGAATGATCAGCAAGAGGCAATTCACTAAAATAGCAATGATTTGCTTAGGGAAGTCAGGGCATGTATAAAACTGTCCTGTATGACAGGGTCTTGTAGATAAAAGATCACCATGAAAAAAAATGGCCTACAGTTTAGGCAACTATAGCATTAAGCACATTTAGCAGGAAACACAAAAGATATTCACACAAGAGAAGTTCATTACAGAAAATTGAATTGAAAATTTTCATACACTCCCCCACCAACACATTAGGAGACCTATGGGAGAGGGGCACTAATATACTAAAATCTATATTTTATTATCAAAAAAAGATTTTATAAAATAGAATGAAACTGCAAGTGTTATCTGTTGACAATGGAGAAGAGGGTTTTTCACTGATGACACACACATCTACAATTGTAGCAAACAATTCAGAAAGTTATAACAGCCATTAATTGAGGGTGGAAAAAAAGAGACCTCTTAATAAGCACAAATACTGATAATTATTGTATCAAACATAAATTACATTTAAAGATGGCTATTGGAGTAGATAGACTAAACTATCACTCGGTTCACACTCCATCCCAGTCTATTGAACATGTGTAGAGGCTCATCCCTTGTTACCTGTTTAGAATGCGGTTTCCAGCTTTCTCTTTTCCAATCTTTTCACTTTTCTTTTTGTTTATTTTTTTCAATAGGAGCAGATAAACTAAACTATCGTCCAGTTCACACTCCACCCCCATCTATTGAACACGTGTAAAGGCTCATCCCTTGTTACCTGTTTAGGATGTGGTTTCCGGCTTTCTCTTTTCCAATCTATTCACTCTTACGTAGCCCCCTGCACATCAGTGGCGATACCGCCTTGTTCGAGGGGATATGATTAAAAGAAAAAAAAACAACAAGAACATGACTGACAATAGCAAAGATTGCATCCAAGCATTTTTTTCTTGATAAACAGCAAAAAGAATTACTTGGATGAGGATTTATCATTATTTACATTTGAACAAATATCCTCATCCTTATTTTTTTTTTATCACATTTTGACCATTGTGCACTCCAATATTCTCCAAGTGTCTTGATAGAGTTATCTGTAGAAACCCTGGTGAACAGGCTCACCACATTCAAGCTTATCATTCAATTGTTATGGATGGGAGCCAACAACGTCTATTGAACAGGTGAAGAGGCTCATCCCTTGTTTCCTGTTTAGGATGTGGTTTCCGGCTTTCTCTTTTCCAATCTATTCACTCTTACGTAGCCCCCTGCACATCAGTGGTGTTACTGCCTTGCTTGAGGTGATAGGATTAAAAAAAAAAAAAAAAACCTTGAATATATTCTAGCAGCAGGTAGGCAAAAAGACCATTAGAATTAAGACTAAGTTTTAGACTCTGGACTGTCCTATGGTACAACAGCCTAACGGATTAAAGGGTTGCTTTATGAATTGGGTAACATGCTTATTACAAGTTCAATCCTTGGGCCATGGATTACAAATTTGAACTCCATGAAAACAGAGAAAGCAGTAAATGGGCAGTATTAAATACGAACTAGACAAGACATCCCAAGACATGGACAAAAGAATGGGAACAAGCTATCCTTGTAGATGAAATAAAGGGTTCAGTTTGACATTTCCCAAAGGTTACCTAGATAGACAGACACCTGTGAAAAACTGAAGGGCATCACAGGAAAATCATTATAATAATAGCAACCAAGATGAAGATATTAGTCCAAATGGAAATAATGAAAATAGCAAGAAGAAATTTTAATGTGTTTCCCAATTATTATCCTATCAATTTCATATACAAAAGTCATTAAGCAAATTTCCCCAAGAAAAATATCCTAAGATTTACTTTATCTTTGTAGAAAGATCCAAAAGTTACATGTCTTCTTCATAGAAAGATTTATGACCTTTTTACACAGGTTACAGACAAATGGCCGTAGAATAAATGGAAATAGAACAAACCTGAAAACATATAAACAAATTGAAAGATCCAGTAAGTTTCTTTAAATGATAACTCACATTATAGATTGCAGAGGTAGTCATCAAGTTCAGGTATCATATTAAAAAATTTCAAACAGTTGATTGTGTAATACCCCAACGGTCCGTCCTAACAATCTCTCCGGCGGCCGTTCTCCACGCTGTGATGTTGCCGAAATTTTTGTAGAAAATTTCGGACGGACAGCTGGGGGTACAAGATTGACTGCAAGGAACGAACTTCCAAAATTTGGATGAGTTGAAAAGGAAGCTTTATTCGTTTAGAGTTAGCCTTGTCTGTTGGGGCAGGCGAATGTGACATACAGCTCTAACTCTAATTAATGGAGATCAACAAACCCAAACTGAACGAACCAAGACGAACGGAGACCCTTACTTCAAGTTCGCACCCGGCTGACTCCTTTTCACTTCTCTCGTCTTTAACTTAACTGCTCAACTCGGAAAAAACACCTGAATTTATCTAAAAATCGACCGGAAACAAGGAAATCCGGAAATGCTCTAGACCACCGGTGACTGTAAGTCTGAAATTTCAGTTATCTTTTTTTTGTTTATCTTAATAAGGCTTCCGCAGGAAAAGGCTTAATGTGAGGTCAAGATACAGTAAGGTCAGCCTTTGACCGCTGAACTTTATCACTGAGTCAATTTTCCTCAAAAAGAAAAAGTGTTTATTTATTTATTTTTCTCTTCTTTTTCACTTTTGTTAGATATGTTTTCTAAACTATTTTCTATTCTAATCTATTTTCTATTTTAATCTATTATAATAAAATACATATATATCTAGTTATCGTGTCACAATTGAAAATAAAAATTTCAAGCAAAACAAGCATATTAAAAAATTTCCTTAAATTAACAAGAAAAGTGCAATAATGAGTTAACTTTTAGGACTTAATTATCTTCCAGACAAAAGCTTTCTCTGATAAAAGAACGATATTTTAAAGTGTCAAGAAGTTTGATGAAAAATAAACACTTAGAAGATAGTTAACCAACTGGAACTTACGACAGAATTTCAAATGGGGAAGGGTTAACTCAATGAATGAACAATGTCCACTGCTTTTAAGCAGGGGTTTGTTTATTTTTTATATCAGTTTTATTCCTTATGACCAAGAATTCTCAACTTGTGTCTCAACTAAGAAATTTCTTCAGACCAAAAATACACAATATGAGAGAAGAGCTAGATTCATATCTTTCCCAAAGGTATTTCAGGTGTAAATGAAGATAACTCAACTGAAATTGAAACTCAGTTCTCCAATTAACAATTCCAAGACATTATCTATTACACCACCTGCACATCCAAGCTTACAGCACTTGGTATTCCCAAGAGGTCACTCATCTAGGTAGTTACAAGGCTCATTTTATCTTTTGGAAGATAGACATAAGAAGGAAATGTTAACCAAAGTGAAACAATTTCCCATTTGAGCAATATCTATGAGTATCTTTTAAGAGAGAATAAAAAGACAAAACAGTTTAGGAACAAGAAAGTACAAAATATCTAGTGGTAATTGAGATATGTAAATAAAGTAGTGTATCCTGAAAATCATATAGTCAGTGGACGTGCAAAACTTTTTATATTAAAAGTTACGCCACCTCCTCGCATGCGACATTTCCTGTATTAAAAATTACATCATCTATTTAGAGGTGATATTTTTTAGGAGTTACTCTTTCAGCAGAACATTAACTCTTGTAAAATTTTCCAAGATATAGAAAGAAGATTAGAAAAACAACAAAAATAAAATATCCAATATGATTAGGTAGATGCTCAAAATCCATATTTCCATAAATAATTTGTTTAGTTCTAGATTATTTCCCCAGTTCAGCCTACTGCTACCCTGTCAAAAATGAAAGGGCGTAAAATGTGCCTGGGAATGTCTACAAGTCAAAACATAAAAATGACAAAAGGAATATCTGGATAGTGTCCTTATTAATAAAACACTTCTAGGCTATAAGGACAATTGCTAGACTTCAAATAACAAAACAGATAAGTTGTAATATTAGAATGTCTAAACTGATAAGTGATAATCTGAATATGCAAGAGGTAAAATGTTAGCAACAGGAGGCCAAGATTTCAGACGGGGGGGGGGGGGGGCAATGAAACTTGCATGTCAGTAATTACTTCTGTTTCGTATCTATTATTGGCTTCAAAGAACAGAAGCAAGGCAATGACTTTTCATCAAATCAAGAGGCTCATCCCTTGTTTAGGATGTGGTTTCCGGCTTTCTCTTTTCCAATATTCTCACTATTACGTAGCCCCCTGCACATCAGTGGCGTTACCGCCTTGCTCAGGGTGATACAATTAAAAAAAAAAAAATCTTTGTTAGTAACAAGGCAAAACATGTTGAACAATTTTGATCAATTATTTATCACCACACAATGACTTTTCTCATTGATATGTCTGCTCTCAGCCAAGTTAAGGCTCACCACTGAAACAATGACAGACGGAAAAATCCAGAAACCACAATATTCTACTGATTCATTAATGACAATTAGTGGGATACTACCATTGATAGATAAGAGAGCAGATACATACAGAAAAGAAAAGTGTTAAAACTGAAATTCATTGAATTCAAAATTTCCGCAACAGTGACAAGTAAAATAAACATAATTTTTTTTTTTTCACATAATAACAAAAATTAATTTTTTTTTTAAATACTGACACAAAACCATATAAACATATGAGATAGTAAGTGCTATAATTACTATGAATGAAACTATTTTCTTTGTTTTGAATCATTTGACCCCAAGCAAGGTGATAATGCCACTAAGACGCAAGGAGTTACTGAGAGTGAAAGAGAATGAGAAGACTTTAGCGAGGAGAAAGGACAATAAAAGAACAGGTTTCAGGAAAATAGAGAAAAAATATTGGAAGCTTGTTCTTAGGAAGACAGGAGATAGCAACTGGTGGTGCATTTAGATTTTTGAAGATTGTAATCATTTAAGATGTAATCAAAAACAGCATTAGTAGAACACTTAAAGAAGAGAAAAGTTTTCATATAGAAAAAGAAAAATACTAATCAACTGGATGAAGAGGTAACAATGTAAAAGAAACCTGGAAAATTACACCCCAGACCCCATCTATCAATGTCTACACAGAATACTTTATTTCGATGACATTCATATCTGATAAACAGATGGGAAGGGCTTAAAAATTATACATTTTTTTTTGTTTGTTTACCAGAGAATCGACAAGACGTTGGCAGCTATCAGTTTTCAATATTTTCTTATAGAAAAAGAAAAAAGAAAAAAAACTTTCTAAATCCTCTTACCTTTGGAGATACAACTTTGATGATCTCATTTAAAAACCTAAATTTTCCAATTTCTGCATGAAATCGTCGTCCACAGTTTTTAACACAGGCTTCTAGTGTCTGAAATAAATATAAAATAATTTATAAGAAGATATTCAACCATTTTTATATATACAAACAACGAGAAAGAACCAGAGCTTGAATTTTTAATTAGGTTTCTGTAAAAATCTAAGCTTTTGAATTCCAATTCATTCATTTTTGTTTTCTGGGTAATCAAATTTGCTATCTCTACATCTCCATCTATCTACATAATCAGAAATGTTTATAAAACTTTCAAAGATCTAGCTACATCTATATCTCTTGATAACCATCCAGATCTCGCTATCACACACACCATGAATATATATAAGCATATCTAATGAAATTTGTTTCTATTTAATCATTTCAATTACAAACAAGCTCCACTGTCCTTGCTTTTCTAGCTATTGTTATCAAAATGTTCATTTTCTCTCAAACCACAATAAAGACAAGCACATATAAAATGGTCCATATTAGGTTTCACTAATAATATTTTATAGCAAGAGGTTTCAAACGACTTGAAAATGTACAAATACTTATATCTGTACTGTAAAGACGTTAAGGAGTGCATATTTGGAAAACTACTGATTGTTTGCAGAAATTTCATTACATTGAAAAATCAAAATGTATGGATAATCTATACAAACGTACATCTTCAGGCATAGGGGTGTGCCTATCTATAAAACGAACACTGAGGTCAACAACAAATGGTAACTATCTGTTTCATGTTTGAAGGTTTGTTTTGTTTTATGGCATATCAACCTCAATGGGTTATTTAATGCCAGCAAGAATTTTACAATAGATTTGTATGAATAGAATATATATTTTTTTTTTGTAAGAAATCAGTTTTTAGACCTGGTTTCATTGACATATTTTTGTAAAGAGGGGTTTTGTTGAGAATCAGATGTATTGCTGGTATGTATTTTTAAAAAAATATATTGATGGTAACAATTTTTTTTCTATTGATTTTCTTTAAAAATATATTGCTGGTACTATTTTTCCTTTCAAAAATGTTTTATTTCCAAGCTCTATATTCCACAGAAGATGGAAATATTTTGTTTTCTTCAAATATCCTATTATTCAGGCAGTAGGTAGATTTTTGAAAAGCATGCTAAGATTTTGTGCTTGGTAATAGTTGCTATGTATTTTTTTTAGTGCTTCTTGCATTCTATCAAGATATGCTTAATGATGAGAAATTGATTGAGCATGTGTTCGGTGAGGGTGTCCAAATTTTATTCTGTTGAGCACCATGTCATGTCTACAGTCAGGCAATGGTTCTATATTCTCATTTCTTATTGTCAACTGATTTTCATATAGTTTATTTTTCAGGAACAAGTCCCAAATTGTTTGCCATTTTCTTTTGATGTATTACATAATTTTGTTTTTATCTAATCTATCTAAACTTATTTATAAATGGAACTCTGTGTGTGTGTGTGTTCGTCCGTTACCTATAAACTCCGAAATGGCTGAACCGATTTTCTTAAAAATTTACACAGTTGTACTATAAGCGTCTGCGAATGTTCTTAGCTAAGTTTTGTGTCAAGGTACCCCCGATAAATATCGAAAACTGATAATCGAAAAAAATCAGGTTATAGAAGGAGTGGTCCGATTTTAATCAAATGTGATATACTCATAGACAAAGACATTCAGATGTTTCAAGGTTGCAGTTCTTATAATAATGCAAGATGTGTGTGTGTGTGTGTGTGTGTGTGTGTGTGTGTGTGTGTGTGTGTGTGTGTGTGTGTTGCTGTTTATCTGCCTGTATGTATGTATTTTTTCAGCCCTTTTATTTTAGTTTTTGCTTTGGCTCTAAGTAGGTATAATTGTAGTTCTTAGTCTCAGCCATGATACCATTTACTCAGAGGACTTATTTAGCCTTCCAAATTCAGTTTACAATGAAAAAAAACTTATTTGAAATAGTTATTCCCAACACAATACTAGTAAAATACTTAAAATGTTGATAAAATAAAAGTCTCTTGAATTTGTCACTGACAATGTGATTATAAGAGAATGTCCCCACATTCAATGTGGTCAAGCTGATTTCATCCAAATGAACTTCATAAGTTCTATTACTTTGCAAATCAAAGATATTAAACTTGCTTGATGTCAATAAATCGGTGCTACTATATATACCTCAATATATTGTCTCCACAAGTGGAGGGCAGAGGTCTACCGTGCCCCTCCCCTCGCATGGGCATCAGGTCAGGTAAGGTCTAACAGATATTTATATCTGTCTCACATTTTCTAAATATGTGACTTGCTTTCATATAAAAAGAAGCAATGTAGCTAAATCAGAATACTCCTCAGCTTTAAGCAGTTAAATATTTCAGAACTTCAGGGTACTTCAAAATGTTGCTGAAGGAGTTTTATAGAAAATTCATCTTGACAGAGGAAAGAGCAGCTGTCTTTTTAAGAGAACACAATCTGCTGGATACAATTTAACAAGCAGATCCATGCCATAAATGCAGTTCTGTCAGAGGCAAAACGAAAGGATAACAGGAGGAGAATACAATTTTATTTTTACCTTTCTATCTTTAACATAAATATAAATAGTATATGAAGATATAAATATTAACATAAGGATTAATTGAATATGTATACACTATAGTTCAATGCTGCAGTAGACCCCCGCGCTACGGACAAAACGGGAGGTAGACCCCCGCGCTACGGACGAAACGGGAGGTAGACCCCCGCGCTACGGACGAAACGGGAGGTAGACCCCCGCGCTACGGACGAAACGGGAGGTAGACCCCCGCGCTACGGACGAAACGGGAGGTAGACCCCCGCGCTACGGACGAAACGGGAGGTAGACCCCCGCGCTACGGACGAAACGGGAGGTAGACACCAGCGCTACGGACGAAACGGGAGGTAGACACCCGCGCTACGGACGAAACGGGAGGTAGACCCTGCGCTACAGACGAAACGGGAGGTAGACCCCGCGCTAAAGTAACACCAATAAATTTTTAACCAGATAAATAGGGGCCACTTTTCTTATGCCATACAATGCTTTATCTGATATGAGACTCTGAAGAACTTAGCAGTAGTAACAGTAAAACTGTCTTGGTTGTTCTGAGAACAACGAAAGTTTAAAAAAAGCAAAAATTAAACCAAATTGTTGCTTTGCACCCCTCATTTGAAATGAAATTCTTTATAATTAACCTAAGTTATGACTGAAAATATAAAGGCAACTAATTAAGCAATTAAAAAAAAACCTCTGCTTGATCTCTTATACAAAGGGATACACAAACTATAATAGACAACATCAAAATTTTTAGGTTAACTTCAACTGTAATATTTCAAACCAACCATCTTTATTATTCAATATTTATTACACAATACTACATCCAATGATTGAACTTAAAATCAATTCTATTTCTCATAATAATGAACATTCTTAAGTGTAGATGAAGCCAAACAGGCATATTCATTTCAACATAGAAGCCATCATTTTTTTTAAAGTTCATATCAGCTCTATAAGGGATATCTGGTAGAATAGAATTTTGTTCTTCCTTAGCTTATTGTCAGAATTTTCTTCATTACTTTTAAATAATTTACTGAAGCTTTCTAGAGAGTCTTGATTGAAAAAAACTCGGGTAATGGATTGACCCAATGCAAAGTTGGGCAGATATTAATCCAGGCATATAATTTATAAAAAATAATAACAAACAAATCTAAAAAAAACACATTCTTATTTGTAGACATGATTAAGGAATTGTTTGTATTCATAGCAAGAATAGCTTGTATTTCAGAGTGGTCAAAATTGAAGTAATCATGTCATGGAGTGGCATTTATTCCTGATCGTAATGGAACAAAGAACCACCAATTGTAAGGATTGCAAAATTTGCTTTAAAATTAATTTATCTGATAATTGGATATAATTTGTCAGAGGCATTAAAATGATAGAAAATTGCCACTCTACAGAATTCTTTTTCATGAGCATTGCTAACATTATCACCTGAAAGAATCTTAATGCATTAAACCTTGTGACTATGTACAATCCTAACCTTACATGTCTGATCATGATCAATTTAATCTGTGCATGTCAATAAGTCATATCAGGCTAAGATACGAGTTTTGCTGATGATAAAGTTTAAATTTTTTTTTTTTTTTTTTAAATAGGCAGAATACCAAATTAAACCATATTTGAGTTCTGATTGCCAAGTTTACAGATTATATTTAACACTGCCCACTTTTAGTGCTAAATAATAACAAATCAAACATCTTTCAATAATAAACTCTTATTTACTCACGTCCCATAATCACCAGTGAAGAGTATAAAGTCTCAGCATGCTATGCGCTGCTCCTATGGTTTCCATAGAAAGTAATTTTTTTTTTTTTTTAGAATTTGGTCTAAAATTCAGAATTTACATTCTTTTAGACTGGTTACCACCAAGACTTAAGATCCAAATCAGTCCTGTTCAACCTATAGCATGGTGAGAGAATGGATGGATTCATAACTTTCCCAAGAATATTTGCACAAAAGTGAATGTAATAAACTCTATTAAACTTCATACTTGGCTTACCAATTTCTCATTCCAAGCCACTAACCATTACACTTAGCGTATCAATTTAAAAAAAAAAAAAAAGAGTTCATTTTTCAAGGAAGATTGATATTTAGAAGGCTGTCCGATTTTTTACAAGAACCAGAAAAAAAATTTTCAGTCATATGATCAGGAAGAAGACCAAAAGTAAATCAAAAGAAATATTTATATATATTCCAGAAATTGAACAATTAGTCAAAAAGAAAAAAAAAACACTTGAATGAATGAGTAAGGATAATTAAGTATTTGGATAGAAAAGAAAAATTATATATATATATATATATATATATATATAGTTGGCCCAAAAATTCGTAAATGCTTGCAAAATGGGTCAATCTGGTCCAGCACAGTCGAGACAAGCGATGGGTTCAGAAAGAGCAAAAGATACCATCGGTTCCAAAACAAGATCAATTCGGCAAGAAAGTCATGTGCGTTTGGTAGAACTTTGAAGGAATCGTGCATTTTGAGTTGGTTCCAAATGCCGAACTTTACTGTCAACAACTTGAGCAAGTCTACGAAAAGTTGAAGCAAAAGTACCCGCTCTGATCAATCGAAAGCGCGCTTGGATGCAGCAGGACAATGCCAAGCCACACACCGCCAGGAAGACCAAAGACAAGTTTGAAGAGCTGGACGGCATTGAGGTTCTGCCACATCCAGCCTACAGTCCTGACTGTGCTCCATCAGATTACAGCCTTTTCTGCTCAATGCAACACTTTCTGAAGGGCCGCCGATTCAATTTGTTTGATGAAGTCGAGGAAGCGTATCAAGAATTTTTTGATTCGAAGACGGCTGAATGGTACTTTGACCAGATCCGAAAGCTTGCAGATCATTGGCAGAAAGTCTTGAAAAATGATGGCCTTATTTTGAGCAATAATTTTTGTTGTTTTTGCGAGTAAAATTTCAATTTTTTGCAAGTGTTTAGGAACTTTTGGAACAACCTAATATATATATATATATATATATAAGAAGCTAGTAACAAGATTTATAAACCAAATCTACCAAGAAAGACTGACTAAACACAATTTAAAAAAGCCTCAAATTTTTCTCCAATCTTACGCTATTCAATTTAAAAGTTTTGCACCAGTAAAACATTGCTACCAAATAGATCTATAGAAATGACAACTAAAAAGAAAAACCTGTTTGTAGAATGCAAAAAAAATTTTTTTTTTTTATATTTTAAAAAAATCTAACAAATATTTGAATTTGGAAATGAGATTTTAAAGTTCTTTTCAGTGATAATCATACAGTACAAAAAACTGCTGAAACATTTTAGATAAGCCAAAGATCTTTCTTACATGTGGGTAGTTTACTGTTCCCTATTTGAATAGCTATTTGCTTCTTAACCAATTTAATATGGTCATAATTCACACTGCTTCTTTTACTCTTATGGAATATAAAGATAATTTCTATGTATGTTCATTAATTTATCAAATTCAATTCCTTCAGTTGTGCACATACAAACATTTGTCTTTATACTGAAGAGTAAATACAATGATCGTAAAGGCTATTTTCTTGTCTTGATTGTTCTATTAACTTTTTGCTGAACTAAGAGAAAATTCTAATAGCTCAACTAGAATCTGCTAATATCAATTGCAATGATTCTATGAATGTCTTCTTGTATAGCAATCAAGTCAAAATGTACACTGGCGGATGGATAGATTTTCTAGAAATTAGATTATACTGGCAGTCATTTTACAAATAGGATTCAAGTTGGGTTGACAAATGAAAATAACTTGTTGGAAGACATTTAAGAAAATTTATTTTTATTACTTCATCAATGAGCAAAAACGAGAATATTATGGGATAGATAACAAGAAAAAAAATGATAATTTCTATTTGTGCATGTGTTTATTGCTCGAAAAAGAGACAAGGACAATGTAAAACAATTTACATTAGTCAAAGCTTATTAACAAAAACAGTATTGTTCTTAATAATATGAAAACTGTTGGCCATAGAAACAGTTTTTTTTTTTTGTATAAAAGTCTTCTTTTCTGACTATGCATATATGTGTGCATTATGCTCCCTCAACATCTATTGATAAGAATTTAATGAAAAGCTTTATAAGGTTTTTTTGTTCCAATGAACAAAGAATATCAAGGTATTTTGCAATAGTCATTTTTTTCCTTTTTTTAAATCATTTCATCCCAAGCAAAGCACTAGAACCACTAAGACACAGGCAGTTACTGAATGTGAGAGAAAATGAGAAAAAAAAAATTAAGGAGAGAGAAGAATAAAAGAACAGGAATTAGGAATTCAAAAGAATGACTGACACTACATTTCAATTTCTGAAGATCAAAATTGACTGAAAGACAGAAAAGAGTTCAATAAGTGGGAAGTGTGAAAGAAATTATCATTACATGGCATAGAAATTAGGGTTGCATCAAACTATTTCAACCATAAAATGAGGAGACCTTTCCCCCAAACTAGTACTGTCCTTAAATCCATAAAATCTAGGTAGCATAAAGAAAATTTCATCAGAATAATTGCCATACTTATAGTATTTATAGAAAAGAGAAGCTATATTACAGTGGAGGGAAAGTGACTGAAGCTGAAATGCCAGGTCAGGACCGATAATATTGCAGATTCTTTGCATTTCATCAAGAATCTCTTAGTTTATAGCAGAATCACCAGACCAGGTAGTAGCCATATTCAATGCACTGACAAATGGTAAACTTATGTGTAAGGTAGATTCTAGCGACAAAAATTGTCTTAAACAGAACTATTATAGCTTGTATGTGGCTTCTCTCTTTTTTTTTTTTTTTCTTAAAACACTAAATATAGTAATATTTTTTTATCAAACCTTGATGCACAAAGTAGGTCCTTCATACTCCATGCTTACATGAAGTTAAAATTCTTTGAAAGTCCTGTGATACAAAATGATACAAAAATATAGTACAAGGCCTCTTGCTGTGATTTTTTTTTTTTTTTTTTTTAAATCATTTCACCCCAAGCAAGGCGGTACCACCACTTATGCACATGGGACTACAGAGTAAAAGTTTAGATAGAAGGAGAGTAAAGAGAAAGATGAACTAGTTACAGGGGGTGTCAGAAAAAGGGCAAGAGAAGGATGGGAACAAAGGTGTGAAGACAGTTGCAAAGGTAGAGAGAAAGGAAAAACAAACAAGATATACAGGGTGATCTAGAAAGAACTGAAGTCAAGAGGTCAAGATATGGGTATTGACATTGCATTTGAATTCCTGGAGGTTGCAGCCATTAGGAAAGCAAGTGTATGGAAGGGACTTCCACAGATGGCAGTATAAACCACAGGTTGGCTCTGTGGATGTTCTATTTTAATTTTTTTTTTTTTTTTTTTTATAATCATATCACCCCAAGCAAGGCATTTTACTACCAATGTTTTGCAGGGGGTTACATAGGAGGAAAATTATGAGAAAGAGTGACAGGTTACAAAGGGTGTCAGGAAATGGGTAAGAGAAGGATGAATATGGCCATAAAGTGAAGGATCAATTTATATATTGATTGTAATATAAAATTGATCCCCCACTTTATGTTTACATAATTGTCTGTTGATAAGCCATAGAAAATCAATGAAATACTGATTAGCTACACATGCGTGTCTTAAATTTATTTACATTCTCTGGAATATAAACAAACTTTTTTTTTTTTATAATCATATCACCCCAAGCAAGGCATTTTACTGCCACTGTTTTGCAGGGGATTACATAGGAGGAAAGTTATGAGAAAGAGTGACAGGTTATAGGGAGTGTCAGGAAGTGAGTAAGAGAAGGATGAGAATACTGATGAGAGTGGAGTGGACAGAGAAAGGAGCATGAGAGAGAGGATGCAGGTTAATGAGATAGATGACTATTGACTTTACATTTAAATTCTTGGAGATTGTAGCTGAAGTCGTGAAAGTATTTGTAGAAAAGACACAGGGAAGCCACATTGTGCTGATGAGAAAGTAACTGTATCTGAGCTGCCAAGTCGGGATCTATCACATTACAGATTCTCTGTTGGATTTTGTCAAGGACATCTAGGTGAATAACAGGAGCACCCGACCAGATATAGCAGCAGTATTTAATTGAATATTATAAAGATTTTGGTGCAATGATTATTATAACCTAGAAACCACTACTCATGTTAGTACAATATTAGTTAGATTGAACTAAGATGAACTAATGGCTTACCAAGATCATATATAAAGTTTCTATTTTTATGTCTTTACAGATTTCATGACCGAATTCTTCAAATTGAAATGAATTTGGCTTATTTTCAACTTTCAACAAAGAAAAAACTCCTCCAGAAGTTTCAGTCTTCAATAAAAGATTTTTTTTTTTTTTTGCCAGGTCAACAAGCTTCGAAGAACGTATTCTTCAATCAATGACTAATAAGAATAGATTGTACATCTGGGTTAAAAAAATAATCACTTTGGCTATTTTAATATGAACAAAGTCAGATCACCTCTTGGGACTAACAATAAAAAGCAAATCAAGATTTATAAATAAATATAAATAAAAGATTCATACAAACTGAAACTATATACTGAACAGTAGAAATCAATGGTTTTAAGAGCATATAGGCAGTTTTTCATCTTCACTTTTGTTCAAATAGCCAACCAAACTTATACAAAAAGAAGATAGATGAATGGAATTACAAAACTTACTTGAAAGCTTAGAAAGTATTTGATCTCAATAGAAGATAAGAGAGCCAGAATATTTTGCAAAGAATTTAGCCTCCAACTTGGAAATTATAAATACGCATCTACAAAGCACCAAGTTTTGAATAAATAAGCAGAGATACACGCAAATACTTTCCAAGCAATGTTTCATGTATCCCAAATTTACAAAAATACCCACTTCCAATTTGTTTAATACAAAATAATCTATTTCTAAATCCATGCATACAATAAATAAGTTTCATCCTTTCCTGTTGGATCAACCAAACAATCTATGTTAAATTGTTACATTTGGAAAATGAGATAGCAAGACCCAAATTATTTCACTATTTCAGGTTTCAATCTTTTCTTCAGTCAGTCAGTCAGTCAGTCAGTCAGAGAAGTGCCATACATGATACACGCCTTGGCAATCATGTCTCAAAACTAACATGACTGAATGAGCAGAAGATTTCCCCAGAGTAGGTTGACATTACTTTCTGCAGTAGACCGGTTGCCAACCAAGGACATAGAATCCAATCTGTCCACCTATTTAACCCATAGCTGGAGGAAGAAGAGATGGATTCATACCTTTCCTAAGTGAAAGCAATGAATTCAACTGGAATTTAAACTCAGCTCTCCAATTCGTTGTACTGAGCCAATATCCACTGTACCAGAGACACACATACTTACTCCCCCAATTATCATTTGAGAAGATAAATGTGAAACATCCTCTCCTAGAGGGGAAAAACAAAATCTACCAAATCTTTCAATAGTACTAAAGATTTTGGGTGTGTCTTCTGGTGCAGTGGATATCAACTCGGAACGACAAATTGGAATACCGAGTTCAAATTCCAGTTGAATTCCTTGCATTCACTTACGCACAAATACTCTTGGGGAAGGTATTAATCCGTCTCTTCCCTCTAGTTATGGGTTAAATAATAGGACAGATTGGGTTCTATAGCCTTGGCTGGCAACCAGTCTACAGCAGAAAGCGCTGGCAACCTACTGTGAGATAATCTTCTGCCCAGTCAGTCATGTCTCAAAAGAGACATGATTGCCCAAGCATGTATCACATATGGCACTTAAGTGACTGACTGAATATAATAGTTAGAAACAAGATTAAGGCTTCTACTGGTTATAAAGTAGTGGATCGGTTTTCTATTGTTATGAAGTTATAAACTGATCCCCCACTAATTACTACTTCATAATATAATCCATCTCTTCCCCCTCTAGCTATGAGTCAAATAACAGGACAAATTGGTTTCTATAGCCTTGGCTGGCAACCAGTCTACCACAGAAAGCAATGGCAACCTACTGCAGGGATAATCTTCTGTCCAGTCAGTCATGTTTCGAAAGAGACATGATCGCCCCAGCATGTATTTATGTATGGCACTTAACTGACTGACTGAAAGAGTTTGAAAAGGAAGTCGAGAACAGGGGAAGTGAACAGTTAAAAAGAAATAAAAAAAATTTAAAGAAAATTCTCAAATCTAAAACGTAAAACATTATCTTTGCGTATTAACTTCCACAATGAGCACATGCCCTAGGCAATCATATTATTGTAATCATAAAAGAATAGAAATAGTTACAATGGTGATGGTAGTGGTACAGAGGAGGAGGAGTATAACTATTAAACATTTCCTTTGCATCTTCCTCACCTCTAATGAAGTGCTAGTGGTAAATACTGCAGATAAACGTATTGATTGTTCAAACAGCCCTTCTCTAACAGAATCACTGCAGCACATGGGAGGAAAAAGAAAATCAATATCTGCGCAGGAAGGATGATGTGAAATAAAATCTATTAAAAAATACATTTTTTCTTGTCTCAAGACTGAAGTTAGTGGGTGATCTGAACAAACCTTTAAAACATTTGTTCCATGAGATTTAGAAAGTTTTATAAAAAATATTTTATATACAACATCCAAAACAAATTTTTTTTTTTTTTTAAAACACAACCAGATAACAATGTAATATGTTCATCCCTTTTATTAATTTCTCCTTAGTTCATAATAATCCTTGTGCATGGAGACACACAAAATGGTTTACATTTTGAAAAAAAAAAAAAAAAAAAAAGCTTCAGATAAATTACAACGAAACACTAAGTTAAAAGTTTTCAAAGTAAATTATTGTTCCCATTTAGCATGATTGACAGTCCGCCATAATACAGCTTTGTGATTTGAATCAAAATATACTTTTCTTCAAACTTACAGGCAAGGATGTAAGCAATAAAACAATAGCATTTTTAACAAGTTCAACCTACCAAATGATATGCATTTTCCTAACGAAAAATTTCCCAAAAATATTCAGGCCTGTAGAGTTATTTGGCAAGTCTGTTTAATTAAAAATAGAATATCTACTCAAATATGAATCAATATTAAAAATAATGCTCAAACAAATAAATTAAATATGTCAGTTGTTAATCTATTTCAGTGATTTCTGATTCATTTATATATATATATATATATTTTACATGTAAAAAAATTCAAATTTTCTAAAATGGTTATGGGCATTTTGATGAGTGAATGTAGCACTTGTATCATCAACAATCACAAATCATTATGGTAAAATATAATAATTTCTTTATGAGAGTATGTGTTAAAAAAAAAAAAAAAAAAAAACAGAAGTAAGGGTAGGAAAAGGAAGAAAGAAAAAAGAAGGAGAGGAAAAGGAGAAAGAAGGAAAAAGCATATCAGATTGGCTGATGGAACAGAAAAGCTGCCAATTGGTGGCAGTAGTTGAAATAGATGCATTAAGAAAAGAAAAAAATTATATATATATATATATATATATATATATATATATATATATATATATTTGGAGAGGTTTTTCACTTAAATGAGCAGAGATTTTTCAATTATGTCGACTTTGAAGTGTCAGGAAGACATTGTGAGATCTTCACTCTTCAGCAACTTTGTTTTTTCTGCTATTAACACCTTATCTTGATATCAAGCACTTTATGATAAAACAAACCTGCTTGCCAAATCCTATCAGTAATCTATTGGGAAAAAAAAAAAAAAAAACAGAAATTTTTGGCACTAAGCCTCATCACAACTTTATATATATATATATATATATATATATATATACATACACCCACTCTGGCAGGATTCAAACCTGTGTCCACATTTGGTCAGTCAGTTAAATGCCATATGTGATACACACTTTGGGCGATCAGGTCTAAAAAAAGACATGACTGACTGGGCAGAAGATTATCCCACAGTAGGTTGCCATTGCTTTCTGTGGTAGACTGGTTGCCAGCCAAGGCTACAGAACCCAATCTGTTTTATTATTTAACCCATAACTGGAGGGAAAAGGCAGATTCATACCTTTCCCAAGAGTATTTGTGCATAAGTGAATGCAAGGAAATCAACTGGAATTTGAACTCAGGACCTCGATTTGTCATTCTGAGTCGATATCCCCTGCACCACAACATAGTACTTTGCATTATTGTGATGCTCCTTATAGCTGAGTGGTAAAAAACAGATCAGACAAGGTTTCCTCCTGCAAAGAAGGTTACAGGTTCTAATTATACCAGGCCACATTTTCTTTATTTGATTTTCACAAGTACGCAGACCGATAGACAAAATAAATACCGTCTCAAACAGAGCATCTATTTAAACATGGCTAATCTACTAAAAGTAACGTTTGAAGTAATAAAAATATGTCAGATTATTTAATTAAAATTGTTATATGTTTCGAATATGAAACCAAGTAGATATGTGTTTTGGAAAATCTGAAACAGTCAGTGTGTTTTAAAGACAAAATAGAACCTTGCTTTATCATGACACTTAATAACCAAGAAGTAAATGCACACCAGATCACGCATTATATATTTCAGCATTGATAATTAATCTAATAAATAAACTTTCAATAATGGTGGAGAAGTTTATAACTGTAATTTATTTACATTTTTACATATTTTTTTTAATTAAATAATGATAAAGATGATGTAAAGCCAGAAAAGCTGTTATTTAATGGAAATCTGAAAGAAAAGACATTTAAGGCAAGCAGTCTTTGTAATAAAGTGCTTGATACCAAAGATGGAGGATTAAAACTTGTCACTTGATTGATGTTATATTAAACCCTTCTACTCCAGTTTCATAAATGAACCTTTGTGTAACTGTTTTGTCCACTTATGTATAATTTATGTATCTTTTATTGGTGTTACTTACACATGTGCAAATAAAAAAAGGAAAAATAACCTAAAACCAATAAAAAAGTGAATAAATTATGTTTTTTTAACTTAATATAAAAGTAACGAAGATGAGAAAATCAATAGATATTTCCTGACACCTGATGATTAATCCTAATTTTTGTGTATAAAGATTCAAATTGGATGCTTTTCATAGGAAACGATCTTATTATTTTAAACATTTTCAGAAATAGTCAGGAGTTGGATATAAGGAAAGTTCATAAGTTATAGCATTTTTACTCAGCATTTAGAAGAAAAAGAAAAGAGACTTAGAGATGCTGGTATTTAGTCTCAGTTGTGGGGGTGGGGTATGATCACCAGTTTTGTGTGTGTGTGTCAGTCACTCAGCATAGATTTGTGTAGATGACCAAGCACTTATTACACAACTGACTGACAAATGTATTGCAAAGTTTCATATTTAATCAAAGGAGACAAACTTAAAGGTTTGAATTAACTCGAATCAACTGTGACTGGGGAAGGATCCTGTTATACCTTGTGATGTGTATTCTATGATTTCTAGAAATTTTTAATCTTTTTTTTTTTTTTTTTTACTTTATTTTTGGCAGCTTTTTTTCCTGGAGCAATGTTTTTATACATACATTAATCCACACTGTATGTATGTTGGTTTACATGCCCTTGAAATCTTTATGTTGGTTATTTTAATTTTTTTGTTATCACTATATCCTTTTAAGCAGTTAAAATATTTAATTGAAGCTAAAAAAGGTTCAGAGAGAATGTTAGTAATAAAAACAAATAAAATGTTCCCTCCGTCACCAGACCAGATACAAGAAGTAAAAACAAAAAATGGAATTAATTTTTTTAAAAATGCTCATCTCTTCAGTAAAGTCAGGTTTGGCATGTATGGAATCTCGGAGAGAGAAAGAGAGAGAGAAAAAGAGGAGAAAGAGAGAGAAAAAGGAGAACATGACAAGGAGAGAGAGAGGAGAGAGAAAAGAGAGAGAGAGGAGAGAGAGAGAAGAGAGAGAGAGAGGAGAGAGAGAGAAAGGGAGAGCGGGGCAGGGGGAGAGAAAGGGGCAGGGGGAGAGAGGGGGCAGGAGGAGAGAGAGGGGAGAGAGAGAGAGAGAGAGGGAGAGAAAGGGGAGAGAAAGAGAGAGAGAGAGGGGAGAGAGAGGGGAGAGGGGAGAGAGGGGGAGAGGGGAGAGGGGGAGGGGGAGAGGGGAGAGGGGGAGGGGGAGGGGAGAGAAAGGGGGAGGGGGAGGGGAGAGAAAGGGGGAGAGAGAGAGAGAGGAGAGAGGTGAACTACCTTATGGTGCTGTTGTGTGCCTGACTGACATGTATAAGAAAGACAAAGACAGAATAATGAGGATTTAATTACAACAGAGATTCAGGTGCACTGACAATTGTCTAACAGTAAAAGCTTTTACTAAAAAGCAAAATAGTAGAATTTCATTGACAGATCCAAGTTGGGTGTCCTTTACAGAGCTAATATAGTGAGGAATATTTTTTTCTTTTTAGATTTAGTTGGAAAAACTGTATTTTTAACACATTAATTGCAAGATACATCTTGCTAAAATAATGAATATGCAAAATATTTTTTTTTTTACAAAAATTCATTTCATTCAAGTCAGTATATCAAATGAATAAAAGGAGCCACTATTTGTAATTAGAGTCAAGGCTCTAAATGTTCATTTGATTTTTTCTTATATTACAACACTCTTACAATATTTTCAAATTTAGAAACAAAAAATTTAAGTTAAACTGACAACAGTGTGAAAAATTGTACATGTCTCACATGATGTCTTTGCTGTAAGTTGTTTGGTAATTTTTTTTTTTTTAATCATATCACCCCGAAAAAGGCGGTAACACCACTGATGTGCAGGGGGCTACATAATAGTGAAAAGATTGGAAAAGAAAAAGCCGGAAACCACATCCTAAACAGGGAACAAGGGATGAGCCTCTTAACCTGTTCAATAGATGTGGGTGGAGTGTGAGCCAGGCGATAGATAGATCTATCTACTCCAATTGAGAAAAAAAAACAAGAAACCAAAGTGAGAAGATTGGAAAAGAGAAAAGCCGGAAACCACATCCTAAACAGGGAACAAGGGATGAGCCTCTTAACCTGTTCAATTCATTTAAAATATGAAATAGATTTTCTAAAATACCTAACAGCCAAGTAATTGAATAAACCTCATTTAAAAAAATAATGTGACTTTGTTGAAAGACTCCCTAATCACTTGATATGAAAACTGGAAGTAAAAGGTTGACTTTTACTAATGGGGCATTATTGGCATTTGGAGAATGCTAATTGAATAACAGGTCATTGTATTTTGGACCGGTTAACGTAAAAGTCTCTCTAATCCAAGAGCTAACAGCTATATCAGTCTAAATTAGATAATAAGCAAAACCTTAAATGAAAAAGAAACATTTTATAAGCATTTTGTATTCTGAAACTTACAAATACAAGATAGTTTTCTAATCCTAAAGAAAGATTGTACTTCAACCATCACAAACTTTCCTTTGTAAATTTTAATACACGGTTTTTTCCTTTCTTATGAAAAAGTCATTCATTCTCAGTTTAAGTCTAGTGCAAAAATATTTGCAGTTTGTAACATCCTGCTATTCGATGTCATGACAAATAATTGCTTGGTTATGTCTACACTCTCCTTAAGAAAATACAGACAAGAGAAAAGGATCTATTACATTAAAATTGCTGAAGTGTGTCTTAAGAAACACAGATAACAGTATGCGAACACATTTTTTTTTAAGACATTTAAAAACTATTTTAAGGTAACTAATATTTGATAGTTATTCTAAACAAACTATGTGAATATAAAATTTTAAATGTACTTGAGAAAGGACCATTATTAGAGCTGAAATCAATGAAGTGAAACTAACAATTTGTCAGAGAAAAAGCAAAAGATTTTATAGCATGCAATTTATTTGCTAGGATCATTTTAGCATCCACTTTTCTTATTCGGGTTTAAATAGAAAAATGTTTTTAAAAAAATCTGTACACATTAAAATTAATGGTTGACTACTGATTTCAAGTAATCATTTTTCATTTGTGGGGAAGCTGTTGTTAACTATTCACTGGTTGAAAGTTTTTTTAAAGCTTAAGTATAACACTAAAATTTATTTTTTTAAATGAATACCTAAAAAGAATTTATGTGGTGTTAAGCATTTAGAAATTATATAGCCATATCAAGGACAATATCTTAACTTTATTAATAAAACTAGCAGTATAGCTCGGTATTCGTCAGAGGCATATGGTGTGGAAGGATCGAAGTTTGGCGAGATCCGCTCGAGTCATTCTCCAGCACTCAGATCCGTAAAGGAGAGTCGATACAAGCTCTGGATATAGATACAGCTCTGGTATAGCTTGAGCTTGGTGTTGGTACTGTACTGTGTTGATCTCCAGATGTTGTTCATTTCCTTAAACACACTCCTGGCCTTGCCCAGTTTGCTTTGAATATCCTCTTTCGTGCCACCCTCAGGTCTGATGATACTGCCCAGGTAAGTGAAGTTGTCAGTACAACATAGATCTTCTCCATTCACTTTGACAGGAGCAGGCCTATTCACGTTCAATTATATCATTTCAGTCTTCTTGGTGCTAATCCGCAACCCTATCTGCTGCCCAAAGGTTTCCAGTCTGCTGGTCTTGTCCTGTATATGTTGGTAAGTATGGGATAGAAGTGCCAGGTCACCAGCAAAATCCAGATCTTCCAAGGTTGAGAACAGGCTCCATTAGATTCCTCTCAGAAGGTCCTCCATTGTCCTTCTCATGACCCAGTCAATGGCCAAGTTGAAGAAGACTGCTGACATCACACATCCTTGTCTGACTCCAGTTTTTACGTCAAAGAGAATGTTATGTCCTACTGAGCATCTGAAGTTGTTGTAAAAGCTCTTAATCAGGAGAACCAATTTGGATGGGATGCCATAATGTCAAAGGATGCTCCAAAGGTTATCTCTGTGAATTCTGTCAAAAGCCTTTTCAAAGTCCACAAAGTTCACATACAACTGCCTTTGCCGCTCTGTACGCTGCTCTATGATGTTTCGGAGCGCAAAGATCTGATCGGCACATCCTCATTGCTTCCTGAACCCTGCTTTTTCTTTTCTGTGTGTTTCATCCACAGCATCCGACATTCTTCGTATGATGACCTTGGCCAGGATCTTGCTTGGCACAGACAGAAGGGTAATCCCTCTCCAGTTGTTGCAGCCATTCAGGGCACTTTTCTTGGGTATCCTGACAATCACACCTTTAGTCCAGTAATCAGGTACTATCTCTTCCTCCCATATAGCTGTGAACAGTGGTTGCAAGATGGTGGCTGCTAGTTCGGGGTCCACCTTGAACATTTCTGCATTGAGGTTGTCCTGACCTGGTGACTTGCCATTCTTGAGAATCTTAATGGCAGCGATTATCTCTTCTTTTATTGGCAGTTCAGTGTCAATGTCCAGGTCTTCTGAAGCTTCCAGGATATCTGCTGTCTCCTCAGGTGATGGTCTGTTGAGGACTTCCCAGAAGTGTTTAGCCCACCTCTCTTTTTACTCCTTCTCCGTTGTCAGCAATTTTCCTTGCTTGTCCTTGACAGGTCCTTCCATGCTCTCTCTGAATTTGCCACTCATCTGTTTTGTGATCCTGTATAGCTTCCCTTGCTCACCTTGAGCTGTCACCTCCTCTGCCTCAGTTGCCAGTTGGTCCATTGCCTCTCTTGTTGTGGCATGCTAGTCTCTTCACTTTCTTGTCGGCCTCTCTATAAATCTTCTGTCTCTCACAGTCATGGAGATTTTGTCTGCAGCATCTTCTTGATCTCTCTTCACTCTTCTATGGCAGCCAAGGTTTCTTGTTGGATCCAGTCTTTGTTTATTTTTTTCTTACAATGGCCTATCTTCTTGTTGCTTTCAGTATATAGTGAAGCGATTTCTTTCCACTGTTTGTCAACATTTGTTTCCTCATGTTCGTCTGAAATATCCTGTAGAATCTGGAATCTGTTCCTCAGATCACTGACGAAAGCAGCCTTAACGGTGTCGTCCCTCAGTCACTGAATGTCAAAGCATGTCTGTGTTTCTGGTCTAACTTCAGTCTTTTTGAGCTTGGTCTTGATGAATGCTGTCACTAGGTGATGGTCACTGTCGACATCTGCACTTCACTTGACCTTCATGTCCAGGAGGGAATGTCGCCACATACCGTTGATCATCAAGTGGTGAATCTGGTTCCTGTCTCTTCCATTCGGTGAGTTCCAGGTCAGCTTGTGGATGTCACGATGTGTGAAGAGGGTCCCTCCTATCACCAGATTGTTCCTGTTGCAGAACTCCGCCAGTCCCTTACCATTCTCATTCCTGGTCTCCACCTCATGCTTTCCTATCACTCTTTCACAGTTGGTGTTGTCGTTCCCGACCTTGGCATTGAGGTCTCCCATGATAACAAGGAGATCATGCCGAGGGGTTATTTTCTGTCTCATTTTGCAACTGGCTGTAGAAGTCATCTTTGTCCTCCTCGCAACTGTCATTGGTTGGTGCATATCATTGGATGATGCTGATGTGCCTGCCTTTCAGTCTAGTGCTCATCAGTCTGCTGTTCACAGGCTTCCACTCTAGCAGGCTTCACTCTACACCTTTCTTGAGGATGATGGCAACTTCCTTTGTGGTGCAGGTCATCGTCTCTTCCAGAGTAGAGGACGGTTTCTCCAGTGGTGGTTCTCATCCAACCAGATCCAGTCCATCTGCACTCACTCACTCCTAGGACATGCAGGTTGAATCGTCTCATCTCTGATGTTACTTGTGCCAGCTTGCCCGTCTCATACATCGTTCTTACATTCCAATGTCCTAGTCTGATCTTGGTTTTGGTGGTGTTCAGGTCCTCCCTTCTCCTACTGTTAACATTCTTGCAGCTTTGGCCACCAGCATTCATACGAGCCTCGCTGGACTTAGAAGGCCTCTCTCACACAGAAGTAGAGTTTTTCACTGTTGCTGTTTCCGTAACAAACTGTTTTTTATGGGGCAGGGTTGTTAGCACCCAACCCCCAAACCTGGTGGACCACTCTATATATATATATATATATATATATATATATATTTTGTTTCTGTATACAGTTTGATTTTCTTGTTTTATTCCCCTCTCATAATGGGTTATCTACTAACAAGGCCAGATCAAACTAATCTGTTTCAACACACATACACTTCACTATAATGGATAACCTACTATAGTTGACAGAGACGCGATTGTAATTCAAAGAGAAAGACGCTGGTTTAAAAAAGAAAAAAACTTGGACATAACAGCCGCTCAATGAAACAAACTGCTAATTCTGCATAATTCACCATTTCTGACAGCCAACAAGAATGACTTTAAAATGTCAAACTCATAATCCATTAATCAGAAAAATAAAAACAAGCAGTATTCTTAAATCATTTAAAACAAAACAAAAAAAAAAAAAAAAAAAAAATAGAAAAGTTCCCAACTGTAAATCACACATATGCCATACACACACACATGCTCTAACACACTTACACACACACACACAAACACAAACACAGTAAAATTAATGACAGCAGCAGCCAGGAATGGCTATTCCTTGAAAGGCATGAACTCCCTCGGACGGACACACACTCCTCTGCCATTCTGAAGATGAGATTTTGATCTCAAATATTAATGTATAATAAATAGGTAATACCCAAAGATTTCTTTACCTTCCTTTATTTTACTAAACGCATTGTAACAGCCTTCAAGACCTAATCATATACAAAATAAAAAATACTTTACAATTATCATATTGCATTATTAGCTTTACTTCATCCTACTGTTGTACTTTATTCCAATATTTTGTCAATATATTCATCAATCAGTAGTTACGGCAGCCAATATGATTATAGAAGAGTTTTGGAGGTGTGGGATGCAAGTTCAAGTTTCATAAGCTACATATTTATATTTGAAATAAAAAATTGACGCATCATACAATTGACACAATAGATAAAAACTGTACGTCAATTTTTTTTTTTTTTGTTGGAACACGTTTCTGAATTTCTATTGTTTTCATCAGCCAAAATATTTTTTTTTCTGTAAGAATTCAAAATTACTGAATTATCTTCCCTTTCTAATAATTATTGCCAGTCACAATTCTGTACTGTACTTCAGCATTTGAAATTCAAAATTTAATCGATATAAATCTTTAGCCGATGAAGGGAACAGAAATCCCAAAACATTTACCGATATTTAATAAAAGATATGTGATACAATTTTTGTCTACAATTCTATCATGTTGATCAGATGGGTCAAGATATTTTTTATTTCAAACAAAGACATCAATATCACATTACTTCTTTATTACTAATGTTTACTCTTGCAAAGTGTTCAAAAAATAAAAAATATGCTGTGATCAAAAAAAATAACAAAATAGAATAAAACCAGCAAAAAGTTTGAAATTTAAAATCCTAAAAGAAAGTGGGGAGAGAAAAAAATCTCGTTTTTGAAAAAATTTAATTTTTAAAGTTTACATCAATACAATAAGTAGTCATCTTACAAATTGTGAAAACAGTATTTCAAAATAACTTGATACCAAATCTCATTGTATTTAGTAATCTTAAAAAAAAAAAAATTAACTGACTGTAGCAACTATTATGGTACTTTTAGTCATTTTCTTATAAGGAAACATCCCTTGCTTCCTGTTTGGGATGCTGTTTCCGGCTTGCTCTTTTCCAATCTTTTACTCTTTTTTTTTTCAATTGGAGTAGATAGACTAAACTGTCGCCCAGTTCATGCTCCACCCACGTCTATTGAACGGGTGAAGAGGCTCATCCCTTGTTTCCTGTTTAGGATGTGGTTTCTGGCTTTCTCTTTTCCAATCTTTTTACTCTTACGTAGCCCCCTGCACATCAGTGGCGTTACCGCCTTGCTCGGGGTGATATGATTTAAAAAAAAAAAAAAAAAAAAAAAAAAAGGAAACATCTAGCATTCACTGACCAAGCGGTTAGCACTGCTGCCAGTTGAAATTTATCAAATTTTTCTCTTAAACAATTTTTTCAGGAAAATAGGTTTCTCATGTCCAGAAGCTGTTATCACTCTTTAAAGTATTGATGGGAGTTTCCTTCCTAACCTTTTGTTTGTAGTAGTGTGGAACATCAATATCTTGATTACATCATTTTCCCTTCGAGCTACACGTTATATCTGTTTTAGTTGTTGGAAGTCTTTAAGTGATGTAGTTTCTATTATCTAGTACAGTTCTTTATGATTCTGTTGCTCCAGTGCACAAGGTTCAAAGTAGGATGGTCCTCACTATGCTTTACTTGCTCAAAACAATTTTTAACAACCAACGGTTTAGATATTTCTTAACAAGTCTGGTATGATGCATTGCATCCATATGAAAATCTCCATCTGTCAAGACTATTTAAGAATATGACTAGTTTTAGGTTAATATTTTGGTTTTGTAGCAGTTTGGATTAGTGGGTAAAATTACCTTCAACACAGCCTGTTCTACATTCAATTTCCTTATCTTCTATACTAAATCTAAACTTATTTATAAATGAAACTTTGTTTGTATGTCCGTTACCTATAGACTCCAAAACGGCTGAAGGTAACGGCTGAGTCTATAGGTAACAGCTGAACCGATTTCAGTTGGTTGTTTTGTTTTTATGGCATATCAACCTCGGAGGGTCATTTATTGCCAACTAAATTTTATTTATTTATTGCTGGTAATACCTTTTTCTTTCAACAATTTATTGTTGTTTTTACATAAGTTTTGTGTCTAGTAATACTTTTTTCTTTTCGAGTATCAAGATTCATTGGGATTTGTTTTTAAGAACAGGGTCTCCATGTCCAACCCTGTTATTTAACCCATAACTGGAGGGAAGGGACGGATTAATACCTTTCCCAAGGGTACCAGTACTTAAGTGAATGCAGGGTATTCAACTGGAATTCGAACTTGGCTTACCGATTTCTCTTTCAGAGCCGATATCCACTGCACCACAATGCACATTCGTCACTAAAGGCTTACAGCACTTGGTATTCCCAAGCAGTCACCCATCTAAGTACTGACCAGGCTCAATGTTGGTGATCAAGCGAGAACCGGTGGATTCAACACGATATGGTCGTAAGCCTGCTATACTTAGAAAATCACCATATATGTTCTCATTGCTCCACTTACCAAAAACTGGGTTGCGAGGAGTTGCTTTTCATAGAACAGTGATAGGACACTTTTTATGGTAAGATAAGAGTTGATAAGAACTGGTTAGATTACTTGGACTTATAAATGAAAATAAAAACTTTCATTAACTTGATTCAGTGATTTTTAAAGTAGACACGGAGGGATACCTGAAAAATTTAATAATTTCAAGCATTTGTAATTCAGTCACAATAATAGCAAACGAGATCTTAACTGATACATTGTAAATCATTCTGCCCATCTGGTGCTAAACTTCACTATTTAAACACAATATGGCACACTTAGTCAACAGGTTTATATTCTGGATTGTTCTGAAACTACATCAAACATTGTCAATGTATAAAAGTTGCATTATTTGCAATGTTCGGACTATTCAGATTGTCATATTCACAATGTGTTTGGCTGTTGTACACACCGACCTTTAGGTGAGTGGAATTTTGAACTGAACACTTTATTCCAATCACTGGGATAGATTATTCTCATTCCATGAGTCATACCACTCTGGACGATTAAATAGCTTTATAATAAAACATTAATAAAAAGGAAATAAAAAAGTTTAAATTAAAAAATTTTTTAAAAATACTGTAGTCCTTGTCTTCATATAAATTATTTTATCTTAACCACATAAACATAAATACAATTGTATAGTTTCCCAACTTCATGTATAAGGACTTGTTTTCATGGACCCCTAGGACACAACGATGACCAAAACATTTGGAAACCATTAGCTTCTTTGATGAAAAAAAAAAAAAAAAAGCTCAAGTATACTGACCCTCTTAGGAGAGAAAAACCAGATCAAAATATAAAGAATAATCTATATAATAGTTCTGCTTGTTCCTTCCTTAGTTAGTTACTTAGTTCCTCTCTACAAAAGCCTTTCCCTCCCCTCTATCTTTTTACTCTCCTCAGCCTTTCTCTTACCTTTGCCAGCCGGAAAGGTAGTAAAGAGTGAGAGAGTAGGAGGAGAGAGCCTATAGATTTACTTTAGGCAGCAGCAGCAGCTTAAGCTGGTGGTTATAGCAGTAATTGTGTGTGTATATATGCATGTATACTGTACAATATAGTAAAAATAGGTAGGTTTGTTGTCATATCCCACGACCTAATAATGAAATTTCTGACCTCTACACCCTTGGCCATTACTCATTTGGTCTTTTGTTTACAATGGACACAGGAGCCAAGATTTTTCAATAAAAAAAAAAAAAAAAAAAAAAAAAAATGTTCTCTTTCAAAATCTCTCACAAAATAGCATACAGTATTTTGGTTATGATATGTGCATACGCCACTTAATGTAAGATTAAAGCAAAGTAGCTTTTATGGACATTACTTTCATAGATATTTTAATAAAATTACACTGTGTTATCCAATACCTTTATGTTTGAAGACATTACTACCATTTGTAGTATGACAAAATAAAATTTTTCCAGGTTATCATAATTATCCTTCCATGGAAATTCCACGGGTTCCGCTAGTAAAAATCATTAGCAAAATAATTTTTTCACAATTAGTTTCTCAATTTTTCTTCCCAAATTAGAATACACACGCACACACACTTCTGTCCAAGAGGCACAACACGGTTTTCTGTTAACTGCCAATATATTTTTATGAAAGTATTCATGTCAGTCAGTTAATAGCCATGCACGATACATGCTTTCGATACATGACTGACTAGGCAGGAGATTTTTCCACAGTAGGTTGCCATTAATTTCTGCAGTAGACTGATTGCCAACCAAGGCTTTAGAATCCAATCTGTCCGGCTATTCAACCTATAGTGGGAGGGAGAAAAGATGGATTAATACCTTTTCTCCCAAGGGTATTTGTGCATAAGTGAATGAAATTAATTAAAATTCAAACTTGGCTCACCGATTTCTCACTCAGAGCCAATATCCATCGCCCCACAAATGCACATGAGAGTTTTTACACAACCTAAAATCAGTTCAAATTCTAAAAAGCGACAGAGAAGAAAAGAGATGGTAAAAGGTAGAATTACTCCAACAATTTCTACCCCCCCCCCACACACACACACACACATTTAGTAAATTACAGAGTCATGATTGGATCCAATCCAATCTTGTAGAGTGATTGTGGACAGATTTTCACACATATACAATCTTGAATTCATTAGCATTGAAAAAGCAGAAATTAACACGTACAACTAATGAGAATAAAAATACCTCGAGTAAGTCCTCCATCCTTTTCAGAAAAATAATACAATTGCAAGTTTAAAATACTATTCAATATTCGTAAAATAATATTAACACAAATCATCCATTAAAAGCGTATGGCAAAAAGAATACATTATTTACATTGTTTGGACTATTGTCCTCATCTTTACTGCCATGTTTACAATGTAAACATAGCCATGTGCTAGCAATTTTGAAACAAAACCTTTATTACGATCACTGGGGGTATATCATTCTCATTCTATGTGCGATGACACTTCTGGTAGCCATGTAGTTATCTCCCTTTAACTTTACTTCTACTTTTACTTAGAAAGTTAAGACAAATAAAAATAAAAGCAATTTTCTTTAATCTTCCATCAATAGAATTGAAGTTAATAAGGTGACAAATATTTCAGAAGAGAGTTATGTTCTTCCAATATTACTCAAAAGAAAATAAGCATACTGGCTAAAGAAAGAAAAAAAAAAAAAAGAAAGTTCTGGGTAATTCAACCACAATATCGTGACAGACATTTCCAATGGCTGAATAACAAAATCTCTTGGTCCCACATCAAGCAAACAGCCTAAAACTATAAATTCAATATACGATTTTGTGAATGTCTGATGACTTATTTGTATATATTTTGTTTTTAAAACAAACTAAAAAAAAAAAATTTTAACAATATCAAAGTACTCGCAAATTAAATCTGACACTTGTGGTTATAAAACTGTTAAATGAATGTAAATACTAAAAATCCATCTTTGACCAAAAAAATTGCAAAAAAAACAATCTTAAAAAAAAAAGTTACAGTTCTTTAGAAAATGAATTATTCTCACCTTTCCCTTTATAAAGATTTGTTAGACTTTGCCATGAAGCAACATTTATAAAGTTGCCTGCAAAAATAAACTGTCTCGAGCTTAACCAATGAACAACCATAAATCACACCATTCCTAATAATACTAAATGGTATTTATATTTAGTCATATCACCACTGATGCTTACCTCTCATTACTTAAAAGTCTCAAAATATTCTTTATTTTCTTTTTTAAATCATATTCACCCCAAGCAAGGCTATAAAGTCACTAGATACAAGGAGTTAATACCAGAAATTGAAAAAAAAAATTTAAAAAAATTAAGAAAAGAGAACAATAAAAAAAAACAGCTTAAAGGAGACAGATGATCTTCAAAAATTTAAATGCAAAGTTGACTGGGAAGCAAGAAGAAAAGTGAGAGAAGAAACAGCATAGAACTTAGGGTTATATCTAACTAGTTCAGTTGTAAAATGAGGAGACCTAACTGCTAATCTAGTAATGTGTTTAAATCCATAGTCAAGGTACCAAAGAGAAAAGCTCAACCAAACAATTAGCATGAAAATATTTGTAAAAAAGGCACCGAAAAAATGACATTCAGGAAGAAAGAAAAAAAAAAAATCACATGTACTTCTTTTGTTTGAAATTAAGCAAAGGAACAATTCAAAAAGTGACTTGAGAATAATTAGCAAATACAAAGATATCACAATACTCGAAAAAAAAATGTTTTTAAATTTTTATCAAAGTGACAATAACATAGGATAAAGTCAGCATAAATTGTAAATGAAACAACTTTCTGGTTACTAATAGACATAAGCAAACAAATAACTGAGTCAACCCAACATTCCAATATTAACAAACATATATATATATATAAAATCAGCAAGAAAGGCCAATTCAGTTCTTTTCCAAACAACCAACACACAATTATACCCTTTAATTCATCAACATTAGCCAAAAACAGAAATAAAGATCCAATATTTCAGTCAGCCAATCAGAAACTAAAATGGGGGGGGGGGGGGTAATCAGAATATTTAAAGCTATTGTTTGTACATATAGCCAGTCAAGTTGATTTATCAGCAGACAAGTTTGTTTTCTTTTAGCAACTATCCAAATTTAGATAGTTACCAAGCTTTAACTCCTAGCCACAGAAAATAATAACAATAATTGTAACCCCAGTGACAGATTATATCTAAGAATAAAAATACATTTTTTAAATTTTGTTTTTACTGCAGCTTTCTAATTTGACAGATTCTAATCTATAGAATAATAATAAATAAATGAATTTTAAAAATTTTACAAATGTACTTTAATCAGAGCTACTTTCCTACTGTCTAACTACTTACAAAAAAGTAGTCATGTGAGTACAATGTTGATTTAGTTCTTCCCCTCAAAGTTCACCTGGAATATCAAAAACTTACACTGGCATCCTTCCCACTTTTCAAAAAGAATTTGCAAAGTTTTTAAAGAGATCATCATGATCATCATCTGACTTTTGTCATTCTTAATTTTGTCTGCTGTTTGAAATTTCCCTTTCAACACCAATTTTAGATTAAGGAAAAATCAGAAGACAGAGACAAATCAAAACTATAAAAAGGTGATAAAGTTTTTTTGGTAATGCAATGTTTTACAAAAATTTTAGACAATATGTTGAAAGAAAAGTGTGTGCGTGTGGGGGGGGGGGGGGTATTTAAGATCTGTAGAATGAACAGATCCAATTCTGACAATCAACTACAGAGTTCTTTTGACTGCAACCTGCATGAATTTGACATTTAACTTTTCAAATGTTTCAATCTTGTTGAAGGCCTTCTAGAATAAAGATTACCTTCAGTATTTGTCTATATTTCTGAGATGAGAAAGTGTTTCAAGTATTTACATTATTCGAACTATTGTCTTCATCTTTGTTGCCATTTGTATGACATTTTGGCCGTTGTACAATCCAGCCTTCTTCCGAACCCTTTATTACAATCACTGGGGTATAGTCCTTGCGTAAAGTCTCGATTGGAAGTCATGCGTTATCTCCCTCTAACCCTGCATGTTACTTGCTAACCACTACTGTAGACTGGTATTGACCTCATAACTAAGAGTCAAGCCAGGAACTAACCAATGTCCATATCCACTGGGCCATGTGTCCTTAAGGACACATGGCCCAGTGGACATGGATGATGAGAACAATAGTCTGAATAATGTAAATACTGTAAAGATTACGTTCAGTGCTCAAATTAGAATTTGGGGACCAATGCTTCAATCTGAGCTTCACTCCTTGAAAACAGAAAGCCTTAGTTATTCAAATAGTTTCCACAGATGATTATTGGTTGTTTTTTTTTTATGGCATATCAACCTCAGCAGGTCATTTAATGCCAACTAAATTTTATTTATTGCTGGTAATACCTTTTTCTTTCAACAATTTATCATTGTTTTTATATAAGTTTTTTGTCTAGTAATACTTTTTTCTTTGCGAGCATCAAGATTCATTTGGATTTGTTTTTAAGGGAATGCAGGGTATTCAACTGGAATTCGAACTCGGCTCACAGATTTCTCTTTCCTAGCCGATATCCACTGTACCACAACACACATCCATCACTAAATGCTTACAGCACCTGGTATTCCCAAGCGGTCACCCATCTAAGTACTGACCAGGCTCAATGTTGCTTAACTTCGGTGATCGAGGAGCTGTGTATTCAACGTGATAGGCTATAAGCACGCACATCCGTCACTATACGCTCACAGCACCTGGTATTCCCAAGTGGTCACCCATTTATGTACTGACCAGGCTCAACGTTGCTTAACTTCGGTGATCGAGCAAGAACCGGTGTATTCAACGTGATAGGCCGTAAGCCCTTCCACAGATGAATGCCCAAATATCAAGTAAAACACAATCCATATTCACCGTGAATGTGATGTCCACACAATACATAAGAACATTCAATGGTAACAGACAGCCAATACAATAACACTGCAGGAAAAGAGGCTGTTCAAACAAAATTCTCTCCAATTAGAAGCTATATTAGATCAAAGCCAAACTTGAGATATTAAAATAAAAATGACTTGAAATTTTCCTGACAGGCCATGTATATCAAAGCTGTTAATTTGTTTCTTGAAAATTCTTGATTTTTTTTTACTTTTTATTTTGCATTTCATGATTTACAGATTATGCTAGAAACTTAACATCTGCTAGGGTACTTTTTATTTTGCATTTCATGATTTACAGATTATGCTAGAAACTTAACATCTGCTAGGGATTACTTAACAGTTAATTCACACCTTTTTTGTTTTTAATCTAGTAATATTTTCTGTTATTTTCTAGAACGATTACATGTACTTGCTAAAGATAAATGTCTTGCATCCAAGAGAATAGGCAATTTGTGACATTTCATCAAGGGTAAACCAGCTATTACAGAATCAAAGACAAGTGAATGCCTAAATCTATGATCCCTAAAGTAGTGGAATCGTATGAAAGTTTGCTGGGATCCAAAAATATCTAGTATTTAAGTTGTGGTCATTAAAACTGTCAAAATGAAATAAATAATATAATAAACATAAGCCAAATGCAGCCCAACAAAACACGTTTTTGCTACCGTATAATACAAAATTGGCTTTTTAAAGGTTATTGGACCTTTAAGAGAAAAAAGCTAATTAGTCGGGAACAAAATGAAAAATATTACCCATTTTTCTCTAAGAAAAAAAACTAAATATGTTTATCAATTAAAATTAGGCATTTCTATTAATAGCATTAGCTTGAAGAACCACATAAACTTTGAATTCTAACAAAGCCCATAGAATTAAATCAGAAATTGCAAGAACAATGTAACTTTAACATATGTGACTGGAACAAGATTTTATGATCAGAAAGCTATCAGAGCAAACAATACAAATGAAGACCTCTGACTATTACAAAAGAGAATTTGATAAGGAACAACACAAATATCTATTTGAAATACTAGAAAAGCTGGATTTACATGGGAAAAATATAAAAGTAATTCATGACATTTATTGGAGCAAACTGTCTTCAGGCAAATAGACAAGTCCAGTGAATGCGTAAAAACAGAAAAAAAAGTATTAAGAAGCGAAGGATGCATCTTCTCCCTGGATTTAGTCAGCCTAGACAACGAGACCTAAGAGAACTAGAACACCCACCAGGATTTATTATCAGAATGAATAATTTCAACATAAATGATACCAATTTAATACCAAACTCAAAGTAAAAAAAGTCTTACACATGGTAGTAAAAGACTAACTGAAGACAGAATGAAGGTCATCAACAAAAGAGAGTTTGAGGTTTGAACTATACATTGAGGGAACATTAAAATCAAACAGGTAGAGAAAATTAACTATTTCAGTAATAAGGCTTTGAGATTAACACCATCATGGTGATGATAAAATATTAGTTTTAGGCAACTGGTTAGGATTTGAGAGAACAGAGCCAAAAACCAACTAATTTAAAAAAAAAAAAAAAAAAAAAAAAAAAAAAAAAAAAAAAAAAAAAAATATATATATATATATATATATATATATATTTTTCATAACTTTAATCCAAAAGGAAAAGTAGATAGGATCAGGTCTTTGGGATTTACCTAATTAATATTAATTACATTAATATTAAAACTGATCAAGGGGGAGGGCTCAATGCAATTTATATTCAAATTACAGAGCCAATAATAAAATAAAACAAATTCCAATGTTCAAATTTGCTGAATGGCCATTTCTACGAGAAATTTGTTGCATCATCAGCAAAGAATTTATTACAAAAAGTCAAATAACAAAATGAGCAAAAGATATTTTACTGGCGGAAGTTCAAAAAAAATTTTCATAACGGAAAATTAAAGGGGTGGGATTAATAAGAAAGCAGACAGAATTCTATGTCTATTTTTATTTTAGAAAACTTCTACTCCTTAACTGAGTCAAGAGTTAAAAGTTGAAATTTAGCCTGGTCAGGTCGAAAAAGAAATGGTAGGAGGAAGAATAAAAAGAAAAAGAAAGGAAGTAAAAAGGGTGAAAGTAAAAGGGGGGAAGGGGTGGTTGACAGGGAAATAAGCTAAGAAAAGAAAAGAATCTGTTTCCATAGAAACAAGGGAAGTTTCTATCAATCGTGTTGAAAAATAAATCATATATATATATTATATATATATATATATATATATATATATATACACACACACACACATACATAAAATAAAAAAATCTTTATCCTCGCCAATAGTGAGGGATTTTAATGTACAGAGAGTGTAACCACACACAAAATGAACAAAAACTTAAGGACTTTTTAAACTGGTGAAAAGAAAACCTAGATGAAGAAGTATTATTAAATTTGTATTATTTATCTCTAAATCAAAAAACGTTAAGATCAAAACGTATAAACTAATTTTGCTTAAATAAATGAAGCAAAAAAATGTATTTCTCCTTGTCAATCTTTGGTTAAAAAAAAAAAACTTGAATGAACCATTAACAAAGAAGATTTATTTGTAAGCAGAAATTATAAATTGAAAATATAAAGGCAGAATTTAATAAGATAAACAGAAAATTTAGTTACAATTTACGCTATGTTTTCAAGTAAGTTAACCACCACAGCGAGAAAAGTTTACCACATGGAAACTTCACCCGATAAATTCATTAGACTTTATAAATAATAATTATAAAATTAATATACCTGAATCTAGAAGTTTTCATAATAGCTAAATGTGTTGAAATAAGCATAACAGAAAAAATAAAAAACATAACATTTAAAATGAAATTTCCTAACATTGAAATAGAAAAAAACTATGCATTGGTGGTCATTTATTTTACAAGAAACAAATTAATACTAAAACAACAAAGATAATTGTATCTAACTACTTCAGAACAATAGCACATAATATCAGTTATTAGGAACCCAAGTTTTAATTATTATATTAATTAAACTAAAATGTTTAACGTCAGTATATTTACTTTTACCCTATTTTAAAATGTTTTATATCTATCAATAAAATTAGGACCCATTAAAAAATTGTTTAATCTTTATTTTTTTTTTTTTTTATGGTAGACTTTCCCTGAAGTGAACCTTCCTCGCAGTGATTTGATGGCAGGGAACTTACCGAACACAGCATGGCAGGTACAGTTATTAATTAGGATGATGCATTTGGTTTCAAAAAAGTGAAATTATGACTTCAGCTAATATTTTTCGGATTAAAACATTTCAAGAAATGCTATAATGTTGATTGAACTTTGGTAAGAAACAAATATAGGGGATTTTTCAACCAATGTTAGTAGCTAAGACAAATATAAAATTTAAAAAATTTTTTTTAATATTCTTGCATTTACTTACCGATAATGCAAATAGTGCCTCTCTCTCCTGTGGTGATTGTAGTTTATGTGCTAAAAGACGCACTGCCACAGTTGGCCCTTCTGGATCCTTGTTAACTTTATCACAGAAAATCATTATGTATTCCCAATCCTCTTCACGATTGGCCGGATTAGTGGCCTTATCTGGAAAAGAAAAATACGTGTCACATTTAATTTTCCTTTAGAACCATGCAACAGCAAATTGAAAATATTGAGGAGCTTTTCATTCAGATAATTTCTGAATTACACTTCAGTGGACTAGCCATTAATTGCCACTGTAGTATTTTGTCAAGAGTTTTGTACATACATAAAGCAAAAAAAATATCCATTAAAAATTAATTTTCATGAGTTTTTTTTATCCCCCATTTAACCTTCCTGTAAGTTTGTGAAATATTTTCCTACCATTTGAAGAGTTGAGCATCGAGATTGAAATACGGATGTAACACTTCACAGATGATTTACGCATAGAAGATGAAGAAAATGATTAAGAATGTAATTAATAAAAAAAATAAAATTATTTCTACCTTATTTAATAAAAAAGATTTTAGGATTGAGATAATTAAAGCAGTATGGTTTCTTTTATGTTTTTTTGTTTCCCAAAAGGAGCGACTGATATATTGTTATAAATACTACACATCTTAAGAATTCTTGTATAACAAACATGTATTTTCCTATAATCACAAACTCACAGTTTAGTGAACATCAGTATATATATATATATATATATATATATAAAAAGAAAGAGAATTTAAATGCAATGTCAATCATTATTCTTATTTGCCATCCTCTTAATACCAGTTCTTTTAGTGATTTCTCTCTACTTTATGCTTTCTCTACCTCATATTCTCTCATTCTGTAACCCATAGCATCTTAGTGGCTTTATAGGCTTAAAAAAATAAAATAAAAAATTCAAATAAAAAAAACCCTCAAGATTATTTTCAATGAGCTAGACATAAAAAAAAAATAATCAAAAGCATTGTTTGATTGATAATATTGATTGTTTAATAAGATTTTCATTTTACAAAGTTTTGGATTTTTGTACTCTGACCTCTGCTCTTAAAGTAAGTTTTAAATTATGGCAGTGAGAGACACTGATACACAAACCTAATTTTAAAAGGATTCATGTCAAAACTAATAAACACACATGCACAATACTTTACTATCACAAACTACTTACCCTCACCTGTAATAATTTTTTACCTACTAACTCTAAATTTAATGTACATATGCTTTTGTTTAGTTTTTGTTTGTTTGTTCTAATTTCTTTATTATTATTATTATTATTATACAGAAATAGGTTTGGCATTTTCTCTTTAAACATTTTTTAATCAACCAATTTATAAAGACAGGAACAAAGGAAACAAGCAAACAGACAAAATAAAAATAAAAATTGACTATTTAGACTTAATTAACTTACAGCCAAGCACAATGTTAGTGTAATAAATCCACAAAATTTGCAAGTCTTTTAAAATGGATCATTGAGGGCAAGAATCAAAATGTCCTGCACAAAAAAAAAAAAAAAAAAAACTTTAATCGTGAGTGTACCCCTGCTGTCAAAATTGACAGCAAAATATTTGTGGGGATTATTAACTGCTTCCTCACAAATTATCACCCCCACCCAGACCGTGATAGAAGGGAATATATATATATATATATATATATATATATATATATATATCTTAGAATAGTACAAACAAATGGGTTAACAATTCCAAACAGAAAAATATTTCTCTGCCCGATGAGGTACTAACAAATAATAACAAAACAACAGCTCGTGTTGCAGTCAACTGTGTTTTATTATAAACACTATATATATATATATATATATATATAAATAAAAACAAGTGGGAGAAATATATTGTGATGTGCTTCATCCTTTAGAACTTCAATGAACTAAATTGATGTTTTAACTGATGTAACTGAGAAGGGGAGGGGGATGGTGAAATTTCAAAACTTTAATGTAATTTATTTGAGATTTTTTTTTTATTCACATTTCCATCACTTTCGTTATTTAGAATTCCACATTGTGATAATAGAAAATCTGTCAAAAAAAATGAAATACTGATTGTAAGAACTTGAACGCAAATTTACAGTGGATGATCAAGTGATTTTTCATAAATTTTCCTAACATCCTGGCACATAAAAAAATTTTTACATGCTGTTCTCCCATATATTATACACACACAAATTAAATGACAAAAATATTTCATTTTTTTTTTTTTTTAATTGAGAAGTGGGAGCAGAACATAGCCTTTTCTTTCGGAAAAATCAAATTTTCAGTTGCTCCTGCAACTTTCATCAGTGCTTGATATTGAAATTTTGTATAATATAAAGGAGTATATATATACACACACACACACATTCTAAACCTATACTGTTAAATAGAAGAGACAATGAATATCTTATGTTTAATCATGAGCCGTTCTAAACATATTTTGGCTTTAATTTCAGGTGAAAATAAAAACAAAAATTCTCCAACATTTGGATAATTTTTTATTAAGTTGGTTCTAAGCTTTCAGTTCACATGAGAACGCCTCATGATTAAACATAATAGCCATTCATTGTCTCTTCTATTTAACAGTATATGTTTAGAAAATTATCTGCTGCCTCAATACACTAATTTATATATGTGTGTGAGAGAGAGAGAGAGAGGGGGGAGACTGCTGGACATTAAAAAAAACAAAAATACAATGTCTAATCTGATAAAATATTCAAATTTATCTTGTTTCAGTTAAGATCTTTGTTGGTTTGTTACATTATATTATTTAACTTTGTTTTCCAGTATCTTAAAACTAATTAATTTATTTACTGTTACAAATTTGCAACATGTGAACCTGGTAGTCCATAAAAAAAAAAAAGTTTAACTCGGGAATGCACGACCAGGTATCAACAAACTAACACACGATCAACATTTTGTCAACAATGTCATATCACAAAAAACAAAATATGGAATAGTAGACATAAAATCAATATAAACGAGACTTATCTGATATTGGACGTTAGTCAAACATTCTTGTTTTATGAATTTTTGAGTTCAAGTGTTCATAATGGTAAATGGACATTTCAATGAGATTCTGTCTAAGTAAAAGTTGATAGTTCTTTATGCAATATAAAATATAAGCTTCTGGAATAGTGCTTGTATTTTGTTTCTCCTCTGAAAACTAAATTATATCCAAGATGAAGTTAGGATGATTTCTCTAAGTATAACATTCCTTTATTCACTCCACATTAAAAGAAATTCAGGATCCTCAGAAATTATTTATCCCTCCTGCCATACACAACAAGAAATAAAAGAAATTCAGGATCCTCAGAAATTATTTATCCCTCCTGCCATACACAACAAGAAATAAAAGAAATTCAGGATCCTCAGAAATTATTTATCCCTCCTGCCATACACAACAAGAAATAAAAGAAATTCATAGTTTCATCTCCTGCACTTATAATAAGAGTCGGGTTTCTCGCAATTTGTCACAGTCAGAGATTATCAAGGAAACATAAATTACAATTTAAAAGTCTCATGCGGTGGTGCGTGTCATGTAAGCTTGGGTGACTGAAATTTACTTCATTAAGAGGTTAATCTACCCAGATTCCTTCCCACCATTTCTTAGTCAAGACAAAACTCATTCTGGACAGAAAGTAAAAAGAAAAAGAGAAGAGGAAACACAAAGATAGCATGTCTCCTAATAAATTGATCATACATCTGATTTAACATTCAACATTGAGGGTCATGTCACACTACATGAAAGCAAGTTCACACAAACAAAAATAAACAGGCTTTTAGTTCACATTAAAAGTTCATACGGAACATTATTATAATTGTTTTAGTCACTTACTCAAGGCGCATGATCTGATGAAAGGAACATCAGATACTTAAGGACTGAGTAGTTTCTTAATGAGAGGAAGAGGAGGGGATGTACCAACCAGCCAGGGAAAAGGAATAATTAAGGCAAGTAGGTCTGTTAATTTCACTAGAAACAAAGAAGAGAGACACTGGATTGCTATGTGATGTCAGTTCTTCAATATGGCAGTGAATGCTGGACAAAATCATCAAAGATGAAGGAAAAACTTGAAGCAAATGAAATATGGTTCTACAGAAAGATGCTGCAGATATTATGGATCGAGCAATGATGAGGTTTTGGAAAGGACGGAAACAAAAAGTAAATTAATACTGAGCATCAGGAAGAGACAACTAAAGTTCCTGGGACATGCAATGAGGAAGGAGGGCTTGGAGAACCTGATACTAACAGGCCAGATAGAGAGAAAAAGAGACAGGGGAAAACAGCGAATAACATATTTGAAGGACCTGCTCAGGTGGATGACTGAACGAGGGTTGCGTGGTGTAACAGGAGAAAGCGTGCTAAGAGCCACCAGGAATAGGAAGATGTGGAAAGTCATGATTGCCTATGTCCTGAAAGGACAGGGCACATAGAAGAAGAGGTCTGTTAGAAATAAATTTGAGGATATTAGTAAGAAGAAACAAAATGATGATGCATTCCTCTTTGAACAACTGGGGATGCACAATAATTATCGAAAGCTCAAAAGGAAAACAATCGGCTAAAGAGAAAAGAGAGACAGCTTACGGTTTCTAAAAGCCTCAAACAACCACCACCAACTTCAACACACAGACAACATACAAGAGACACCAACTTCAAAGAATACAAACACAGCTCTATATTACTATGAGAATGAAATATACACCAATGAAGAATTACTACTTTGTGCCACAGCTAAATTTTGCTTTATAGTATTACCACAATCCAGAAACATACAGGAGCATTAATTTCCAGAAATGTTTTACAAAATTTTTAAGAGGAAGCAACCTTTTATTTTTTTTTTTTTCCTAAGAACATAATACGAGAAGACATTTTAATAAAAGTATCAGAATTGTTCACTTGATTGGACAATGGTTCTAGTTTCAATTACAAAGGAAAAAAAAAAAAAAAAAATTATACAAATTTATTAGTTCATGCAAAGCCTATTTCTAAATAAATTTAGTGTCATCATTGGAGTAGATAGACTAAACTATTGGCCGGTTCACACTCCACCCACATCTATTGAACAGGTGAAGAGGCTCATCCCTTGTTTCCTGTTTAGGATGCGGTTTCCTGTTTTCTCTTTTCCAATCTCTTCACTCTTATGTAGCCCCCTGCACATCAGTGGTGTTACCGCCTTGCTTGGGGTGATATGATTAAAAAAAAATAAAAAATAAAAAAAATAACACTACAGCAACTATATTATAATTTCAGTTACATTGAAATAGTTTAATATCTTTAAATTCAAAAAATATTTGTACAAGATGTAAAACATTTCGAAAATGTCAGAAACTGATGACAGTCTTGTCTTCTTCATTCTGACTAGTTGCCCTCACATTGTTAATTGCCATTTAATTGGATTAGATACACTCCATAACAACACTACATTACAAATTCATCCAAGGATTCATTCATCAACACAAAAATGCTGCAAAGAGAATATTTAATAATTAAATGCATGGATGGTTGGTTGTTTTGTTTTATGGCATATCAACCTTGGCAGGTCATTTATTGCCAACTAATTTTTTTTTTTTTTTTGTTGCTGGTAATACATTTTTCTTTCAACAATTTATTGTTGTTTTTTTATATAAGTTTTTGTGTCTAGTAATACTTTTTTCATCAGGATTTGTTTTTAGGGACAGGATCCCCAAGTCCTACCCTTGTTATTTAACCCATAACTGGAGGGAAGGGACGGATTAATACCTTTCCCAAGGGTACCAGTTCTTAAGTGAATGCAGGGTATTCAACTGGAATTCCAACTCATCTCACCGATTTCCCTTTCCGAACCGATATCCACTGCACCACAACCCACATCCGTCACTAAACACTTACAGCACCTGGTATTCCCAAGCAATCGCCCATCTAAGTACTGACCAGGCTCAACATTGCTTAACTTCGGTGATCAAGCGAGAACTGGTGTATTCAATGTAATAGGCCATAAGCCTGTACAAGATGTAAAACATTTCAAAATGTCAGAAACTGATGACAGTCTTGTCTTCTTCATTCTAACTCTAGTTGCCCTCACATTGTTAATTGTCATTTAATTGGATTAGATACACTCCATAACAACACTACATTACAAATTCATCCAAGGATTCATTCATCAACACAAAAATGCTGCAATGAGAATGTTTAATAGTTAAATGCATGGATTGATTGATTGATTGATTTGTTTTTTTATGGCTTATCAACCCTTTTACAGCTTATTTAAAAGCCAGAAAATATTTTTAGATATTTTTATAATGGTTTACTGATACAAGTCCATAGTTGGAGGAAGAAGGGGTGGATCTGTAACTTTTCCAAAGGTATTTATGCACAAGTGAATATAACAAACCTAACTAGAATTGAAACTTGAACCTGGCTCTCAGATTTCAAAGTCATTATCCATTACACCATCCACACATCCAAGCTTGCAGTATCTGGTATTGCCAAGTGGTCATCCATCTAGGTACCAAGCAGACTCAACACTGGTGATCATACAAGAACCAGAATTTCAACATGATAGGGGCCTAAGCATTTTTAAATGCATGGAAAAAAAAAGAAAAAAAAAAAGGAATTTATCATTATTATGGATAGACATTAAATTCTTTTTTTAAAGATTGGGAATGGGGAAATACTTTGTTTCTTTGAAAATTGACCAATTCAAAACTTTGATATTTTCTCATATCTAATTTACATTTTATCACATGCTAAAGAGAAATAAAAAACAAATATACATGTTAACATTATTTGATAACACATCTTTTACTCATTAATCAAGTAACCTCATTATTTGTCCTTAAAAAAAAACAGTATTTGTCCTTAAAAATAAAAAAACATTAATACTGAGATATGGTTAAGTGTGTTAAACCCAATTACCAAGATGCTTGATGTATCCTGAAAAAATAAATAAGTAAATAAATAAAACATATTCACATGACTGAGTAGGTTGTCAAATGTTAACAATATAGGTTAATGACAGTCACAAGATTCAAATAAAGCACCCTTTGAATGTCTTTCAAGGCTGAACAAATTCATTAAAAATGGATGGATTATTAATTCCAAAACACTTCTGCACATATTTTTTAAACTAAAACTGCTTTCACAATAACCCCAATAACAAACCAGCTTTTTCCAACACAATGTAAAAATTTTTTAAGTGCTTGTAAGCTCCAAGTAGGTATTTTCAGCAACACAGTAGAAAGATAATGACTTAATGATAACAGATTTTAATGTGAACATGATTTTCTTTTAGGCACCTCCTTTAAGTCAGTAAATAAGGAAGGATAATATGATTAATGCCACTTATCACAAACTTGTTTAATCATTTAATTGAAGAAATTGAAAATTTATTTTTGGGTCATAAAAAGGCCAAATAGTCAAATTTAACATAGAAACATGCTTGAAAATATATTTTTATTATTTTAATTACTTGATCAATCAGTCAGTTAAGTGCCATACGCTTGGGCGATCATGTCTCAAAAGAGACATGACTGACTGGGCAGAAGATTATCCCGCAGTAAGTTGCCATTACTTTCTGTGGTAGATTGGGTTCTATAGCCTTGGCTGGCAACCAATCTGTCCTGTTATTTAACCCATAACTGGAAGGAAGAGACGGATTAATACCTTTCCCAAGGGTATTTGCGTGTAAGTGAATGCCATGAATTCAACTGAAATTTGAACTTGGCTCCTCGATTTCTCGTTCCGAGTCGATAGCCACTGCACCGCAACGCGCACGGCTATTTCTCTTATAAAAGATCTCAATTTGAAAAAAAAAAAAATTATTTAATGCCTTTTCAGAAGAATGACTAGAAATTCCTTGCAGCTTTCTTACAGTGTTCAAACGATTGATACATTACCCAATTGTAGAAAATATGCTAGAATTTAAAATAAAAAATATTAGAAAAATGAACCTTGAATATTAGAACTGAAATATCCATAGATTTCAAAGTGAGTCAGTGAATATTAAAAATTTTTCTTTTTTTTCCAGTAACCCGCCAATAAAGTTTCTGAATTATTTTCATTTTTTTCAACCAATTCTTTGTCTTATTTTTCAGGAGATATTTATTAAAGTACTGAGATGCTGCTTTTAAGGATGTTGTAAATTAATTTTGTACCTCTGCTTTGCTTCTTTTTTCCTTGCTAAATCTGTCAGGATGTTTAGATTACTGACAACCACAGAGCATATGAATTTAGATTGCTCTAGTGGAATTTTAGATTATGTCATAATGGTGATTTTGTTGAGACTATAAGGTTTCAAAGAGTTTATTTTTCTAATAACACGTTCTTATTCAATGGGTGGCAAGACTAAATATTCAAACATTTTGATTGATTTGTTTTCTACAGCTTAACTTTTTGTAGATTATTTAAAACTAAAAAAAAATCTTTAGATTGTAAGATATTTTTTGAGATAATAATTTATATGTCTTACTAATTACCTATAGCTTGCGGGGGGGGGGGGGGGGTAAAGAAGTGGATTCATACCTTTCCCAAGGGTATTTGAATATTTGAATATAACAAACCCACTGGAACTTGGCTCTCCGATTAACAAATCTGAACCATTATCCATTACAACATCTACACATCCAAGCTCCCAGCAGCGATTATTAACAGATGGTCATGTTATATACTGTTGCTAGAAAACAAGGAATACATATACATAAAAATATAATCTTGTATTTTTATTCTTCAACAGTAATGCCTGTGTGAGACAGAAAGATAGTTGGAAAGAATTTGCAGACATGAAGGGGCTGTCAGGAGTCAGAAGCCAGTGGGGATTTTTTTCTTCAACCAAAGTTCTAAACTCGTCAATCAGTTCAGTGCCATACATGATACATGCTTTTGAGCAATCATGTCTCTTTCGAGACATGACTGACTGGACAGAAGATTATCCTGCAGTAGGTTGCCATTGCTTTCTGCAGTAGACTGGTTGCCAGCCAAGGCTATAGAACCCAATTTGTCCCATTATTTGACTCATAACTAGGGGAGGGGATTAATACCTTTCCCAAGGGTATTTGTGTGTAAGTTAATGCAAGGATTTCAACTAAAATTTGAACTCGGCTTCCCGATTTGTCATTCCAAGCTGATATCCACTGCACCATAACACACATCCCTAAATTAACTGGAATCTAGTTTTACAACTCACAAACAACCCACATGGTGACACCCATACAATGCTTGCTGTTTCTGTTGCACTTTGTTGACATCATCTACAGCCAGATGTACCTGTCAATTACATCCGCCATTCAAGGTAATATATTACAGTCACCCATCAAGGTAGTGACCAGGCTCAATGGTGGTGATCATATGGGAACTGGTGTTTCCACATGATATGGCCATTTGTCGTACAAATGGCAACAAAAGATGAGGACAATAGTCCAAATAATGTAAATACTATGATATGGTCATAAACCTTAGTTTTTTAACCATTTGCACCCACATAAAATAAATGAAATAAAACAACAAAGAATGAGTAGTAAAGAAAAATAAAATCAAGAATAATAAACGTTTAAATAGTATAGCCAATGTAATAAAAATAACTTATTCATATAAAAAATAATCAAACGGACATATCTGGTTCTAACTGGCAATTTGAGTTTTCAGTTTACTAATGTTCTAATGTGTGTTGTGGTGCAGTGGATATTGACTCAGAACAACAAATCGGGGAGCCGAGTTTGAATTCCAGTTGAATTCCTCGCGTTCACTTACACACAAATACCCTTGGGAAAGGTATTAATCTGTCCCTTCTCTCCAGTTATGGGTTAAATAATAGGACAGATTGGGTTCTATAGCCTTGGTTGGCAACCAGTTTACCGCAGAAAGCAATGGCAACCCACTGCAGAATAATGTTCTGCCCAGTCAGTCAGGTCTCTTTTGAGACATGATTGCCCAAAGCATGTATCACGTATGGCACTGAATGTTCTAACACTTTTTCATCTAAATTCGAACAATTGATAGCTTTTATTTCATTTGATTTTATAAAATTGGACAATTACTTCATATAAAATGGGTTGATCTCAATTTATCTTGTGATCTTAGAATCATACAAATGTCAAAGCAAGAAGTAAATAAGGGTTTCAACAAACACCAATTTACTAAAGCACAACAAATTTAAGAAATCAATAATATTCTTGGTGAGACTGAATTCATTATGAAAGAATTGAGGTCATGCTGGGAGTCTTAGACTAGAAATTCTACTGCTCTTATTTCCTGCAACTTTAAATGACCGAAACCTTTAAAATAAATATGAATATATACGCTACATAATTATATATTTTATGCATAAAAAAAATTAAATTAGAAAATAGTAAAGGAGTGAATTCAGTGCTGGACAATATCATTGAAAATGAGGACAAAACTGGAAGCAGCGGAAATGTGGTTCTACAGAAGGATGCTGCGGATATCGTGGACTGAGCATGATCTGATGAAAGGAACATCAGATACTTAAGGACTGAGTAGTTTCTTAATGAGAGGAAGAGGAGGGGATGTACCAACCAGCCAGGGAAAAGGAATAATTAAGGCAAGTAGGTCTGTTAATTTCACTAGAAACAAAGAAGAGAGACACTGGATTGCTATGTGATGCCAGTTCTTCAATATGGCAGTGAATGCTAAACAATATCATCGAAGATGAAGGAAAAACTTGAAGCAAATGAAATATGGTTCTACAGAAAGATGCTGCAGATATCATGGATCGAGCAATGATGAGGTTTTGGAAAGGATGGAAACAAAAAGGAAATTAATACTGAGCATCAGGAAGAGACAACTAAAGTTCCTGGGACATGCAATGAGGAAGGAGGGCTTGGAGAACCTGATACTAACAGGCCAGATAGAAGGAAAGAGAGACAGAGGAAGGCAGCAGATAACATATTTGCAGGGCCTGATCAGGTGGATGATGGAACGGGGGTTGCCAGGAATAACAGGAGCAAACATACTAAGAGCCACAAGGGATAGGGAGACGTGGAGAACCATGATCGCCTACGTCCTGAAGGGACAAGGAAGAAGAAAATTCTTACAGTTGATTTCACTATTGTTTTTACTAAAAGTATTTTAAAGTAATCTCAAAACGTTGCTATTAAAAATATTCCACGTGATGGTGTGGTGGGGATTTATCAAGGATTAATCAGAATATTCTTCTATGTGTTGTGTTCAGGACATGGGCAATCATGGCTCTCCACACCTCCCTATCCCTTGTTGTTCTCAATATCTCTTCTGTTATTCCACGCAATCCCCGCTCCACCATCCACCTGCTCAAGTCCATCAAGTATGTCATGCGTTACTTTCTCTTATCTCTCTTCCTTTTCTCTCTGTCCCATGAGCATCAGGTTCTACAAGCGTTCCTTCATTATATGCCCAAAAAACTTCAGCTGTCTTTTCCTGATGTTAAGTATCAGTTTTCTTCTTGTGTTCATCCTCTCCAAAACCTTGTTGTTGCTCACATATTCTGTCTATAGTATCCTCAGCATCCTTCTGTAGAACCTCGTTTTGTTTACTTCAAGTCTTTCCTTCAACTTTGGTGAGATTGTCCAGCATAATTTTCCTGTCTCTTAATACTCTACTCAGCTTCTGAAATGGATTGTTGGCCATGTCAATATACCTTTGGATCTTGGTATCACTTTCCATCTTCTGTTAGAACACTTCCCCAGTATTTAACATTGAATATTAATGAATTAATAAAGAAATTTTATGTTTTATGACAGAACTAGTTTGATATTGTTCTGACTATAGTGAAAATCAAAAGAAAAAAATAGAAAATAACTAAAATCCAACACTATCAGCTGTAATTTTCATTCTAAGCCATATTAGCAAATTATAGCAGATAATGTGTTACTGTTCAAGTTCTCTCCAGAGAATGTTCCTACAGGACAATAGACTAGTAGATTAAAGCATTGGAATTTGGGGACATAGTATACAAGTTCAATCCCTGGGTGAGTAAACTAGAAAAAAAAATTTAAAGAACTGAAAAAATGTTTTCCAAGGATTCTGTCAAATGACTTGTTCCAATTTCAAGCGAAAAAAATATTTAATATCAGCATTTAAACAAAAACAGAGTGTACCATTAAATAGTATTGGATCGAGTCAATGAAGAATTGACAGACTTGAAAAATAAGTGTAATCAAAACGATTAATCATTCAAAATGAGCAACACCAGCAGTGGATTTAAATTAAATTTATGTTTTTGCTGATTTTTCAGCAGGGTTAAACAAGTGTTTAGAATACCATAACTACCCATCAGGGGGAAATTTTTTCAAAGCTACATCTTTCTGAAGTTTATTTACAAATACCAGTTGAGTTTGAGTTTTGTTTAACGGCATATCAACACCTCTGTGGGTTATTTAATGCCAAAAAGGTAGCGTTTTAAGGTATTTTTTGTTTAATGTCCAATTATAGTGGGAAAGTTGATTTAGTCAGATTTTAATGAAAATTTTTTGTTTTTATTCTTTTTTATTATAGAAAACTGGAAATGTCTTCTAGGTTTATATTCAAAAATGTTTTGCTGAGAATTTTTTTTCCTTCAAAAATATGTTATGGTAATAATTTTTTCTTCAAAAAATCTATTGTTGGTATTATTTTTCCTTCAAAAATGTTTATATTTCTAGAAAAGTCTATTTTTATGTATATATTTCTATAAAAGTATATTTTTATACTTTCATAGTGTTTTGACCCCAGTTTGGGGGTTAATTATTTGCCCATAGCTGGGACCCTAACAGGTGTTACCACTCTGGGTCAGGGTGGACCTGGGAATAACAGCAATTAAGAGGTGGTTCCATGCTCCTCACAACCTCCCCAATCAGAGGCCTTGCTGACAGATGCAAAGACCAGTTGAAGAAGAATGTTCTGAGTTAACAACTATATATATATATATATATATATATATATATATGCACAAGGAATTGTATAAGTTCAACAGACTTCTTTTGGTATGAAGGTGGCTCCAGTTATAGTTTAACAAGCTATGGATACCATGCTTGGGAATTATAGTTTCACAGTTGCTTATCTGGATGATGTATTAATTAAAAGTCCAAGGAATAATATATTAGGCATGTAAAAACAATTTAAAAAAAAAAAAAAAAAAATACAAGTGTATGGGTTCAAGCTAATTGAAGAAAAGTGCAAAGTGTTTTTGCCTAGAATCCAGTACCGAGGACAAATCATTGACACAAATGGTCATCAACCAGAGTTTCCTACTGAATAAAATATTGATCAATATATTTTCCATTTTTCTGTGTTACATCAATAGAAAAAAAAAAAAAAAAAAAAAAACACAAGTCAAATTTTCATAAGGGATTTAAAGCAACTTTGAGGTTTTTTGTTTTCTTAGTTTAAGAAATAAGCAATTAATTCCTTTTATCAATTTATAATTATTTATTATTAGGTTTAACATTGATACAAGACCAGTGGCTTATGAAAATATAACACAACCAAATGAATGTTTCAGACAAAAAACTCACAGCTGAATAATCAATATTTACATTCTTCATTTAATATTCAAATCTTTTCAAGCCCTCAAGAGTTTCATAAAACGAATAGAATACAAGTGAAGGATACATGATAAAACAATTATAATATTGCAGAAAATCAACTGAGGTAAAAAATAAATGAATTTAAAACAGACAAAAATGTCACTTTAAAGAATTTCGAATTCTAATACAAAATGAACATAAGAACAAACAAATGAGAATTCCAATTTAGTCAATAGCACCAAAATAACACAGATCTTGTGAAGATTTACGTTTACTACATCAGCTGCTGTTTTCAAAAGGAAATATCATATACAAGAATGTTCTCAGAAAAAAAAAAAAAAAAAAAAAAAAAAATTTATAGAGAAAAATTATCATTTGATATTTTGAGAATAGATAAACAATAAAATTATTGAATAGCAATTGTTATTTTTAAATAAATTAAAAACTCAGAAACTAGAGAATCCATTATTAAAAACCAAGAAAGATGTTTATTCTACCATAAATTGTACAAGAGAAAAGCATGAAAATTAAAAAGTGATTGCCAAAGTTTTCTTCAATTATTTTGTTTTGCTTTTTTCAAAACCAATATTGTTAAAATTGTATATTTAAAACAAAAAGATTGACATTTCATAAGAAATTGTTGTACGAGTAGGTCATTGCATTTGCCATCTTCCTATAAATTATTGAAAGTAGAAGCAAAATATTAGAAGAGTCCAACATGATAGAGATAGAATTTTTATAATAACTAAGGACGACACTACAACAATTGAAACTAAAATTTTTTCATCCATTAGATAACAAAATAAAATCTTTACCACTTTATATATATATATATATATATATATATATATAATGTCATCTGCAGACAGATCTGTTTCGCTGTATCACACTCATCAGTACGGTTAGACCGATTGCTTTTTAACCCAGGATTGAAACCCAATCAAATTGGCGTCAGTCGGCGATTCTACCTCTGAGCTATGGGGGCTCGGTAGGAGGCAAACTTTTTAGCGTCTATATTATCATTATACAGGCCCAATAGCTAAGAGTGTTCTAATTCGTTGCTGAATGAAGGATGCCTAGATGCTAGAGTAGCTACTGTTTTTCAAAGTCTACCATTCTTCCAGAGTGCTCAATAGATATAGATAGATAGATTGATATTTAAATATAAATAAAAGGCAAAAAGAAAAACTATTCTTTATTGAATGGTTTTATCTTCTGATGAACTTTACCAAGACAAATATTAAATTCTTATATTTGCCTTGATAAAGTCCGTCAGGGGATGAAATGCCTCGGTAAGGAAAAGTTTTCCTTTTTTGTGTGTTTGCGTAATGAATTCATTTGAGAAAAAAGAAAGATAAGAATATTTCTTTTATTTTGCAGAAATAATTGTTTAGGAGAGGGCGGGGAATGAAAATAAAGTGCCTTTCAAAAAATAAATTTTTAAATTTCAATAAATTTTTTAAAATCACAAAACAAATTACTCACACTGGCTTAATTCTTAAGCGAGAAATGGTCTTATATTCAGGAGTTTTTCACCAAAAAATGTAAAAAAAATTTAAATAAGAAGATGTTTATTATTTATCAATTTTTTTAAGTCTAATAATTTCATTTTATTATCATCGTTATCAATTCTTATTCCCTCTCATCAAAAAAGTCCTTCACAAGAAATATGCTAGGCAGCAAAATATTTTTCACGCTCAAGACAAATGATACTATAAGACTCAAAATTAAGTATGCTATTTCTGAACCTGTGCTCAGAATCAAGTTTGTTTTTTTAATTGTACTGAGGATAAATATCTTAATATTATTACTGTACTACAATCTGTATTTATATCCAAAGAGAATTGATATTGTAATGGAACACAATCTAACAAAAATAAAAATTAATTCCTGATCTCTTTAAAAATGTTTGAAACTTGTACATTTGTCCAAGTTGGTCTTCAGTTCTTATAACCAACAATTGTCACACATCATGTTCAGGTTGAACAGACATTAAGACTTCAATTTCATTTTCAATGGGTCATGGTGAAACTTATGATTATTGCTTATGGGACACAAATCCATTGAAAGACTCAAGATGAGAATGCAAGGACATTCAAAGAGATATCTAGCATTTAATTCTGTGTTACACTGTTAGCATGTTGCGTATTAAATTGTCAGAGTTTTCAGTTCTATGTGACCAAAGCTCTGTACATTTAATATATATGAATCCTGTGCCACCAACTCAAGTGAATTCAGTTTAATTTTGAACTTTCTATCAGACATCAATTCTCTGATGATGACTCCAGGGAAATAATACCTGCTTTTAGATTTCATTCCCTTTTTCTCTGCAGCAAACTTTACTTTTAGGTACTAGACTCAACAATCATCATGTGTAAGAAAAATAAAACACAAAACAACACCTAAGCACTAATTATCTCATCTGAAACAATACTTTTAGTAAGAAACTTAAGATAAGACAATGTCTCCCCAATCATATAATTCAAAATCTTAACATGAAAGAACAATTCTGAGTATAGTATAGAATTTAAGGTTGCATGTTAGTGTATTATAGGTGGGGTGCACATTCATATACAAACTTGGATTTCTACTGTGGAATATTTATTTTATTTTTTATTATATAGAAATAAAATTCTCAATATCTCTTGGGTATGTCCATTTTCTTTTCCTGATTGAGAAATTAGTCAAGATAAGTAATGATAAGAATGGTTTAAAAAGGTCAAGCTGAAGTCAGCTTTGTACCAAGTTGAAATGACCACAGTAAATGGTGCACTGGAGGTTCTGTAAAACATGTTGGAAAGTGAGAAGAGAGCACAGTTTTGTCCTTTTAGAAGTGGGATGGGGTCATAAAATTGCACAGATGATCAAAACTTTTTCAGGTTCCTTTATTATTAACATAATGAAAAAATGTGTTCAGTACTTTATTTAATTTTTCCCCCACAATAGTTTCAGAATCATACATGATTTAGCTTAAAAACAAAAATAAATAAATAGAAACACACTTACCCTAACACCAAAATCTTTGTTACCCAGAGTTAAGTACGGAGAACAATCAAGCTTTGCTTATACTTATTTTAAGTTAAATGTTTCTAAGATATGAGAAAGAGAAAAAAATATTTAATTCAACAATTTCTTATGTTTTAATTAGCAAACTGAGTTACTTACAATAATTTTAAATAGGTTATTTAAAATGAATAACTTTATATCACATTTACTAACAGGAATTTTCTTGAATAAAAAAAAATTTTTTCTCAATTTATACACATTTCATAATATTCACAAACAATCATGCAAGCTGGATAGGTTAGTTTTAATCTCTCCTCATTAAAATGTATATTGTTTACCCATATTGTTTTACGAGGAGACATTCTTGAAGTGCAAAATACAATGTTAGAATTCTATTCAGGACAAAATGTCATCAAAAGATGTCCATTCAGGAGAAATTTTGTTTATAGTAAAATTATCGGTTTCTTTTAAGTGAACACAAATTAACAATGACCCAAAAGTCAGTTTTTCTTTTTTAACTTTTTTCTTTCTCTCACTCACACATATTGTAACATCCCAACGGACGGTCCGAACAATTTCTCCGGCAGCCGTTCTCCCCGCTGTGATGTTTGCCGGGAGTTTGTTGAAAATGTCGGAGCCTCAAGCTGGGGGTACAAGATTGAACTATAAGGAACAAACTTCCACAACTTGGATGAGTTGAAAGGATGCTTTATTCGTTTAGAGTTAGCCTTTTCGGTTGGGGCAGGCGAATGTGACACACAGTTCTAACTAATTAATGGAGATCAACAAATCCGAACTGACCGAAACAAGACGAACGGAGGTTCCTTCTTCAGGCACACGCCTGGCAGAACTAACTGGAAACTCACTAACTAACTTCTATTTATTTAAAATGAATCCGGAAATCCGGAAATGCTTTAAACCACCGGTTGATAAGCAATTGGCAACTGCAAGTCTGAAATTTCAGTTATCTTTTTTTTTTTATATTAATAAAGCTTCCGCCGGAAAATTCTTAATGTGTGGTCAAGATACAGTAGAAGACAGCCTTTGACCTTGGTCATTCGAAAACCTACCTCCTGAACTTTATCTCCTGTACTTATCTCTTTATCACATTAAATCACTGAGTCAAATATTTACCAGAAGAGTGGTAGGATTTAAAACAGTAATCGGATACTCTTGTCTCTTCCACAATTTTCCTCAAAAGAAAAAGCGTTTATTTTTTTCCTCTTTTTCACTTTTGTTAAATATGTTTTTAAACTATTTTCTATTCTAATCTATTATAATAAAATACATATTTTACGAAGCACCTTAATATATGCCTAGTTATCGTGTCACATATTGTCCATTCATTAAATGTCAATGTGGGATGATTAGCACATTTTAAATAATTTTGTGGCAAAATGATAATTCCAGGCATTTTTTTTTTAATGATTAAAAATTTCCTTTCCAATTACATATTTTTGTAACTTATAAAAAGGTTGAGAAACTCTGGTCTAAACCATTAATAAGAAACAACACACCTGGGAACAAAAAGAAATATCACAGCACACTAAACAAAATTTTTAAGGAGTATGCATTTAAATGTTATGAAATAAAACCGTACATGTTTTTAAAAATACATGCACAAATATGAATTTACTTTGTTTTAATGTTTCAGTTTAACTCTATACGCTGCCTATTTAGTGTGAAACCTGTGCCTTGTTTCTCTTCAATATGCCATGACAATATTTCACGGCACATTTAAGAGGATCACTCAGCACTCACGTGCCACAGCCCGACAGTTGAAAAAAAAAAAAAAAAAAAAAATCAATGGTTCAGACGTGTCTCCTGACATATAGCGTACTCTTATAGGAGTAGCCCTTTGCTGACTCAAGGTTATTGCAGTCCCATTTTACTAATACTGGCAACTTCTGGACTGTTTGCCATTTTTTTTTCTTTCTCTTTATTCCCTAAATTCAATGTTTTCAGAAGAAAATGGATTTGAATATCATAAAATAAGCCAACACTAGTTGATATAAAGACTGTTTAGACAGGTTTTTAAAAAAAAAATCATAAAAAGAAAACTCAAACTTGAACCTTTTATGCCTGAACAAAAAAAAAAAAAAAAAATGAAGTGCCAAAAGAATGGGTTTTCCCTTGACACCACTATTATTTTAACTACCTTTACTCCCTCAGCAATGTTTAATTTTAAAAAAATTATTATTAGAATTGTAATAAAACCTAAAATTATGAAATTGAATTTATGCATTTTCTTTGTTCTTGAGAATTTATAACAAAAATAATAAATGCTATTTATTTATTTATTAGCTACTTTGCTTACACTATTTATTATATTATTTATTACAAAGGTTAGCAAAACAGTGGCTAATTGCCAATGAATTCAAACTTTATAAAATGGGAAATAATAAATTTAGTAAACGTTTATAAATTTATTAATAAAAACTTGTTTTCATATTTCTTTATAAATTTGTAAATGACAAATATTGCATTAGCTTAAATTGTATTTTTTTTTTTTTTTGAAAATATATAATTTTTCTTGTAATTAAATAGTGTTTAACATTTTTGTTGTAAACTCAAGAATAACCAAAAGTATAAATTCCCTTTCATCATATGTTTAATCTTTATTACAATTCTAATCATCACTTTTTAAAAAGAACATTGCAGAGTGAAGGTAATTAAAATAATAGCAGTATCAAAGGAAAAACTGTTCTTTTGAGATTCCATTTTTTTTTTTTTTTTTTGTGGGCATAAAAGGTTAAAGTTAGCCAAAAATTTCAATAAACAGGAATAATTTCAATTTTCCCAGATATTCTCAAAGTGACATCTTCACTGTTGATGGACTCTAAAAGGAATGAAACCCACACTAATGAATTGGGAAATTCTTTACAGTTATTTTCTTGTGATTTAGATAAATGTAATTCCATCAACTACTTGCTAGCAAGAGAAACCAGATTTATTTAACTTGAAAGGAATAATCATATCAGATGTCATAGCTATTTCTGACAATGTTTGATAGGGAATTAACAAAGAAGACTGCACTGTTGTTGATAAAAATTAACAATTATGACAGTAATAAAAGTCTAATTTAATCTAACTGCCTCATTCAGTTTATATTAGAATTTTTATTTTCTCCAGAATGTAACCTGTTCTTGACAACTGAATATCAAGAAAAGACAAACTTGGAAAGTCTCAAGAAACTTTAAATTCATAATTGTAACAAACTATTCAATGCATTTGATCCAATCTTCATTAAAAGCAGTTGCAAAGAGAACACCAAAATACAAACAATTTTAGCCATTAGTTTCTTTCACTTTATACTAAACTAGCATCATAGCCCGTGAAACTCAGAGCATTTTTTAATTAGATGATTAATGCAGTATGTTGCAAGTTCCAAGCACTTGTAGCTGCCGCCTCACTTTAAAACTCAGTTATATAAAAAAATAATTATATAAAAAATTGTTTAAAATTTGTTCCAAAATTCCATTAAAAAAAATCTATTTTCTTTTGTTTTGCGTAAACATGAGTTGATGTTTTGTGTGACATTGTAAACAACATTGTTTTTGTATCAAAATTATGGAGGAAAATATTTACATTTTTTGTTGACTAAATGAATTTCAGAAATTTTTAAAGAATATTTAAAAATGTAGACATTTAATTTTAGAGGAAAAAGTTACATTAATGCCACACAAATTACAGACAGTTGATTTCCTGCATGAAATATTTAGCGAAAAAAAAGTTTGTTTTTTTTAATTTTATTTTCTGAAGTATAAAAAATTAAAACTTAATTTAATTAACCGTTGGCATATTTTTTTCTTTTTTAAACATATTTTGTTTTTGTTTGAAAAAACGCTTTTTTTAAATATTTCTTTCATTTCAAAATTACAGGGAAAAATATTCATATTTTTTTGTTGACCAAATTAATTTTTAAACCGTCAGAATAAAAATATAAAGGCTTTTTTTGTTTTTATAAAAAAAAAAAAAAAACATTTTAGTTGCGTTTGACACATGATTTGATTTCTGTGACGTAATTCAGCAACCATCTTAGATGTTTTACGGAGCAAATGTAAACAATCGGCTCCATTGGCCAAAAAGTGCTAAAGGGAAAATTGCTGACCTTAAACTCAAAAAGTATGGCTTCCCTGTAGATATGTGTCCCTAGAAAGTTTCAATGGCGTATCTTAAAAAATGTAGGTGTGCATAGGGAACAGTCACAGACTCACAGATTGCCTTATATATATATATATATATATATATATATATATATTTCTGCTTTCATATTCATAAACAACCAATAAATGATGCTTTTTATAAAGTTTAAAGATAAGGATTTAAACGACAGAGCAAATAAAGATATTTGTTCTTTTATTAAACCTCTTTTACATTATGTCAGATTTTATTATACAACTCAAAGTTGTTTATTCATATTGGGAATAAGTGTCCATTTATCTTGTAACTCAGTCTTTCAGTGGTGTGATTAGACTGAGCTCCCCAGGGCACAGGGTTGGGTGATGGGATGCGTGTTGTGGTGCAGTGGATATCAGCTCAGAGCAAGAAACCAGAGAGACGAGTTCAAATTGTATTCACTTACACACAAATAGCCTTGGGAAAATTATTAATTCATATCTTCTCCTTCCAGCCAGGGGTTAAATGGCAAGACAGATTGTGTTTTATAGTCTTGGTTAGCAACCAGTCTACCACAGAAAGTAATGGCAACCTCCTGTGGGAAAATCTTCTGCCCAGTCAGTCATGTCTCAAAAGAGATGTGATTGCTCAAATGTATATCACTTAACTGACTGGCTGGCTAGCCAAACTTTACGGCTTCCTTCTCAGTCAAACCAATAAAATCCAAAGAAATACAGGACATTACATTTGGGACCAGCTTGGCTGCAAGAGTTGCCAGTGTTGACAGCCAACCGCCTTTGTTTTGGATATAACTGCAAGGCAGTGGGGGGTTTAAGTCGGGTTTTTCCTTCCCTTTTGATCAGTAATTTTCAACTGCAATGCCATGGTACATTAGTGTGCTGCGCAATCCTCTTAACTGTGCTGCAAAATATTGTCATCGCATATGTGTGTGTGTGTGTGTGTGTGTGTGTGAGTGTGAGTGAGAGAGAGAGAGAAAGTAGTAATAGTACAGCGTTAGTATTTGAATAAGTATTAAAACTTTTTTAAAAATAATTCTTTTCACTATGTTCCTTCTAATATTGGACTTCAGTTATGCAAAGAAAAATTAACCATCACTTCTAGTGATCAAAGGCTCAAAATAAAGTTCAGTGGTACCCCTTGATACATTGAATTTCAATTAAAAAAAAAAAAAATCCCACATTAACTAAAAAGGCTTTCTCAGTTCTATTACAATGTTCTATTAATTTATGTGAATTAGGCTCCTAAACCTTAAAGAACATAAAATACGCAAGAAAAGCTACACTGAACTAAAGATCTGCTGATCACATGCTGACCAAACATTGGGGGGGAGCACAGATTTCACACTAAATAAGTTACACAAACACTTGAATAAAAACATTGAAATAAAGTTCATTTGTGTGCATATTTTTTTTTTTTAAATCTATGGTTTTACATCATACATTTTTAACATTTTGCTAAGTGTGCCATAATGTTTTCATTTGTTCCTATCCTAGGCTTGCCGCTGCTTAAAAAGGTTGAGACGGATCGCCCTTCTAAACTGTCATGCTCCATCTACCTAAATCAGCTGTTTCTGAGGCACCAGCTTTGCCTTTGCCCATTCTCCAGATTGGAAGCAGACTTAGTAGTCAAAGGTTATTTGAGAAACATGCCACTGAAGCATTTTATAGACAGATAGTAGAAGCTTGTTCCCACTATCAACTCCAGCTATGACAACCTTTGGAACATGTATAATGTACTACATGTGTAAACAATGTATATTTACAAGTTTTAAAAACTAAAAAAAAAATTTAACATTTTTTTTTAAATATAAAATATTAGCTAAACAAAAAAACTATAAAAGAAAGACAAATTACAAAATAGTCATACATAAACAAACACATATCAAAATGTTTGTTAATTTTGGAAAATATAGCAGAAGGCTAAAAATGAAAATTTAAGCCTAAAATACTCAGATTATGAAGTCATCTATAACATACGATAAAATAATTTATATCTTTTTGACAGTACTAAAACAAACTATCAATTGTTAAACAATGAAGGAGAGTAACAAATGCAATAACTTTATGTCAGCAAAATAAAAATAAAAAAAAAAAAAAAAAAGGAAAACTAAGAAATGATCCCCAAATTTGTTATAGAAAACAATTGTATATAATAAATATAGTATTTACATTCTTCGGACTATTGTTCTCATCTTTGTTGACATTTGTATGATGTTTCGGCCATTGTACACTCCAGCCTTCTTCAGTAACATGCAGGGTTAGAGGAAATAACTCATGACTTCCGATCGAGACATTAGTACCACTACGCAAGAAATGAGAATGATATACCCCAGTGATTACAATAAAGGGTTCAGTTCAAAATTCCTAGCACCTGAAGAAGGCCGGAGCATACAACGGCCAAAACATTGTCCAAATGGCAACAAAGATGAGGACAATAGTCCGAATACTGTAAATACTACCTCATCTCAAAAATATAAACAAATAATAAACATAGTAAAAGATATTTTTATTTCAGCTGCTATCCACCTAGCGGTCCTTGACAAAATCCAACAGAGAATCTGTAATGTGATTGATCCCGACCAGGCAACCAAGATTCAGTCGCTTTCCCACCGGCGCAATGTGGCTTCTGTGTCTCTTCTACAAGTACTTTCACGGCTTTTACCTCGAACTTAGCTCTCTGGTTTCCCTATGCATGAATTTCCTCAAGCCACCAGATTAGCAACTAGGTCCCACCCTTTTACTGTGAAACCAATAAAATGTAAACACAAATTCTACTCCAGCAGCTTCTTTTCTCGCATTTCCTGCCTGTGGAATTTCCTTCCGTTTACTTGCTTCCACAACAATCTCCAGAAGCTTAAGTGTAAAGTCAATAGTCATCTCCTATCTTGCATCTTTTCTCTTGTGCTCCTTTCTCCGTCCACTCCACACTCAGTATCTTAACCCTTCTCTTGCCCGCTTCCTGACACGCCCTGTAACCTGTCACTCTCTGCACACCAGTGGTAGTAAAATTCCTTGCTTGGGGCCCAAACGATTAAAAAAAAAAAAAAAAAAAAAGCTATTATAATATGGATATAAAGTGAGGGATCAATTCTACATTACAATCAATATATAAATTGATCCCTCACTTGATGGCCACATCCATCTTTCTGACACACCCTGTATTCTGTCACTTTTTCTCATAACTTTCCTCCTATGTAACCCTCTGCACACCAGTGGCAATAGACTGCTTTGCTTGGGGTGATATGATTATAAATAAAAAAAATAAAATAAGAATTGTTATCGACCATAAGAAAGATATAATCGCAAGAGAAATGAGATATTGCAAAGTTATCAAGTGAAACGGAACAAAATAGTGGAAATTGTGAAAGTATTGGCCAGAAATAGTAGAACAATCCATAAAGAAACTGAAAAAATTGGCAAGAAAAGAAAAAAAAAAGAATCCCAAAGAGATTTGAGAAACATTAAAAGAATAATAAATGTACTGACCAGTAACAAAATGTTTGAAGATGGTGGTAGAAATAGAAACAGAGAAAAGAGGCGGAATATTAAGGACATTGCTTGCTCTTAGGTTTTCACGCAAACTATAACATTTACTTGAACAGAAACAAGAGAGAAGCAGTATATGAAAACTGATTTCTCAACAGTAATTTGATTGATTTGCAGGTTATTTAAAACCAGAAAATATTTTTTAGATTTAAGTTTTTTTTTTTGAAAGATAAGGATGTAGGCATACATGTATTCAGTCAGTTAAGTGCCATACGTGAAACACACTTGGGCAATCATATCTCGAAAAAGACATAATTGGGCAGAAGATTATTCCGCAATAGGTTGCCATTGCTTTCTGCGGTAGACTGGTTGCCAGCCAAGGCTATAGAACCCAATCTGTCCTGTTATTTAACCCATAACTGGCAAGAATGGATGGATTAATACCTTTCCCAAGGGTATTTGCATGTAAGTGAATGCAATGAATTCAACTGGAATTCGAACTCGGCTCCCCGATTTCTCGTTCCGAGCCAATATCCACTGCACCACAATGCACATCTCATTTACATGTATTACATGTAATTAACCCATAGCTTGGGGAGAAGTGCAAATCTGCATTGTAGTGTAGTAGATATTGGCAAGGAATGAGGAATCGAAGAGCCAAGTTCAAATTCCAGTTGAATTCCTTGCATTCACTTACATGCAAATACTCTTGGGAAAGGTATCAATTCATCTCTTCTCCCTCCAGCTATGGATTAAATAAGACATTGGGTTTTATAGCCTTGGTTAGCAACCAGTCTAACTCATCTAGATGATAAAGGAGCTTATGTAGGGGTCAACAACCCTACCTGTAAAAATGACAAGTTACAAAAGCATCGATGACCCCATTGTCGATGGCCGATGCTTCACTAAAAACAATGGGTGGAGGGGTGGGGGCGAGGAGCGGATCCATATCTTTCCCAGATGTAAGTAAATATAATGAACCCAACTGGAATTGGAACTCGCCCATCTAGGTATTGATCATGCTGGGCATTGCTTAACTTTGGTCATTATATGGGAACTGGTGTTATGGCTGTAATCCCTAAACAGTAAATTTTTAAGGAAGAATATAGCACTACAGGAGTAGATTGTTCTCATTCCACTTTCCATCTTTAAGGGATCTCTCATATCAATTAATTCCAAAAAACACACAGCCTAGTATATTAAAGCATTCTGGGAAACCTATTTGGTTCTCTGGTAACTGAGTTCAATTTGGGTTTGAATTTCGTTTAATGGCATATCAACCTCTATGATTTATTCAATGTCAAAAAGGTGGGATTTTAAGGCATTTTTTTTAATATTTGGTTATAGTGAGGAGGTAGATTTAGTCAGATTTTGATGAAAAACTTTTTTTTTTTCCAACAATGTATTGCTGGTAATAATTTTTTTTTTTTTTTTTTACTTCAAAAATGTATTATGGCAATAATTTTTTTTTTCTTCAAAAATATATATTTTTCTACAAAAGTATTTTTATGTATACATTTTTATAAAAGTCTATTTTTATACTTTCATGGTATTTTGAATCCATTTTGGGGGATAACTATTTGCCCATAGCTGGGACCCTAACAGGTGCTACCACTCTGGGTTAGGGTGAACCCGAGAACAGCATTTAAGAGGTGGTTCCATGCTCCTCACAACCTTCCTATCAAAGGCCTTGCTGCCAGATGAAATTTACCGTCGTACCCAGCACCTTCAATTTCTGAGAAGAGGCATTGTTACTGTCATACATGGATTCATTCAGATTAGTTTTCTTTTTAAGATATGGCCTTGTGAATAACACTGGGTGGCTCTGTAAGTGTTAAACAATCTCTCCTCTATTCAATCAGTATGCTTTACTCAAATCCTTTTCCAACTGCTTCTTGCTTTCTAGAAATCTTCTTCTGTAGTTCATGTCTTTAAAAACTTTGGTGAACTTTCTGATCTCTCGAATTATCAACCTATTAGTCTTTTACCTCTTTTTGGCACTAATCAAGTCTGAATTGGTTAAGCATCTCACTTCAGGGCCTTCTTTCAGATAAACAATATGGCTTTCACTTCTGTAAGTCAATCACCAATGTGTTAACAATTATTACTGAATTTGTCTATGAAGCTTTAGATAAGAACAGCAAGACCTGAATTGTGACTTTAGATATATTGAAGGCGTTTGACAGGGTTGGCATGCTGGTCTTAAACTGAAGAGCTTTGGTGTTTCTGGACAAATAAATCTTTCTTAAATTGTGAAATGAAAGTTCTATTGAACAAGCACTCTTCTACAGCATGCAATAGATAAATTGTTTAAAATAAGAAAAAAAAAAAATGAAAATGATACTGACAGATATATTTATCAAAACTACACAAAAATATCCTGAAATACTAAAGAGTAAATTTATTAAAAAAAAAAATTAAAAAAATCATTGACTTCAACCATGGCCCCAGACGACTTGGGAACCTCCTGCAACTCTTCTAGATGTCTCCTTGCTTAAGTTGGTGAATGCTACAATAATCCTTATCTTTAGTTCATCTTTGGTGTAACAAAGAGTTTTGTTGGTCTCTTGCTCAACTGTGCCCCCACACATAATAATAAAGGAGGTTGAAGTCTGGGGAGTTAGGCGGCCAGATATAAGGGGTGATGTGTGAGTAGAAATTGTCTGATCACATGACTGGGTAGCCTGCTTGTGTGGCTTGGTGCAGAGTCCTGTTGCCATACACAGGATCTTCCAGCAGCCACCCTCTTGACCCATGGCAGCATTATCTCCTCAAAACACTTATGTAAGCCTCCTTGTTAAGTATGAGGCCCTCACCAAAAAATCCCATTCTTTAACAGAACATTCAGAATGAGTTTTCCAAGCTGACATACCTTCATAATCAACATTAGACTCACCAACTCTTTCCAATCTCTCTGCACTGTCCTCAGACTGACTCCCAAACACTAAAATGCTTCCAGCACAAATGCTAAACAGTACATGCGATTTCAAAATTTCTGGTGGAGTGAATTGTGCTATAGTACCCAACTATACTGTACAGTCAGTCAGTCAGTTAAGTGCCATATGTGATACACGCTTTGGGCGATCATGTCTCCAAAAATACATGACTGACTGGACAGAAGATTATCCCACAATAGGTTGCCATTGCTTTCTGTAGTAAACTGGTTTCCAGCCAAAGCTATAGAACCCAATCTGTCCTATTATTTAACCCATAACTGGAGAGAAGAGATGGATTAATACCTTTCCCAAGAGTATTTGTGCATAATATTGCAAAGGAATTCAAACTCATCTTCCCGATTTGTCGTTCAGAGTCAATATCCACCGCACCAGAACACCCATCCACTGTACAGTCAACAAAATCAAAAACGAACAACACACGTGCACAAAATTCAAAATATAAAATGGCAACAATTTACTCATTCCACTTTCTGGATTTTTTTCACATTAACGTAGGAATCCCTGCACTTACATTATTTATCTTTAGCCATAACCTTCATGGGGTCGTCAGTTTCCAACTTCGTATTTATACTGAGGACATAACTACTTACTCTTGTCTTAACAGTAAGTTTATTAAAGTAAAACTGGCAGTTGATCATGAAAATTACTACCAACCAGCCGTTAACTGGGGCAAAAAATGGTTTATAAAGTTTAACAGCTCCAAAACAAGACAGCTATCTTTTAGTCACCATAGAGAACTATTTTGCCTTCCATCAGTATGGCTGATGCTAACCTCCAGGAAAGCAACTCACTACACTTTCTTTGTCATGTTTTGCACCGAGATGAAGTAGAATGATTATACCGAATCTGTTGCTAGGTCTACTGCTAGGGAAGTTGGTTCACTGTGTCATACCAGACACTTTTTACTCACCAGGATCTTGCATATTTATAAATCTATCATTCATCCATGCATTGAATATTGTAACCATCTCTGGTCTGTTGTTTCTGATATATATGTTCAGATTCTCAACAAAATCCAAAGGAGGGTCTGTGATGTCATTGGTTCTGACCTGGCATCTCACCTTGTCATTTTCCCACTGTTGTGATGTAGTTTCTGTCTTTTCTATAAATATTTAAATGGCAATTATTCTAATTGGTACTTTGATCACATGAATTTAAACGTAGTACTAGATTGGCAACTAGGTCTCATTATTTTACTGTTGAAATAGCTAAATGTACCTATGAGTTCTATTGTAATAGTTTAATTTCTCATACTTCTCAATTATGGAACTTTCCTGCTACCTTGACACCTATGTTTTTAGGTGTGAAACCACCTTAATTGCTATTGTTTGCAGGTACAAATTGTGAACCTACTATACCTATTTATAGTAGAATGACCAACAATACATCTTATCTGTGGGTGAAAGCATTCAAAATATTTTTAGGTTGATATGCCATACAACCCCCCTGTCACCTACAATTTTTAAATATTTAAATTCAATGTCAATTACTGTTTTCTGTTCTTTTATGGCCCTTCTCCTCCCTCACTAAACATTTTCCCTTTTTCTCTCAGCAACGTCTTCCATCTTAGTAATGCCACTTGCTGGGGGGGGGGGGATTATTAAAAATTAAAAAAGCATTTAAAAATCCTGAAAGCTGAAATCAGTCTATGGATCAAGTAGTAGAAAAATAAAATACATTGATTCAGTCAACAAACATTTGTTTCTTGAGGAAAAAAAATGACAAGTTCTGAAATTCCTACAAGTGAGACGATATAACATCGCCTCAATTATAATGGATCAAGTTCAGAATTCTACAAAAGTTACCAGATGCAACAGGAAAACCAAAAGTGCACAGCAATAAAAATGTTGATAATCAATAAGGTTAATTGAATTTGTGCAATTAAATCAATGCATGAATAACAACATTAATAACACTAAGAGAAAAAAAAACATTGCTCAGTAGAAATAAGTGACTAAATACATGACCAAACATATCCACCTCCCACAAACAAGAAGTTTGTAAAAGCATAAATCTTGTAACTATGAAAACTGCTAATTTAGAAACAGTCCGTTAAAAACTTATTAAGTTTGCATGCATTTTCCAACATTAGAAATCTCATTCTGAACAAGTATAAGGAAATACTATTCAAAAATGGAAAACAATTATACAAAATCATAAATATCTTAATTCACAAAAAATATTTTTAGAATATTGTTTTTCTACTCATAAAATTTCCAGTTATTCATGAAGTTAAAATCTCCAGCACATAAATATATCAGGTTCTACCTACTTTGAAAAATTTATTTAACAACTTGAAAAAAAAAAAAAACTCAATCATTAATAAATTCCATTATTTTTCTCTAACTTCCTATTAACAATTCTTTATACATTTCTGCATTTATAAAATATTTTTAAACTAAGTTTAGAATTTTGAAAGTCAATTCATATTTCTTATCTCTTCCTATCTAAATTCTCCAAATTTCTAAACATGTTTGGATCTAAGTACATTTTCTTATCCAAAAGGTTTCAAGATATTTAATCATTCATACATGACCCCAGTAAATATCTTTTCAGGGTTCTACCATGAGATTCCTTCAAAAGACAAGGATAAACATATATATATATATATATATATATATATATATAAATAAATAAATAAATGGCAGGAACCTCACTTGGTGCGTATGTAAAAAAAAAAAAAATTATTGGGTTATGAAGACTTTGCAAAGTAGAATTTTTATTAGTCTTATAATTTGAATAATGACAGATCTTCATTATTGAACAGGTTAAGAGGCTCATCCCTTGTTCCCTGTTCAGGATGTGGTTTCCAGCTTTCTCTTTTCCAATCTTTTCACTATTATGTAGCCCCCTGCACATCAGTGGCGTTACCGCCTTGCTCGGGGTGATACGATTAAAAAAAAAAAAAAATTTTTTTTAAATCACATTGTGTCAGCCATTGTACTTTGTGACCTTTTTCAGATATCTGTCAATCTGGGTAACCATAGGGAATTTCATATCAAACCCTTTATTTAATCTACAATAAAAGACTGTCCACATCTAGAGATATCAATTCAAAATTATCTAAAAGGTTATCCAAATTGACAGACACCTGAAATATTATGACAACAAAGAGGACATTAGTCTCAATATAAATAGTAATTCATCATCCCAGAAATTCAAATAAAAATAATGACGTATTTTAGAAAAGTAAAAAAAATACCCAAACTTTATTCATAAAAATAAAATAAAAATCAATTTTAACTCTTCAGCTACTATGAGAATATTGTGGTTGCCATTTGCATTAAATTGGTCACTATCCTAGACAAACAGATTCGATCATACAGGATCTGTAAGACTATGTCTGTTATTATGCTTGAAAGTGTAAATAGTTTAACAGGTGCATTTCGTAATGCACCTAAAGATGACATCAGAATTTTTTTCTGACACTAAAATGACAAATGCAAGATGTTTTCATAAACAAATGTTTCAAAACAACATTTGACAAAGTTTACTCTTCAGGCTCAAAAAACACCTGATATGTCTGAAGGACAGTCATTCTTGTGACACTTATTACAATATACACTATTGACTCCCACGACAGTATTTATTTACAAGAATATAAAAATATATAAACCAAGTACAATGCAATATTCATCTTTTATAAAGAAAAAAATTTGAAAAAAAAAATCTTGATTCAAAGATTTATAAAATTTTACAAAATTATCAAAATATGTAAACCATAAAATATTTATTTACCATTTTATATATAATGATGAAAACAAGTTTTTTTTTTTTTTTTATTATTCAATCTAAATGCTGGTTAACATCTTTGTTGTCAATTCTCAAGAATAAAAAGCATGTACAAATCTACTTTTGTATGTTTAGGTTTTATTATTATTATATTCTAATCATCACTTTTTAAAACAAACATTTTTTTAAAACAAAAAGTATATGCAATAATAACAGTGTCAAGGGAATAACCATTTTGATAAATGGTTATTTTTTTTTTTGTGGGCACAAAGTTTAAACATTACCAAATATTTCACAATAGCAGGTGAACTCACATGTACATTCATAACATCAGAAGTTTCCCAGATTAATTAAATTTCCCCCCAAATAAATCAATGGTATGCTAAAACCTAAAATTTCTGCTTCCAATCACATTCCAATTAAAGTAGCAGAAAATTCTCTTAGTGGGTGGAAGAGACAAGGGGAAAAATGCTTCAACCCCTATTTCTTCATTTGGTAAATAATTTTCTGACTGATCTAAGAAAACCTAAGTGCCATACGTAATACACACTTGGGCTCGAAAGAGACATGACTGACTGGGCAGAAGATTATCCCGCAGTAGGTTGCCATTGCTTTCTGCGGTAGACTGGTTGCCAGCCAAGGCTATAGAACCCAATCTGTTCTGTTATTTGACTCAGATAGAGGGGGGAAGAGATGTATTATATTATTAAATAGTGGGGGATCAGTTTATTACTTCATGACTATATAGAACTGACCCCCACTTTATGCCTAGTAGAAGGCTCAATCAGGTTTCCAACTATTATATTCAATCAATCAGTTAAGTGCCATACGTGATACACGCTTGGCGATCATGTCTCGAAAGAGAGATGACTGACTGGGCAGATGATTATCCTGCAGTAGGTTGCCATTACTTTCTGTTGTAGACTGATTGCCAGCCAAGACTATAGAACCCAATGTGTCCTGTTATTTAACCCATAATTGGAGGTAAGAAACAAATTAATACCTTTCAAGGGTATTTGCGCACAAGTGAATGCAAGAAACTCAACTGGAATCTGAACTTGGCTCCCCGATTTACTCATTCCAATTTCTTTAAATACACTGCCATAATAAAAGAATGAATAATACAACTTGACAGACCATTATCGATGATCTCAGTAAAGCTGTATCTTTAGAATTAAAGCTCAACAATTATCACCCCTTTTCTTTTGCACAACAGATTCAATAGCACAGTGTTGATCGGTTTATTTGCTTTGTTTATTTTACAGCTTAGCAACCCTTTGAGAGTAATTTAAATGCAAAACAATGCAGATTGTAGAAGGTTGCTTACAGTACCCAGTGTTCTCAAGTGGCCCCCCCCCCATTTAGACACTGATTAACTGTGATCAAATGAGAACTAGTGTTTGCAGCATGATTTGACAGTATCAATTGCACACAGACAATCAACTGATTCAGACACACGCCAAATATAAAGCATTCCTTTTCCTCTATAAATTCAGAACCATATTCAAAATTCTTTCTCCAAATTATTTGCCATCATATATGAAGGACTAGCAGTATAGCCCGGCATTGCTCAGGTGTAATGAAAGCTTTAAAACTAATCCATGGTCCTGGAGACTCAGACTCTTTGGAAGTTGGCACAAAAGACTAAAAAGCAATAGTTGTTTCCAGTTAAAGTGAAACCGTAGACTGAAAGAAAAAGGAATGGATGCAAGTCAAATTTTGATTTCCTGGTATTGATATCAAATAAGTTTTTATCGTCGTAAACTAAATTTTGAAGGCTAAATAAGTCCTCTGAGTAAATGGTTTCATGGCTGAGACTAAGAACTACAATTATACCTGCTTAGAGCCAAACACGAAGCAAAAACTAAAATAAAAGGGCTGAAAAAATCCAGACATACAGGCAGATAAACAGACACACAAACATCTTGCCTTTTATATATACATATATATATATATATATATATATATATGATTAAAAAATATATATCACCCCGAGCAAGGCGATAACGCCACTGATGTGCAAGGGGCTACGTAAGAGTGAAAAGATTTGGAAAAGAGAAAGCCGGAAACCACATCCTAAACAGGGAACAAGGGATGAGCCTCTACACCTGTACAATAGACGTGGGTGGAGTGTGAACTGGGCAATATATATATATATATATATATATATATTAAAAAAATAAAAATTAAAAATTAAAAAATTAAAAAAAAAATTAAAAAAAAAAAAAGAAAAAGAAAAAGAAAAATCGATTTTCTGCACTATTGTAAGAACTGCAACCTTGAAACTTTTGAATATAGTTTCTTATGTCTTTGTCTATGAATGCATCAAATCGGACCACTCCTTCTGTAACCCGATTTTTTTCGATTATCAATTTTTTATATTTATCGGGGGTACCTCGACACAAAACCTAGCTAAGAACATTCGTAGATGCTTATAGTACAACTGTAAATTTTCAAGAAAATCGGTTTAGCCATTTCGGAGTCTATAGGTAACGGACATACACACACGAAAAGTTCAATTTATAAATAAGTTTAGATTTGGCTATTAAAAAAAAAAAAAAAAAAAAAAATTAACACATGTCACAGGATTTAATTGCAGCATAGAAAAGTTATGCTGTGAAAAATAAGATTACTTAAGACAAGCCTGCACAAATATTAATGGCTCTTTTGTGATAATATTAACAACATAATAGGTGGTTCAAACCAATACTTTTTAACTGTTTACATTTCAAAAAAAGGAATTATAACAGAAGACAAACAAATATGTCAAACCCCCAACTCTCCCAAATCAAAATGATATTCATGAGATAAGATTAAATCAACACTCAACAACAGGTTTTCAATCTATCATTAATCATTACATATTCAACTGGTTCAAATATTTCACCAAAATGTCCCCCATCGGATATAAAAAGTAAATTAATAGGCATTTGTTGTTTCCTAGATTTTCATAATTTTAGCTTCAGGACATCTAGTAAAAAGCCAGCAACAACATTGTCACTTATCAGTAAAAAAGTATTTTGCATGCTAATATTCAAACCAGATCTTCCCTACGTAAGCAGAAAGATTATGCTATACCATTTTTCCAGCTTTTAATTAAATTTCTTTGTAGCGTACAAAGCTAAACAGACTATGAAAATAAACAAAAAATATTCAAGAAAACAAAACAAAAAACTCTAAACCTTTCCATGCCCAAAAAAACTATTGCTTTGATGAAAGTAGGAAATAATTCAAGCAAACGAAACCATAAATAACAATGAAAGGAAAACAAGAAAAGGTGTACAAATGTGTTAAACTGTAGAATAATGGAATTGTTCAATGCTCATAGAGACATGCATATTTACAAAAGTAAACAAAATTTTTTTAAAAATAAAAAGAAGTAATGGTTGTCATCAGATTCGACCCAGATCTACTGATTAGCTTTCAAACTAAAACGTACTGCAGGTGATATATTGGCCCGCAAACAGATATTGAACAGTGGAAGACAACAAAATGAAGACATTAGTAAAAATAAACTGCCAAGTTTATTTTTTGTTAAATAAAAATACATAAACAAGAACACGTTACAGTGCAGTACGCAAAAGATAACTCTGCAAGACGGTTATCCCGAGAAGGACAGTCTTGGCAGTTGCAGGAGCACGTTGTCCTAAAAAAAAGAGGGGCAGTTTATTGCATTTCGTAGCTGCTGGTGAGCATGGCTGGAGAAAGAAACCTGTTGAAGCTGGATGCTTACTGGAGATGGTTGGAGCAGTGGCCAATGCCAAGATGATGGCTGGCTAGCTGGAACTGCTGCTGGAACAGATGCTACACTTTGATCCTTGTCATCTTGACCCTGGAACGCCAATGTTTATGGTGAGAGTTTCTCTATGTGATGCTTTAGATGCTTGGAGCTTAAACAAGGTAGGTTTGAAGGTGTGACTCTGTAGGGGGTAGCACACTAATCACTGCTCCTGTATCCACAAAGAACTTTAGTCTGTTTTTGTCCCACACATAGAACAAGCAGCACTGTATTTTTCTACCAGCTGAGTACACCATTGCTACTTTCCAGTCTTTCAGTTTCCCTGGGATGTCTGATATTTGCAAGGCTTTTTGCGACTCCTTGCTTTGTCTTGGAAGGTTTAATGGAACCAGCAGACATTTGGGTTGTTCTGTCTCTCCTGATTGTGGCTGCATTAGCACACCATTCTCTCTTGAACTAAAGACCAGTTTCTTGATCTAATCAAGATAAGTTGCATCTCTGACAGGTTTGTGGGTTTTGTGCAGTGAGTTAACTTCCCAATGGCACGTGGCAAAAATCCTGTCACCGACATCAGTTTATCCAGGGAGAGACGTCTTCAACCATTGGTGCAAGTATCCGTGCCACAGTTATTGTTAGTTTGTCCATCCACAGAAGACAGCAGATATTTGCATTTTCAAGTATGTCCACTTCCTCATTGACTACATTTGATGGCAGGGTTTGCACCATGTTGGTGGACCTGGGTCACTGGCAGGTGATTTCCTGAGCAGTGACAATCACTCTTGGCTGCAAAAAAACAATTTCTGGAGTTAACTTTGTTATATGAGTGCAGGTGGAGCAGGGGTGTTGTTGTACTGACTGGCATCTTGGTTGTACCTTTGTTTGAAGCCATAGTGGATACAGTTTTTTTTTTGCTTTACATCTTGTTGCTGTGTCATTCACGTTGTGGGTCACCACTTTGTTGCAGGTGGTATATTTTCCCCCACAAACATATATTGAATGACAGAAGACAACAACAAACAAAAAGACTTAAGTAAAAAAATATATTGCCAAGTTTATTTTTGTTAAAGAAAAAATACATCAATTAAAATAGCAGTAAAGTACACTAGGCAAAAGACAATTGTGCAAACTCATTGTGGAGGGTGAGTACAGCATCGTCATAAGGAGCACAGTCCTGGCAGCCACTGAGGCAAGATGCAACACGAGATTTTTTGTTTTTTTAACGTGGGGGAACCAGAGAGCGTATATTCGGGTATAAGGTCAAAATGTACCCGCCACTACACAGGATTGAGCACTATGCATTGTCTTTGCATGGTCTGTGGCTCAGGAAGCATTTTTTTTTTTTTTAATGTAGGAGTGCTGACAGGATTGATGAAATTTGGGGGATATAAACGAATCAGCAAACGTATATTATAAAAATTTAAGAAATACCTCGAACTGTCTAGTGACTAGTCAAGCTAGTAAGATACTGTCCTTCAACACCTGTGACCAGCAATGTTAACAAACGAAAAGGCCAGGAATAACTTTTTTATCAGCACTGGTTTGAAAAAAAATAAATAAAAATAAGAGTTTCAGTTTTTAACCACCACTGAGTATATTGCAGTAGTACACACTTCTTTTGGGGTTTTTTTTTTCATTTAACAAACAAAAGTTATTCTTTCACAAATTAAGAATAATTTAAAAATATTTAAAAGTGTAGAGAGTAATTTACTCCCCCTCTCACTCCATATAGGAAGCAGGTGTTTTTTTTTGTTTTTTTTTTTTATAAGTCAGTTTCGTTTCTTGATGAAGGAAATCCTGCTTATAAACAAATCTGGGGTACTTGACATTCCTAACAAGAAAGTCAATTATTAAACGAGGTTTTTACTTTAAACTACAATTTAAATTACATTATGAAAGTTGTGCTTGTAGATGCGAATAAACAAAAAATTACTTTAAATTATTTTTTTAAATTTAAATTCTTCAAAAGATCAAAATTTCAAAAGCGTTATTTCTCTAATTCAATCCGCGAAAATGTGTTGATCAAGCAGGATTATACATTGTATGTACATTTTAAAATAATACTAATTGACAACAAAACGGGCCCCACTTGTGAGACTGAAACACTCAGGATTGGAGAGAGGGGTGGAAAAAAAAAAACAAAAAAACAATTGGGAATCAGAAAAAAAAGAGTTTTCATAGCATTATTTTTTTAAGTTCGTAACATAACAAAAAAAAATATTGAGATAAAATTTTAAATTTTCTAAAAAAAAAGCTTGCAAAAATGATAAAATAAAAAAAAGTAAGACCATTTCAGGGTGAAACAGCTGGGCAGATTTTCCTCAATAACAAATGACGACAAAATTGAGCTTAAAAGGGTTTTTTTTTTTTCGTCGTTTTTTGCTACACAGGTAAAATAAAAAAATAATAATAAAAATATCATCTCAATGGAAACGAAATTTACTTTATTTTACATTTATAAAATTAATGCCAAATCCGCATCAACGCATTGATACTAAAAATAAATCGATTATTTTAGGAAATAGTAGGTAACAAAGTCGATACAAAATTGATCGATCGTTGCATTTTCAAATCAAACAGACATTTTATTTCACTTTAACCAATATAATAATTGGGGTCAGATTTAAAAACGGAAAAATAATTTCATTTTTCAAAATATTTTATTTCTAATTCGAAGTTGGACACGCCTTTTGTTCCCTTAAAATATATTTCACATTTATTTTTTTCAGTCAAGTGTTGCATTTGGGGAGAAAATAAAATAAAACACGTAATAAAAAAAAATTAAAAAAAAAAAAGACCAAATTTTCATAGCAAGAGAAAACATTGAAAACCAATCTCAAAAATTAATTAAAATTTAAAACAAATAAAAATAAAAAAACAGCCCTTGGAGAAATTTGTTTGTTTTTTAATGTAACTTTTCAATTTAAAACAAATGTCTTTAATGAAAAAGAAGTTAATTACAATATCAGAATTTTTTGTCGCAAAAATTATTGGTTTGTAATTTGTATTCTTAGTTTTTAAAAAGAAATGTGCAACATTAATTTGTTGCATTTAATAAAAAAAAATGTCTTATCTAAGACTTTATTAACATTTGAAAATTAAAATAATAAAAATTTGAATAATTGTTTATATAATCGTAATAATAAAAATGCATTTTAAAATTTTAATCTGTGGACATTAAAATCATTAATTAATTGAGCTTAACAAGAATCAGGTATTGCTATTGAGATAAAAAGACAACAAACGAAAGACATTTTTAAAGTGATTTTCTAGTCTTTTCGCTTTATTAAAAAAAGTAAAAAACAAAAAAACAGTTGCTATTAAAATTTCCAGAATACATCATTTTTATACGAAACAAAATGAAATGACGGTAAAAAAAAAATAGAAAAGATTAGTTTTTTGGGGGTCGAAAAGATAAATAAAAAAATTAAAAATAGTACTTAAAAAAGAAAGAAGCTTTTATTTTTATTTTACAAATCGCTGGTAATTTTTAAAAATAAATAAAATTTCAAAAACTATCTTTTTTTTATCATAAGATTTCCAGAATAACCTTAGAGCAAGACAAGACTTTGTTGCTAGAAATAATTAATTACTTAAATAAAAATCCCAACTTAAGATTAAAATTTAAAATTATTTTCGTAAAAACATAAAATAAAAACCTACACAAAAAAAAGATAATTTTAAAACTAAAAAAAGGATTTGTTGAGTAAAAAAAAATTCCAAAGTGGCGACCGTCGAGTTGAACGATTCATAACAAATATCAACAAACCAGAAATCGTTAAATTATAATATATTATATGCATGTATCTGATAATCATTAAATTAGCTTATTTCAATATAAAATTAAATATAAAATAAAATCAGAAAAAAAAATATTTAGGTTTAAAAAATAAATTTTTAAAAAAAAAGGTAGTTATGGCGACACTAATACAGACGACGTAAATCGCTTCAGTGAAGTATTTATTTACATAATAAAAAATGAAATGCAAACTTGCATATATATATATATACACACACACACAAATAAAGATCGTCTATTCCAATAACAAAGCAACAATTCAATGAGGTTAATTCTTGTTTAAAATAGAGGCAAAAATAACGACATAGGTTTAAATAACATTGAGACACGATTAAATGATTACAACAAATTGCATCGCTTTGAATTCCAAGGCTCGGCCCACTTCATCATCAAGATGGCAAAAGAATCGAACTATGGAGTTTGAGAAATTAAAGAATTTCGAACGAGGAAGCTCGATGATACATTTCCAATTTCCGCTGCTAAGTTTGAATGTGTATATCTTTTTTAAGGAAGAGAAAACATCGACTTACTGAGTACTGTATCCAATGTATCCTCTCCGCCCGCCATTTTGGAAATGTGATCACGGGGCTCTGATGATGCCGATGTCTCCTTTCAAATGCCACGCCGTAACACTTACACTTTCTTTATAAGCAATAAAAAAAAAACCCTTAACTCCTAAAATGTCTATCTTTTTTTGGGAGGATCCCCAATAGTTTATAAGCGCACTACATTATGCATCTTTCTTTTCCCTTGACAAGACTAGGAGTGCGTTAATGTTGTTATTTTATATATTTTTTTTAAACATTGCATTTCTCTGTACTCTGTAGGGTGGAGGAAATAAATAATAATACGGTAGGGAGAGGATAGCTTGCTCTGCAGCTGAGATAAGTTTACGTTTACCAACTGGTGCCAAAGGTCAGAGTTCAAGTACAGGTAAAAAATAAAAGCTAGCATTTATAAAATTAATTTTCAACTCAGACAGACAAGCCCTCCCTTTCTTTCTTTTTTTGAAACCCAACACAATCTTCTTAGCAGATTCTAGATTTGTACCAAACTCAGTTGAGTTTAGTAAATAAAAATAACTTTGTACAGTGTAACCCTGATATAAGAGAGTTGTCGGGACCGGATAAAAGTTCTCTTATATCTAAGTTTCTCTTATATCCGAGTTTCTCTTATATCTAGGATTCTCTTATATCCAGTTTTGGTCTATTTTATATACATTACCACAGGCTCTAATTTGGGACCATATAAAACCTCTCTTATATCCGGATCTCTTATATCCGGGCTTATACTGTACTTAATTTTACATTCGTACTATTTTCTTCATCTTTGTTGTCATTATCACATTTTCAACAGTTATGCTATGCAGCTATCCTTCCTCAGAGAAGGGTGGAAATGTTTTTTCTTTTTTTTTGGTAGCACCTATGTACTATCAAGTGTGACACAAGATCAGTTTAAAGTGAGTTTAATGGTGATCCCATGGAAAAATTGCTCAGCCCACCTCAGCACTTCCCTTTTGGAGACACCTCAGTAATACCCCCTCTTGAAGTAGAGGTAATGCTTGAAGGGATAGAGCCCTGGGGCTTGAAACCTTCAGGGAATTTCAAACTGTAACATTTATTCAAGCTATGGGAATAAATTGTTCTCGCTCTGCTGAGGTACTAGGAAGATCTCATTTAGAACTGCTCAATTATTTCACACTGTTTCCAATGAGTTTAAGTCTGTACTACCCAGACCAGGGATTAAACTCACACTATGTTACTAAATTCTTAAACCAATGCATTAATCCATTAAACTGTTGAGTAATACTAAAGAATAAGGTGAGATATTTCTAAAGGACTGTGATGTCCGCACGAGTATAAATAGAACCTGCTTGGTCGAGGTTGGAGCTCTTCAGTAGACAGCAAACCTGGCGACGAAGATGAGATAATTTGACAAGCTTTGAATGAACGAAAACATTACCCCTTCAACAACACGAGTAAAACCTCAAATTAACGAAACATTAGCTCCTCAGCAGCAAAAAAAAAAAAAAGGAAAAAATATATATACTCGAATTCGACAACAACTTTTGGACAACAAAACGACCCTCACTTGTGAGACTGATCAGTATAGGATTAGAGAGGGAAGGGGTGAAAAAAAAACAATGTCTTCTAAAAGAGTTTTTGGAATCGGAAAAAAAGAAAAAATCTTTGAATTAATAATGAGTAAAATTTCGAATTGACATAACAAAACATTACCCCCTCAACAGCTAAAAAAAAAAGTACTCAAATTCAGCAACAACATGAGTAATGAACTTCAAAAATAACAAATTATTTCAAAAGAAATGGCTCTCTTTATGCCAACACTAGAGCCCTTAGATTGGGAAGACTCCAACCTGGAGCAAGCGTGGAGAGAATGGAGTGAACATATCAAAGACACATTTACAGCATTTGATATAACAGATGATAAATGACAACTATCACGATTTTACAGGGGAAAGAGACTGAAAAAGATATCCTCAAAACCTTAACACCGGAGATACCACCAGGCCAAGTAGAGCCTACATACAAAACAACAAAAATAGCACTGGATGAATATTTCATCCAGAAAACAAATAAAGTCTTTGAAAGACATAAATTCAGGATGTTTAGTCAAGAAATTGGGGAGTTAACACAACTATGTCACCCGTCTATGAATACAAGGAACAAAATGCAACTTTGGCTAATACAAACTGGACAAGGCTATAGTGGACCAATTAATAGAAAAATGCTCGTCATGCAAATTACGCTGAGCGTATTTGAAAGAAACTGATTTGACAGTAGAGGATGCACTTAAAGAAGCATTCATATTTGAATCCACTGAAACACAAGCCAAACAAATAGAAGAGAATGAAAGAGAACACTCAGATATCCACAAAATTACAACCAATTACAAGCAACAACAGCAACAACGAGATAACAGTGGGGGTAGAAAACTATCCTGGGACAACAACCCATTAAAAACAGTTACAAAATGCTTTTTTTTTTTCTTTTTTTTTTTTAATCATCTCACCCCAAGCAAGGCATTCCACTGCCACTATTGCGCATGGGGTTACATAGGAGAAGGTAAAGAGAAGGAGTGTTTAGACATAGGGAATGTTAGGAGGAAGGTGACAGATGAGTAAAGATAGCGAGGATGAGGGTTGGGCAGATGGGAAGAGTGTTTGATAGAATGGAAGCAGGTTAGTGTGTTAGGAGGTATCTATTGACCTTACATTTAAACTCCCGGAGATTGTAGCCGTCGGGGAAGCAATCGTGTGGAAGAGAATTCCACAGTCGGGAAGTGTGAGGAAAGAAACTGTTGGAATAGAAGTTACGGCTGCATTTTATCAGTTTCACTGTAAAAGGGTGGGATCTAGTTGCTAATCTAGTATCGCATTCAAATTCGTATTTAGGGGGTCACCAGTGATCTAAGTTCATCGGAGTAGAAAATGGGTTTAATGGCTCCGACCACACGCATGGTCAAACAAAATGCCCAGCATTTGGGAAAAAATATAACTACTGTAGAGTAATAAATCACTTTGAAAAAACATGCTTAAAAAGAAGGAATAGTGGTAAAGGGAAAAAGATGTCAGACTGCCACAATTACGTCCAACCAGTATCAACAAATCTGAATAATTCAGACAGCCAGGCATTCGTTTTCAGGTGAAACCTATTCATTCAGCAGATAGCGAAATTGTCCATACTGACGACGTAACAATCAAAATATTAATAGATTCTGGAGCAGACATCAACCTTATCGACGGCAATACGTTCAAAGAAATTCTTAAAGTACAGCCAAACTTAACATTAAAAGAAACAAATTGTAAACCAAAATCCTATGGGAATATTCCAATACCATTAAGAGAAGAATTTTTCACAACGCTGATGAATGGTCCCAGAAGAAAAGCCCACAAAGCATATCAAGGTGGTAATATATTAAGTAAGTCTACAGCTATATCGTGTTGAATGCACCGGTTCCCGTCCGATCACTGAAGTTAAGCAACATCGGACCTGGTCAGTACTTAAATGGGTGACCATTTGGGAATACCAAGTGCTGTAAATGAAAGAGTGGAAAGACTCACGGACTGGGTCTTGCCATTAGTAGCAGTATCAAAACCAAACGGAGAAATTAGAATATGTACCAACTTACACGTGGCAAATAAAGCAGTGAAATGCACCCGCTATCAAATACCAACAGTTGAACAGATACTGAGTGAAATTGGCAATGCAAATGTTTTCTCAAAAATTGGCCTAAATTCTTATTACCACCAAATAGAATTGTATTCTGCATATAGGGACATCACTACCTTTTTATACAACTCCGGAATCTACCGATATAAGGTACTGGTTATGGGCATTACATTCACAGCCAAAGAAGGGCAACAATTGCTTCAACAAATCCTTCAGAAAATCCCTAACTGCTGCAATGGGGCAGACGACATTATAATCTGGAGCAAAGACACAAAAGAACATAAAAGAACACTAAATATGGTAGTAAGCATATTGAGAGAAAACAACCTCACACAATTGCAGAGCACAAAAGTATACTTCATAGTGAAGAAATCGAATTCTATGGTTTTATAATGTCCAATACAGGGATCAGATCGACTGACTCGAAAATAAAAGCAATTAGAATTTTCAAAAACTCTGAAAATGTCCAGGATATATGTAATTTCTTAGGTTTAATCAATTACCTCGCAAAGTTTATTCCACGACTGGCAACACTCAGTGAACCATTAAAAAAGTTAACGTGAGCAAACATGGAATGGCAGTGGACAGAGGAAGAAGAATCTTGTTTTCTCAAGCTGAAGAATGCAGTCATTCAGAGTGAACCATGCACTTTGATCCAAAACTGCGAACATCTATTATAGTAGATGCCAGTCCTGTGGGACTAGAAGCAATACTTTGCCAAAATAAACAAGGGATACTCATCCCTATCAGCTACGCATCCATAACTCTAACAAAAGGCAAACACTGGTACTATCAATTACAAAAAGAAGCCCTAGCGATTGTATGGGCTTGCGAAAAATTTCGCTTTTACCTTTATGGAAAGAACTTTCTTATAATGACTGACCATCAAGCATTAACAACTATCTTTAATCCTAAAGGTAACCCCACCTCACGAATTTTGGGATGGATTTTACGTCTGCAACAATATGATTATACAACGAAGCAATACTTTGCCAAAATAAACAAGGGATACTCATCCCCATCAGCTACGCATCCATAACTCTAACAAAAGGCAAACACTGGTACTATCAATTACAAAAAGAAGCCCTAGCGATTGTATGGGCTTACAAAAAATTCCACTTTTACCTTCATGGAAAGAATTTTCTTATAATGACCGACCATCAAGCATTAACAACTATCTTTAATCCTAAAGGTAACCCCACCTCGCAAATTTTGGGATGGATTTTACGTCTGCAACAATATGATTATACAATGAAACACATTAACGGTAAAGATAACCTGGTGGGCATACTCTCTCAGCAACCTATAAAGTATCAAAAAATAGTCTCACCTGAAGAAGAGATTGCCAAAGGATTTATCAACACGGTTGTAGCTAACAGCATTCCAAAATCAATCACCTTGTCAGAAATAATGGAAAAATCTCAGCAGGATCCGACCGTCACAGCAGTGAAAAAGGCAATACAACAAAACAACTGGACCAACAAGTTAACGGAACACTTTAAACATGTAAGGAAGGCACTGACAACAAAACAAAGGTGTAGTCATACACGGAGCCAGAATCATTATTCCCCAAAACCTACGGAAACGAATCTGAAATTGGTGCATGAGACATATATGGGGATAATAAAAACAGAAGCCCTGCTTAGAACTAAAGTATGGTGGCCCAATATAGACAAAGACAAAGAGGCTGCTCTAAGCCGATGTATCCCATGCACATTAGACCCGAAGGGAAACCACCGTCCAATGCATATGACCGAAATGAAAGGCTCCTGGGAAATATTCCACAGACATTTGTAGGCCTTTCCCTGGTGAGGATTATGTAATCGGAATAATCGATGCAGGATCAAGATGGCCTGAGGCATTCATTACCAAATCAACCAGGACTGATACAATCATATCAACAATCCAAAAGTGTTTCTATACACATGGCACTCCAGCAATTATCGTTTCAGATAATGGACCCCAGTTCATTTCCTCAGACATTAAGCACTTCTGCAAAGAATGGGGTATCCTACACTGAAAGGCAACCCCTTATCATCCCCAAGCTAATGGAGAGGTCGAGCGGTTCTTGGCAACCATGTTGAAAGCCATTCAGCCGACAAACACAGAAAGAAAGGACTGGAGAAAACATCTAGGAAAATTCCTAATGTATTACCGGAATAGATATGATCAGTGGAACAAGAACAATCTAACACAGTAACCCATACAGAGTGAATAAGGCACTGAGGAGATTATTGAGGAGGAGAAGAACAAAGAGCTTTTAATAGGCACTCCCAGTTATGATCAGGAAGATTAACAAGGAAACATGGCCCTATAGCATTAAACAAATATAGACTGCAGATGTTCAACAGTGGACTACAAAATATCCAATGAATACATAACGATGGAGGGGAGAATATTCGGTAGACAGCATAGGATGAGTAAATCGAGATTTCCAAGAGAAAGAAACATATTAGAAAAGAAGGAAAACAAAAAAATCCTGGAAAGAAAACAATAAAATTCTACAATAATAAGATGTTGTTATATAATCTAAATCTAAACTTATTTATAAATGGAATTTTGTCTGTGTGTGTATATGTGTATGTGTGTGTGTGTGTGTGTGTGTGTGTGTGTGTGTCCATTACCTATAGACTCCGAAATGGCTGAACCAATTTTCTTGAAAATTTACACAGTTGTACTATAATCATCTGTGAGTGTTCTTAGCTACATTTTGTGTTGAGATACCTCCGATAAATATTGAAAATTGATAATCGAAAAAAATCGAGTTATAGAAGGCGTGATCTGATTTTAATCAAATTCTATACACTCATAGACAAAGACATAAGAAACGATATTCAGAAGTTTCAAGGTTGCAGTTCTTACAATAGTGCAGAAAAATCAATAACATATATATATAAAAGGCAAGATGTTTGTATGTGTGTCTGTTTATCTGCCTGTATGTCTGGATTTTTTCAGCCCTTTTATTTTAGTTTTTGCTTCGGGTTTAGCTCTAAGTAGGTATAATTGTAGTTCTTAGTCTCAGCCATGGTACCATTTACTCAGAGGACTTATTTAGCCTTCAAAATTCAGTTTACAACAAAAAAACTTATTTGATATCGATACCAGGAAATCAAAATTTGACTTACATCCATTCATTTCTCTTTCCGGTTTCACTTTAACTGGAAACAACTATTGCTTTTTAGTCTTTCATGCCAACTTCCAAAGAGTCTGAGCTCCAGGACCATGGATTAGTTTTAAAGCTTTCATTACACCCGAGCAACGCCGGGCTATACTGCTAGTTGCACATAAGTGATTGTTTAATTTACACATCCAAAGTTAATTGGTTTGTTTAACAGTACGTCAACTCCTTTTAAGTTACCTTGACATGGTGTAATCGTTAGCAAGCTTGTCTCACTAGAACTTATTATAACTGAGTAGTGAGTTTGATGCTTACTGAGTACTCCATACTTTCAGCCTTGTACCACATCTAAGTGGCACTTATAAAATTATTATCGCCATGTGCCACAATTAATGTATTTTACATTAATAAATAAATTGTCTTGCTAGAATCTATTACAACTGAGTAGTGAGTTCAATCCTCATTGGGTACCCCATATTTTTGGCCTTGTACCACATCTAAGTGGTGCTTAGAAAATAAAAAGTCCTATAAGCTCATTTAATGCTGAAATTTAATTTTCTTGAGAGTTTTGTAATTTTTTTTTTTATACTTTCATAGTGTTCTATTTTCCCATAGCTGGGACCCTAACAGGTTCTACCACTCCAGGTCAGGGTGGACCTGAAACAACAGCAATTAAAAGGTGATTCCATGCTCTTCAACATAACACCCCACTCGATCAGAGGCCTTGTTGCCGGATGTAGTTTACTGTCATGCCCAGGACATATATTGACAGACATTCATCTAAAGACAACGTTGAATAATTTGATTGAGATAAATTTGCTGCCATTTTTGTCCACAATGAAAGAAACAAAGTTAAATACTTTATTGAAGCTTTTATAGATGGCTATAAAAAGCAGCATTGCTTATTTACAGCTAATTTGTTTAAATAATGCACTGATTATCGTTTACATCACCTGGCAATAATTATAAGTAAAATGATGCACTAATATAAGTAACCAAGTAATTGTTTTAAGTTCTCTGAAAATTGGTGCCTTTAAAAAAAAATTAAAACTTTTAAATGATTTTTTACTGATCAATGAATACAAAACCAATGGCCACAGCTGGTCATCAGTCATTTATATTTGTACTTGTACTACATCCATAATAATTACAAACATTTATTGGTTACTTAAATACAGCTCTGAGTTTTTTTATTTTTTTATAATCGTTTCACCACAAGCAAAGTGATATTGCCACTGGTGTGAAGGGTGTTACAGTGAGAGAAAAGAAAGAAAGAGAGAGAGAACAAGTTAGTGGGGATGTTGAAGAAAGGATAAGAGAAAGATGGGAATCAAAGAGATAAAAAATGGGAACTGACATTGCACTTAAACTTGTCGAGATTGTAGCTATCAGGAAAGTAAGTATATGGAAGGGAGTTCCACAGGTGGGAAGTGCAAGAAAAGAAACTGATAAAGTTGAAGTGGCAGTTAATTTTGACTTAATTTTGACAGTAAAAGGGTGGGACCTAAATGCCAACCCAGTAGTACGCATAAATTCACGTGGTCACAATTCAGGGTTCACATGAAGAAGAGTGTTCTGATCAATTTGTTAAGCTTTGGTGGAGACATTACCATAATGGTATCATTAAAAAATGGAATAGAATTAACAAAAATCAAGCAAATACAACAATTTAAATATATTATCTCCCTGGTACCACCTATATATGAATTTACTTGAGCAACAAGATTAGCAACTAGGTCCCACCCTTTTACTGTGAAAACAATTAAATGTAAACACAAATTCTACTCCAGCAGCTTCTTTTCTCACACTTCCAGCCTGTGGAATTCCCTGGCGTTTACTTGCTTTCCCGACAGCTACATTCTTCAAGAATTTAAATGCAAAGTCAGTAGTCATCGCCTATCTTACTAACTTACATCCTCTCTCACATACTCCTTTCTCCGTCCACTCCACTCTCATCAGTATTTTTATCCTTCTCTTACCCACTTCCTGACACCTCTATAACCTGTCACTCTTTCTCATAACTTTCCTCCTATGTAACTTCTTGTGAACCAGTGGTAGTAAACTGCCTTGCCTGGAGCGATATAATTATTAAAAAAATGTGAAGTGTTTAAACAGAAGACGTAAAATGCAATACTGAAATCCTAAGATAAATTTGGATAGTGAAAAAGACTTCCAAAAACTAAGTAAAGTATAAAATACTAAACTCAGGAAATTGTGGAGAGCCTTGCTCACCTACTTCCTGAAGGAACACAACACATATAAGAAAAAGAATGAGCTTGAATAAAGGGATGGTAGAAAAGGGTTTAGGAGAGATAGCAAAAAGAAAAAATTTATTAAGAGCTACAAAGGACAGGAAATAGTGGAGAGCCATGATCGCCTACTTCCTGAAGGGACACAGCACATAGAAGAAAAATCATGAGCTTGAGTAAATAGATGGCAGGACAAGATTTAGGAGTAATAACAAAAAAAACAAAAATTATAAAGAGCGACAAAGGACAGGAAATCGTGGAGAGCCATCATCAGCAACTTGATGAAGGAACAGTAGACATAGAAGAAGAAAAAGTCATGGAAACATCTTGAGATATTATCCATATTTGTTTAATGAACTGCCATGAAGTTGCATAAAAAATTTGTGTGTGTATGTATTATCTTACGTCTAAAGCACAACTTGGAGTTCCATGCACTATGCAATCATCAAGTGCATATTATGATGATTGCGTAGTTCACAAAACTTCAAATCATGCTTTAGACACAGGATAATATGTATATTGTTATGTGTTCAAAGTTGTAACAAAAGAAAATGATTTACCAAAACACAGAGCTAAATCACAAACAAATATTTAATTTCCCCCCCCCCAAAAAAACACAAAATAACAATTATACAAATATGCAACTGTGGCATTAAAATAGAAAACGTGGAGGTCTAGGTCTACTGGCGAAGTGTTACGAAGGAGAAGAAGAAAGTGGGAGTCAAGTACTTTTAACACGCTAGGGCGAGCGAAATAATCTAAGTGCTATTACTGGAAATCCACAAATATATGTATGTATAGAATAATTTTTAGTTTGGTCAATGAAAATAGTCAAAAAACTCTGTTTACCAATTTAGTTCCAGGAGGTCCTCTTTTAGGTTTTTGTTGGTTGGTAACTTTTCATAGAGATTCTTGTGGCTGGATATAATAATCCACGAATCAAAAGCCAGAGTTGATAATACCAGCAATTCCCTTTTTACAACTATATTTAGTTGTTCCTCCCAGTAAGGGCAACATGTGACACATGGTCAATTATGACTGGGATTTCCGGGCTATATGACCCGGCCAAAAAATGTCTGTCTATTTTTGCCCAGTCGTGCTTCTACCCTTCGGCAGAACCACGACTGGGTTATTGTCTCTACTCGGAAGCAGAGAGCGCCCTCTACCCGAAGGCAGAGAGCTGACAGTGTTATAGTTGAAGAGTCTCAGCAACTCTAACAACAACCCTTTTTACAACTGACAACTCTCTTCAAAAAACTTATTTTTATAGGGGCTAGCACCTAATTAGCATATTTCTCGAAACATCTAGATTTTTCTCCAATATACTGGAATGATCTAGAATCTTCCAAACATTCTATTTCTAATTTGTCTATTTTACAACTACTTCATGAATGAAAACTTCTTTGTATTAAGTAGGGCTCAGTAGAATCCCCTACTATAAATTTCAACCTCTTTGTTGACTTTATTAATATTTTTTATATAGAAATGCATCCTCATAACAATATTTATTAATATATACTTAATAGCTCTGTTATATTACATTGAGCACTGTTTTATTAAAGTCATTTGAGAGAGAGAGAGAGGGCCAAGAAGAGTCAAGCGTGTTGCTCTCTAGGAGACTAGCATTATCCATTTTGATGGTAGGCAAGAAATTGTTTCTGTGGTGGTTAAATGAAAGCAGCTTCATTTTGGAGGGATTAAAATTGACAAGCCATTTCCTCCCGCATTCAATCACAGATTGGAAGTCCTTTTGAAGTGCAGCAGCCATGTTCATTTCGTCAGGCTTGGTAGATTTCTTATTGAGACAAGCATAAATTGTGGTGTCATCTCCACAGATACCTACTTGGGAACTGATTTTAAGCTCAGAAAAAGCGTAGGGCCTAGGATAGTCTTGGGAGACACATGTGTTTATATGAAAGGATCTGGACACTTGTCCATTCAAAACAACCTTCATTTCAGGATTTGATAGGAACAATTGGATTAAATCAAACAATCGTCCAAAAAATACCATAGCTCTGAAGCTTGCACAAAAACCCTGTCAAATGCTTTCAAGATATCAAGAGCAACAGCACAAGCTTCACCATTCTTATCAAGAGGTCCTGGGCATGACAGTAAACTGCATCTGGCAGCAAGGGCTCTGATTGGGAGGTTGTGAGGATCATGGAACCACCTCTTAATTGCTGTTGTTCTCAGATCCACCTTGACCTGGAGTGGTAGCACCTGTTAGGGTCCCAGCTATGGGCAAATAGTTAACCCCAAAACTAAGGTCAAAACATTATAAAAGTATAAAAATAGACTTTTATAAAATATATCCATAAAAATAAACTTTCATAGAAAAATATAAATTTTTGATGGAAAAAATATTACCAACAAAACATTTTTGAAAGAAAAAATTATTACCATAACACAATTTAAAAGAAAAAAAAATTGCCATAATGCATTTTTAAAGAAAAAAAATTATCACCAGCAATATATTTTTAAATACAAAACTAGAAGATATCTTCAGTTTTCTAAAATAAAAAATTTTTTTTTTAATTTTTTCATCAAAATCTGACTAAATCAGCCTTCTCACTATAACTGAACATTAAAAAAAATACCTTAAAACCCCACCTTTTTGGCATCAAATAACCCACAGAGGTGTTGATATGCCGTTAAACAAAACTCAAACTCAAACTCTGATAAAATTAAACCATTTGTAATTTGCGGTCTGATGAGATGGATACCAAAAACTTACCCATCAAAATAGTTTATAACCCCCTTAGATTATAACCCCCTTAGTTTATAACCCCCTTAGTTTATAACCCCCTTAGATAATGTGTTGAGTTTTCCTTATCTAAACTTATTTATAAATGGAACTTTGTCTGTGTGTGTGTGTGTGTGTGTGTGTGTGTGTGTGTGTGTGTGTGTGTGTGTCCATTACCTATAGACTCCAAAACGGTTGAACCGATTTTCTTGAAAATTTACACAGTTGTACTATAAGCATCTGCAAGTGTTCTTAGCTAGGTTTTGTGTCGAGGTACCCGCGATAAATATCGAAAATCAATAATTGAAAAAATTGGGTTATAGAAGGAGTGGTCCGATTTTAATCAAATTTGATACACTTATAGACAAAGACATAAGAAACGATATTCAGAAATTCCAAGGTTACAGTTCTTACAATAGTGCAGAAAATCTATAATATATATATAAAAGCTTTCAAAACACCTGAGCAACGCCGGGCTATACTGCTAGTATATATATATATATATACTTAAATTTATTTGTTTGAACATTATATTAATAGATACTTATATTTGAGTGGATAGTCTGTTTTTCTAGACAAGTATCTATTAAAAATAATGTTCAAAGAAATAAATTTAAATAAATATGTCATTTAATACCATTTTGTAACTTTCCATAAGATTTCATTATATATATATATATAGTGTGAAACCGCGGTAGGTTTTGGCTAGCTTGAGATTCTTTGTGTATATATATATCTATATATATATTGTTTTTTGTTCTTTTTGTAAACATATCACCCCAAGCAAGGCAAAAACGCCACTGATGTGCAGGGGGCTACGTAAAAGTGAAAAGATTGGAAAAGAGAAAAACCAGAAACCACATCCTAAACAGGGAACAAGAGATGAGCCTCTTCACCTGTTCAACAGACGTGGGTGGAGTGTGAACCGGGCAATAGTTTAGTCTATCTACTCCAATTGAAAAAAAAAACTTAAATAAAAAAAAAAGAGTAAAAAGATTTGAAAAGAGAAAAACCGGAAACCACATCCTAAACAGGGAACAAGAGATGAGCCTCTTCACCTGTTCAATAGACATGGGTGGAGTGTGAACCAGGCGATAGTTTAGTCTATAAACTTTACACATATTCAGTTACACGTAAAACAAAATTCATCATTGATGATGGCTAAAAGTATAGCTGAAAGTGCTCTGAAAAACAATATATTTGGACAATTCCTATATAATTTGAGTTCTGAAACTCACTGTGATCTGCCTTTAAGTTTATTGCATTCATGTAAATTTCATAAAAAAAAAACAGACTGTTATTAATGATGACAAAAGAAACGGTCGGCAACTTTGAATAGGTGAATCTCTTGCAAATCCAGCAGATAGACAAGAAACATTGTTGCATAGTCTTGAGAAATCAATCAAGCAATTCAGTACATCAGTTGATCTTCCACAGGTAATTGTCTAGTGCAGTGTTTTTCAACCGGTGTTCCCCAGGACACCCTAATGTTCTACAAAATGTCCCTAAGGGTTTTGCGAGAACAAGTGAGATAAGCTAATGCACTTTTGACTTTCTATTTAATTTCATATACATAATATTAATAAACACGCACAAAATATTCTTGATTATTGTAATATTTACATCATTCAATCTAACCTATTATGTTAATAAAAAATATAACAATCATTGGGAAGATATTTAGTGATATCTGTATGGCACAAGTGTATACACTTTCACTTAGGTATCTCCACTCATTTACTGAAAAAACAGCATAGTATGATGTTAAAAGATACCTACTTAATAGAAACAATTTTACTGTCAAAATGTTTATGTTATTAAGAGGAAAGATCAAAGTATTTTTTTAAAATTTTTAATCTCTTCTAACATGTTCGAAATTTTAGTTGAAGAATTCATCGTATGAATAAAAACTTCCTGATGAAATATTATAAACGAAAAGTATGAATTTGATTTAGCATTATCAAAAAATTTGAGAAAGAAGTAATAATTTTTCTTAAAACACTTATTCAAAAATATATACTTTGATATCAACCACATGAACTACGATAAAAAGAAAATGTAAAAAATTTGATATAAATGTTGTTTTTACGCCAGGGTTCCTTGAGACGTGTAATTTATTTTAAGGGTAACACAAGGATAAAAAGATTGAGAAACATTGGTGTAGAGAATCCTAAGACTTTGGTATGACAATATTGTTGCTGTCACTACTTCTAGCCCACTAAAATCAGTAATAATAAAAAAAACTTTCAAATATAATTGGCAAACAAACATTTTCCTTTTTAAAATAAAAAGAAATATATTCTCACAAACATTATAATTATTTTGAAACAGGTGTTGTGGTACAGTGGATATCGGCTCAGAACGAAAAACCGGGGAGCCGAGTTCAAGTTCCAGCTGAATCCATTGTATTCACTTACGCGCAAATACCCTTGGGAAAGGTATTAATCAGTCTCTTCCTTCCAGTTATGGGTTAAATAGCAGGACAGATTGGGTTCTATAGCCTTGGTCGGCAACCAGTCTACCGCAGAAAGCAATGGCAACCTTTTGCGGGATAATCTTCTACCCAGTCAGTCATGTCTCTTTCGAGACATGATCGCCCAAGCGTGTATCACGTATGGCACTTAACTGACTGAATGTGTTTGAGGTGTGTGTGTGTGCAAAGATGGAAATAAACACCAGGACATCAAATAACAAAAAATGTTTTTTAAATCAGAGGATCCATGCATTCTTCCGGGTTTATAAATTAGTCCTTTGAAAATAAATATTTAACATTTCTCAACCAACTGCTTGTGTTCTCACCAACAGTAAAACAAAAAACAAAAAATGTTTCATGATTTCTTGGAAGAGTTTATAAGCAAAATCACCAAGTCAGTAAGAAACAAGGAATAACAACACTGCACAACAACAGCTTCAAAAGAGATTCCCTTGCTCAGTCACCCATCTTCCTTATGAAGCTAAGTGACACTTACACTTTTCATTGCCAATCTACATGACACACTTTCCTCCTCACTTTCTCTTATGCTTCTTTACTCACACATGCGTGCAATAAAAAAGCACATTTCTTTTCATCTTAACAGTTGAGTACAAAAAACTTTGACATTCATATGTACTGAGAAAAACTTACTTGTAAAAATATGAAAAATAAAAATATTTTATATTTAGAAACCTTTTGCCTTTTTCCTTGTTGTGGGTTGATTAAAATCTGCAACACGTGTAGGAGGGCTTGACTAAGGGAGGTAATTCACTTCTGCTACATGCTATTTATTCATTTTATTGTTTGTGGTTTTTGGTTTCCACAATATCATTTGCAGATTGTATTGGTATCATCAAAACTATTTGTGTTGGCACTTGTCTTAGTTATCTCCCTTTAACTCAACTCTAAGATTTTTGTTCATCATTTGTTACCAGGTATTGAACTCACAACTCTCTGGATTAAGTCACTGGATCCAACTAACGCTTTTATCCACTGGGCCATGTATCTTTGAGAACATCAGTGTATGAATTTTTGAAACTTATATAAGAGTCTCATTATTCGTTTTTTACCAGAGCTTATATTACGATCTAGGGGTTTGTCATTGGTTTTCTCTAGCGCTGCGTATTATTGATCCCCATATTGTATACATTTTTATGATTGGTCGGCTTAGATTTTAATGGACTAGCATATGCACTGATTCCTTAAGTTTTCGTATTTTCTAAGTGGTGTTCTCTATATTTCAACTTCATCCCACAATGGGTGGTGATCTAATTTTTTCTCCTTTATATAGGGTCAGCTACACCTGATTTTACTATTTCCCTTCATGTTATGGTTTTGCAGTGTTCTTGTAGCTTTATTTTAAGGGCCGGTTTCTTCTTTATGTTTTTTACCACAGCTGCATGGGATGGTATACACACAGTTCTTAGTCATGTTTTCCTATAATGGAGGTCTTACTCACGAGAGAAATCTGCAAAGTATAGAACCACTTTTGAAGGTCCTCCTGATGTTATACGAGCCACAGATCTTTCATATTCTTTCCGATAATCCCTTCACAAATCATAGCTGTTTTCAGAGTGTCATTATTCTTTTGCACCCTTCCATCTGCGTTTGTTGGAGCTGCTGTCATGTACCCAGGTAGTTGTTATGTTGTAGGGTACTGCTTATACTCACCATTTCTTGTACATCTGTCTCTGGGTTAAAAAATATGACTTTTGCTGGATGTTATAAGCAGTAGGTGATCCCTTTCTTTATACTGTATAGATAATGGGAGTTGAAGCTGAGGTATTGTCTTATGAATGTTGGCTTGCGATATACAAATGTCTTGAACCAATGTGTTATATATTGACAAACAACAAACACGCATATATATAAAAATATGAAGTTATATTTTTATTAATGACGATGAACCGTGTAGAATAGGGAACAGAGAATTGAGAGAGCGCGCTTCTAATGGGTTGACGGGAGTGTAGTCTTATCTGTTGTGTCTCTCTTCACCGGCCGATCTCTGTTGCTCCTCTACTACTGGCGAATCCGTGAGCCGAGGTCTTTTTATAATCTTCCAGAACCGGGACTTTTTCTTCCAGTTTTGCCTCGCCCACGCACGCCCACGTAATTCCCAGAGACACCTGTTCTGTTTGCCTCTGTAGTTATTTCCGCTGCTGCCGGAAATAAGGTCAAACGACATCCGTTCCTTTCAACGACCGGAAACACCCTCGCTTGCATCAGCCTTCCTCGGGTGGGGCCAGATTGTTATATTACACAATGCTCTGTTTGAGATATTAGTATTAGGAATGCTAGTTTGTTCTTTTCTTTCTCCACTGGAAACTGTATCAATCGTATTGAGTTCACATGGTCTAGTAGACCTTTTCCTGGGGTGGCCAGCGTATGAAGGTGTCATCTACATATCCCAGCCATAGAGTTGACTTTAGTGATGTGGATTCTAATGCCTTTTTTTTTTTAAGTATTAGAGGTCTTACAGTGAAAGGTATCTGCGAAGTGTTAAACCACTTTTGAAGGTCGTCCTGATGTTATATGGACCACAGGTCATTTGTATTTTTTCTGATAATCCCTTTAGGCAGAATGAGGGTGTTTTCTGACTGTTGTTATTTTCTTCCAGATTTCTATCCAATTGTTAGAGCTGCTGTTATGTCCCCAGAGTTGTTGTTATGTTGTAGGGTACTGCTTATATTTACCATTTCTTGTTCATATGTCTCTAGGTTACCACTTATGACTTTTGCTTGATGTTATAAACAGCAGATGATCCCTTTCTTTTTACAAATGTCTTGAACCAATGTTCTGTTTGAGATATTAGTATTAGGAATGTTAATTTGTTGTTTTCTTTCTCTACTGTAAACTGTATCAATCATATTGAGTTCACATGGTCCAGTTACTACTGGACCTTTTCCTGGGGTGGCCAGAGTATGAAGGTGTCATCTACATATCCCAGCCTTACAGTTGGCATTAGTGATGCAGATTCTAATACCATTTTTTAAGTATTCTGTATATTAGTCATTGCTGGTGAGAGGGTTGAGTTAGATAAAGATAACTAAGACATCCAGAAGTGGCATGACTCATGGAACGAGAACAATTCAGATTTCAGTGTTGTATTTTCCATTCTCTGTTATTGTTTTGAAAATAATAAGAATAATAATAAAATTCAAAAGTCTTAGATAAAGGATGCTCAATCAGTAATTAGATATGTTTCCTAGATATATTAAATTTTTCTGCTTGGTTGATTTTGGTATCTCTGTATTTGTAATTTGCATTTTCAGTGTCTCAGTATTTGCATTTTGGTGTTACTGTATTTGTAATTTTATATTTTCATGTATGGTCATCAGACCATACAAGAACTATAATCTTGTTCTACATATCCACAAAACTACATCCATCATCAAGGCCTCTGACTGGGAGGTTTTGAGGAGAATGGAACCACCTCTTAATTGCTTTTGTTCCCAAGTTCAACCTTACCTTGGATGGTAGCAACTGTTAGGGTCCCAGCTATGGGTAAATAGTGTACCCCCAAACAACAACAAAATACTATAAAAATATAAAAATACATTTTCATAGTAAAATGACTAATAATATATTTTTAAGCAAACTGACCGACAACAAATACATTTTATAGTAGAATTACCAACAATACATTTTATAGCAAAATGACCAACAATACATTTTATCTTTAGTTGAAGGAATACAATTGTGTTCAAAATATATTTAGTCGAAACCATAAAATTGTTCAAAATATTTAGATTTCAGCATTAAATACTCCATTAAGGTTGATATACTACAAAACAAAATCAACTAATTAATATGAAAGAAATCTTTCATGACATTAATCCATCCAATATCTGGAAATTCCTTAAAGAAATCAAACTGTATTCAAAAATATAACTTCAACAAAACGACAACATAAAACACACATATCACCACCTCTAGTAATTCTGTCCACATAAACATGTATATGCATAAAAGTTGAGTATCATCTACCATGTATTCAGCTGTGAAAACAGAATAACATTTTTATTACTTCAAAGCTTCTAAGAAAATTAAATTTCAGCATTAAATGACCTATTTAATGAAATTCTATGAAACTATACCATCAGACACATATCACTGCCTTGAGTAATCATGTCCACACAAAAATGTATATACACAAAAGCTGAGTATCATCTACCATGTATTCAATTGTGAAAGCAGAATTTATTACTTCCAAGCTCCCAAGAAAATTAAATTTTGGCATTAAATGACACATATGTCATTAAACATATCAATCAATCAACCTATCCCCAAACAAAATAAATGTAAATTTGTATTCTAACTTTGCTTGGAGAAATAATTGCAATAGAAAACTATTAAATATCCTACAGTTGGTGAGGTAATATTTAAATAACATGACCCCACAAAAAAAAAAAAAATCGTCCCCATCTTTTTGTTAATGACAAAAACATGAATCTATATTCATGTCTTTTCATTTGCTATGCTCAATCAATTTCAAAACATCAGCAAAATTCTTTAAATAATTTATAGGGGTCAGTCAATTAAGTGCCATATATGATACATGCCTGGCGTTATGTCGCCAAGTGTAAATGAATAACTCAACAACAGAATCAGAATATAAGTTGTATTCCGCGGAAAGACGGTTAGTAAGTACAGAAGTGAATTAGTAGTATTTACAATAGAGAAGATACAATAGTCCAATCCGTCGTAAGACGTGTGTATATGTGATTACTTCCGGTACGCCACCGGAAGTGTGTCTAACTCTCGCACTGACTCTCAAGTGACTCTGTACGAACCCGTACGACTCTCTACAACTCTCCCTGTAGAGAATCCACCATTGCTATATAGCAATGGGAACAGTCCATTATGTAGTCCAATAGGGGAGGCGCCCTAACATCTGGGCAATCAGATTTCAAACAAGACATAACACTAGCAGAAAATTTTCCCACAATAGATTGCCATTACTTTCTGCAGTAGACTAGTTGCCAACCAAGGCTATTCAATCCATAGCTGGAGGAAGAAGAGATGGATTAATAACTTTCCCAAGGGTATTAGCACGTAAGTAAATGCAATGATAGGGGTACAATGATAGTAATTTATAGGATACAAAACTGTATTATGCTTTTAAAGACGAACATTTTAAAATGTATATAGAGGTTGAGAATCCTTTATCCAAAATCCTTGTGAGGACTGGAAATGCTTCAGTTCTCAGATTTTGAAGTACAGATTATTTGCTTTGTATATTCTTCTTTTATATGTCATATCCCTTTAGGATGTAATCGCTCATGGCCCTCCACAACTTCCAGTATCTTTTTACTCAAGCTCATCAACTATGCTTTGCACTCCCCTCTGTCCTTTCTATTAATCTGTCCTATGAGTATCAGATTTTCCAAACCCTCTTTCCTCATTATGTGCCTGAGAAGTTTCAACTGTCTCTTCCTGATGCTGAGTATAAGTTTCCTCTTTGTTTCCATTCAATCCAAAACCTTGTCATATATTTGGTCCATGGTATCCTCAGCGTCTTTCTGTAGAACCACATTTCTCTTGCTTCAAGTCTCGTCTTCATCTTTGAGGAGATTGTCCAGTATTCTCTGCCATACAGGAAGACAGATATCCCGTAACAGTTCAGTACACTTTTCTTTGTTTCTATTGCTTCAAGTCTCGTCTTCATCTTTGAGGAGATTGTCCAGTATTCTCTGCCATACAGGAAGACAGATATCCCGTAACAGTTCAGTACACTTTTCTTTGTTTCTCTTGCTTCAAGTCTCTTCTTCATCTTTGAGGAGATTGTCCAACATTCACTGCTATACAGGAGGACAGATATCATGTAACAGTCCAGTACACTTTTCTTTGTTTCTCTTGCTTCAAGTCTTTTCTTCATCTTTGAGGAGATTATCCATGATGGTAAACTGCATCCGGCAGCAAGTCCTCTGATTGGGAGGTTGTGAGGAGCATGGAACCACCTCTTAATTGCTGTTGTTCTCAGGTCCACCCTGACTTGGAGTGGTAGCACCTGTTAGGGTCCCAGCTATGGGCAAATAGTTAACCCTCCCAAACTGGAGTCAAAACACTATGAAAGTATAAAAATACACTTTTACAGAAATATATACATAAATATAGACTTTTATAGAAAAATATACATTTTTGAAAAAAAAATTATTACAAAAACACATTTTTGAAGGAAAAAATTATTCTCAGCAAAACAATTTTAAATACAAAACTAGAAGACATTTTCAGTTTTCTAAAATAAAAACAAAAAATTTTCATTAAAATCTGACTAAATCAACCTTCTCACTATAACTGAACATTAAAAAAAATACATTAAAACCCCACCTTTTTGTCATTAAATAACCCACAGAGGTGTTGATATGCCATTAAACAAAACTCAAACTCAAATTCATAATCTGACTAAATCAACCTATAGTGAGATATAACTAAACATAAAAAAACAAAGCCTTAAAACCCAACCTTTTTGGCATTAAATAACCCACAGAAGTGTTGATATGCCATTAAACAAACCTAAACTCAAACTCAACCTGTAATGAGAATGAGATGAGGTGGAGATTCAAATCTAACAATTAATTTAAGCCTTTTTTTTAAAAAAAACAATTTATGCATTGGGGATTTCTGAAACTCTTATTTGTAGAAAGTCATGTCAGCACCTGATAAACTTTTGAATTTGGGATCTGTTCATATTTGGGAATTTGGGATAAAATATACTCAACTTGTAATTGAAATGAATTGATGTGGCTGTTTAAATCTAAAAATTAATTTAATTTGTGACAAGTCATGTCAGCACCTGAAAAACATTTTAATTTGGGAGGTTTACAGATTTGGGAATTTTGGATAAAAATACTCAAAACCTGTAATTGAAATGAGATTTGATGGAAATTCAAACCTAACAATTAATGTTTTTTTTAAAATAATTTTTGCAAATGAGCTTTCTGAAATTTTCCATTTGTGGCAAGTCATGTCAACACCTGAAAAACTTTTGAATTTGGGAAGTTTTCAGATTTTAGAGATTCAGATAAAAGAGGCTCAATCTGTAATTAGAATGAAAATTGGATAAAGAATATTCAACCTGTAATTGGAATGAGATAAGGAGGAGATTCAAAATTAATTTAGTTTGTGGCAAGTCATATCAGCACTTAAAAAAACTATCAAATTTTGGAGGTTTTCGGATTTGGGAATTTCAGAGAAAAAATTGTTAGCCTTAAACTGAAATGAGATGAGGTGGATATTCAAGCCTAAAAATTTATTTAATTAGTGGCAAGTCATGTCAGTGTCTAAAAGAAAATTCCCTATCTGGAATTTCAGATAAAGAATACTCAACCTGAATTTACATATAATATCTCTTTCTCTTGGCTTGGCTTCACAAACAAAGATTTATTAATTATGGAGTTGTCCACATTGACTGCCGGCACACTGATAGCTGACTAGGCAAGTCTGGCCACAGCATTTATAGTTCTAGTCTGGTATGGCTGCTCAGGTTTCCTGGTCTTTCCTCCTGTGGTGTTTCTCTTTCAGGTTGGCCCTGCAGGAACATTCAAAGGTGGAGATGGCCTAGTGGACAGCGCTACACCAGGCCTGACAATTAGCAGCAAGTTTCAATCACTGGTAGTGCTCTATGTGGCATGTACTGAGGAACTTCTTGAGGTAGTTTTTATACCTTTTCTTTGGTGCCCTTCTCTACCGGTGGCCAGTGGAGAGTTTGCCATACAGGGCTATCTTGGGCAGGTGATGGTCCCGCATTCTGAAGATGTGTCCTGTCCAGCATAGGTGGAACTTCAGCAACATGGCCTCGATGCTGGTGATTTCCACCTGTTCGAGGACCTCAACATTGGCGATGTAGTCACTCCATAGAATGTTGAGGATGGTGTGGAGACAGCACTGATGAAAGCACTCAAGGAGTCATAGGTGATGGTGGTAGGTTACCCATGACTGAGAGCAGTACAGCAGGGTGGTGAGTACAATGACTATAGACATTAATATTAGTGGCCTTCTTCAGATGCTTGCTGTTCCAGACTCTTTTGTAGAGTCTGCCAAAAGTACTATTTGCCATACAGGGCTATCTTGGGCAGGTGATGGTCCCGCATTCTGAAGATGTGTCCTGTCCAGCATAGGTGGAACTTCAGCAACATGGCCTCGATGCTGGTGATTTCCACCTGTTCGAGGACCTCAACATTGGCGATGTAGTCACTCCATAGAATGTTGAGGATGGTGTGGAGACAACACTGATGAAAGCACTCAAGGAGTCATAGGTGATGGTGGTAGGTTACCCATGACTGAGAGCAGTACAGCAGGGTGGTGAGTACAATGACTATAGACATTAATATTAGTTGCCTTCTTCAGATGCTTGCTGTTCCAGACTCTTTTGTAGAGTCTGCCAAAAGGTACTATTTGCCATACAGGGCTATCTTGGGCAGGTGATGGTCCCGCATTCTGAAGATGTGTCCTGCCCAGCATGAGTGGAACTTCAGCAACATGGCCTCGATGCTGGTGATTTCCACCTGTTCGAGGACCTCAACATTGGCGATGTAGTCACTCCATAGAATGTTGAGGATGGTGTGGAGACAGCACTGATGAAAGCACTCAAGGAGTCATAGGTGATGGTGGTAGGTTACCCATGACTGAGAGCAGTACAGCAGGGTGGTAATTACAATGACTATAGACATTAATATTAGTGGCCTTCTTCAGATGCTTGCTGTTCCAGACTCTTTTGTAGAGTCTGCCAAAAGTACTATTTGCCATACAGGGCTATCTTGGGCAGGTGATGGTCCCGCATTCGGAAGATGTGTCCTGTCCAGCATAGGTGGAACTTCAGCAACATGGCCTCGATGCTGGTGATTTCCACCTGTTCGAAGGACCTCAACATTGGTGATGTAGTCACTCCATAGAATGTTGAGGATGGTGTGGAGACAGCACTGATGAAATCACTCAAGGAGTCATAGGTGATGGTGGTAGGTTACCCATGACTGAGAGCAGTACAGCAGGGTGGTGAGTACAATGACTATAGACATTAATATTAGTGGCCTTCTTCAGATGCTTGCTGTTCCAGACTCTTTTGTAGAGTCTGCCAAAAGTACTATTTGCCATACAGGGCTATCTTGGGCAGGTGATGGTCCCGCATTCGGAAGATGTGTCCTGTCCAGCATAGGTGGAACTTCAGCAACATGGCCTCGATGCTGGTGATTTCCACCTGTTCGAAGGACCTCAACATTGGTGATGTAGTCACTCCATAGAATGTTGAGGATGGTGTGGAGACAGCACTGATGAAAGCACTCAAGGAGTCATAGGTGATGGTGGTAGGTTACCCATGACTGAGAGCAGTACAGCCGGGTGGTGAGTACAATGACTATAGACATTAATATTAGTGGCCTTCTTCAGATGCTTGCTGTCCTAGACTCTTTTGTAGAGTCTGCCAAAAGTATTATTTGCCATACAGAGCTATCTTGGGCAGGTGATGGTCCCACATTCTGAAGATGTGTCCTGTCCAGCATAGGTGGAACTTCAGCAACATGGCCTCGATGCTGGTGATTTCCACCTGTTCGAAGGACCTCAACATTGGTGATGTAGTCACTCCATAGAATGTTGAGGATGGTGTGGAGACAGGACTGATGAAAGCACTCAAGGAGTCATAGGTGATGGTGGTAGGTTACCCATGACTGAGTGCAGTACAGCAGGGTGGTGAGTACAATGACTATAGACATTAATATTAGTGGCCTTCTTCAGATGCTTGCTGTACCAGACTCTTTTGTAGAGTCTGCCAAAAGTACTATTTGCCATACAGGGCTATCTTGGGCAGGTGATGGTCCCACATTCTGAAGATGTGTCCTGCCCAGCATAGGTGGAACTTCAGCAACATGGCCTCGATGCTGGTGATTTCCACCTGTTCGAAGGACCTCAACATTGGTGATGTAGTCACTCCATAGAATGTTGAGGATGGTGTGGAGACAGCACTGATGAAAGCACTCAAGGAGTCATAGGTGATGGTGGTAGGTTACCCATGACTGAGAGCAGTACAGCCGGGTGGTGAGTACAATGACTATAGACATTAATATTAGTGGCCTTCTTCAGATGCTTGCTGTTCCAGACTCTTTTGTAGAGTCTGCCAAAAGTACTATATGCCATACAGTGCTATCTTGGGCAGGTGATGGTCCCGCATTCGGAAGATGTGTCCTGTCCAGCATAGGTGGAACTTCAGCAACATGGCCTCGATGCTGGTGATTTCCACCTGTTCGAAGGACCTCAACATTGGTGATGTAGTCACTCCATAGAATGTTGAGGATGGTGTGGAGACAGCACTGATGAAAGCACTCAAGGAGTCATAGGTGATGGTGGTAGGTTACCCATGACTGAGAGCAGTACAGCAGGGTGGTGAGTACAATGACTATAGACATTAATATTAGTGGCCTTCTTCAGATGCTTGCTGTTCCAGACTCTTTTGTAGAGTCTGCCAAAAGTACTATTTGCCATACAGGGCTATCTTGGGCAGGTGATGGTCCCGCATTCTGAAGATGTGTCCTGCCCAGCATGAGTGGAACTTCAGCAACATGGCCTCGATGCTGGTGATTTCCACCTGTTCGAGGACCTCAACATTGGCGATGTAGTCACTCCATAGAATGTTGAGGATGGTGTGGAGACAGCACTGATGAAAGCACTCAAGGAGTCATAGGTGATGGTGGTAGGTTACCCATGACTGAGAGCAGTACAGCAGGGTGGTGAGTACAATGACTATAGACATTAATATTAGTGGCCTTCTTCAGATGCTTGCTGTCCTAGATTCTTTTGTAGAGTCTGCCAAAAGTATTGTTTGCCATACAGGGCTATCTTGGGCAGGTGATGGTCCCGCATTCGGAAGATGTGTCCTGTCCAGCATAGGTGGAACTTCAGCAACATGGCCTCGATGCTGGTGATTTCCACCTGTTCGAAGGACCTCAACATTGGTGATGTAGTCACTCCATAGAATGTTGAGGATGGTGTGGAGACAGGACTGATGAAAGCACTCAAGGAGTCATAGGTGATGGTGGTAGGTTACCCATGACTGAGAGCAGTACAGCCGGGTGGTGAGTACAATGACTATAGACATTAATATTAGTGGCCTTCTTCAGATGCTTGCTGTTTTAGACTCTTTTGTAGAGTCTGCCAAAAGTATTATTTGCCATACAGGGCTATCTTGGGCAGGTGATGGTCCCGCATTCTGAAGATGTGTCCTGTCCAGCATAGGTGGAACTTCAGCAACATGGCCTCGATACTGGTGATTTCCACCTGTTCGAAGGACCTCAACATTGATGATGTAGTCACTCCATAGAATGTTGAGGATGGTGTGGAGACAGCACTGATGAAAGCACTCAAGGAGTCATAGGTGATGGTGGTAGGTTACCCATGACTGAGAGCAGTACAGCAGGGTGGTGAGTACAATGACTATAGACATTAATATTAGTGGCCTTCTTCAGATGCTTGCTGTCCTAGACTCTTTTGTAGAGTCTGCCAAATGTATTATTTGCCATACAGGGCTATCTTGGGCAGGTGATGGTCCCGCATTCTGAAGATGTGTCCTGTCCAGCATAGGTGGAACTTCAGCAACATAGCCCTGAGAGCAGTACAGCAGGGTGGTGAGTACAATGACTATAGACATGAATATTAGTGGCCTTCTTCAGATGCTTGCTGTCCTAGACTCTTTTGTAGAATCTGCCAAAAGTATTATTTGCCATACAGGGCTATCTTGGGCAGGTGATGGTCCCGCATTCGGAAGATGTGTCCTGTCCAGCATAGGTGGAACTTCAGCAATATGGCGGCGATGCTGGTGATTTCCACCTGTTCGAAGGACCTCAACATTGGTGATGTAGTCACTCCATAGAATGTTGAGGATGGTGTGGAGACAGCACTGATGAAAGCACTCAAGGAGTCATAGGTGATGGTGGTATGTTACCCATGACTGAGATCAGTACAGCCGGGTGGTGAGTACAATGACTATAGACATTAATATTAGTGGCCTTCTTCAGATGCTTGCTGTTCCAGACTCTTTTGTAGAGTCTGCCAAAAGTACTATTTGCCATACAGGGCTATCTTGGGCAGGTGATGGTCCCGCATTCTGAAGATGTGTCCTGTCCAGCATAGGTGGAACTTCAGCAACATGGCCTCGATGCTGGTGATTTCCACCTGTTCGAAGGACCTCAACATTGGTGATGTAGTCACTCCATAGAATGTTGAGGATGGTGTGGAGACAGCACTGATGAAAGCACTCAAGGAGTCATAGGTGATGGTGGTAGGTTACCCATGACTGAGAGCAGTACAGCAGGGTGGTGAGTACAATGACTATAGACATTAATATTAGTGGCCTTCTTCAGATGCTTGCTGTTCCAGACTCTTTTGTAGAGTCTGCCAAAAGTACTATTTGCCATACAGGGCTATCTTGGGCAGGTGATGGTCCCGCATTCGGAAGATGTGTCCTGCCCAGCATAGGTGGAACTTCAGCAACATGGCCTCAATGCTGGTGATTTCTTGGCATCCAATATGATAGTATACCCCAGGTTAGTGAACTGATGAACTGCTTTCAGCTCGGTCTTGCCATTAGTGACATGGGAAGGGTGGTACTCCTATGGGGGTGCAGACTGGTGAAGGATTCCCATCTTCTTCAAGGTGACCTTGAGTTCAAGTAGCTGAGAAAACTCTGCAAAGCAAGATGCTAGATGCTGCAGGTCCCATTCGGTGTGAGTGATAAGGGCAGTGCTGTTGGTAAAGAGGAGGTCACGAAACAGCTGCTCAAGTGTCTTTGTGAGGGCCTGTAGTCAGCAACAGGACACAACCCTGTTTCACGCCGTTCAACCGGCGCTGGTCTTCATGCAGTTGGATGACCATGCTGAGAAACTTTAAGGGGCAGCCGAGGCGCTCCATGATCATACACTGTCCCTTTCTGCTCACTGTGTCAAACGCTTTGGTCAGGTCCACAAATTTTACGTACAGTCCTTTGTTCTGCTCCCAGGATTTCTCTCGGAGCTGCCTGAAAACACCATGTCCATGGTATCCCTGTTGGCTCTGAAGCCACACTGGGTTTCTGGTAGGTGGTCTTCTGCAATGATGGGTACCAATTTGTCCAGGAGTACTCAAGCAAGGAATTTTTCCTGTCATGGAGAGCAGAGTGATCTCCTGGTAGTTGGAGCAATCTGACTTTTCTCCCTTATCTTTGTACAACATGATAATGATGATTGCATCATTGAGATCACTTGGAAGTTTGCCCTGCTTCTAACAACAGAAAAGGTGTTTGTGGAGTTTACTATGTAATGCTTGTTCTCCATCTTTCCAGATCTCTGGTGGAATCGCATTGAGTCCAGCTGCCTTGCTACTCCTCAATTGATCTATCACTTTGGTAATTTCTTCCAGAGAGATCAGTTCATCCAGCTCAGCTTTGACTGGTTGCTGAGGAGTGCAGAGAACTGCTGGGTCCTGGACAACTTGAATTTTATTCCGTATTGAAATGCAGTTAATATATTTGGGTAATAACCCTTTGCAATAGTCAGTCAGTTAAGTGCCATACATGAAACACGCTTGGGCGATCATGTCTTGAAAGAGACATGACTGATTGGGCAGAATATTATCCCGCAGTAGATTGCCATTGCTTTCTGCGGTAGACTGGTTGCCGACCAAGGCTATAGAACCCAATCTGTCCTGTTATTTAACCCATAACTGAAAGGAATAGACGGATTAATACCTTTCCCAAGGGTATTTGCGCGTAAGTGAATGCAATGAATTCGGCTGGAATTGGAACTCGGCTCCCCGATTTCTCGTTCTGAGCTGATATCCACTGCACCACAATGCACATCCCTTTGCAATAGAGGATAGGTAAAATAAAATCTAATCCCAATCTAAACTTATTTATAAATGGAACTTTGTGTGTGTGTGTGTGTATCCGTTACCTATAGACTCCGAAACGGCTGAACCGATTTTCTTAAAAATTTACACAGTTGTACTATAAGCGTCTGCAAGTGTTCTTAGCTAGGTTTTGTCTTGAGGTACCCTCGATAAATATTGAAAATCGATAATGGAAAAAATCGGGTTATAGAAGGAGTGGTCCGATTTTAATCAAATTTGATACACTCATAGACAAAGACATAAGAAATGATATTCAGAAGTTTCAAGGTTGCAGTTCTTACAATAGTGCAGAAAATCGATAATATATATATATAAAAGGTAAGATGCTTGTGTGTGTGTCTGTTTATCTGCCTGTATGTCTTTTATACAAATCCACAATTTTTATCCGATTCTCACCAAACTTCACACAAATATTCTTTAGGCTGAGTCTGAACTCCAGGACCATGGATTAATTTTAAAGCTTTCATTACACCCGAGCAACGCTGGGCTATACTACTAGTCTTTACTATTTAGAAATATAAGTATATTTACATTTCACATGAGATAGTAGTAACAAAGTACATTGGAAGAAAGAAGAAATATCTTGGTTTTCCCTACTCTCCAAGGTTCACTATAGGCATTAGTATATCCATGATAAACAAACACTTCAACATGATGGAAGGAAAGCTTAGAATAACCAAAAGAAATGAATCCCAAAAATAGTTACACATGAAAATATTTCATATAGATTTATATACAACAGAAAAGTACAAAATATATGTCATACTAAGATGAAAAACACACACACACACACATATTGTAATTTTGTTATTACAATGATTTATAAAAGCATTTTATCACTACACAAAAATTTTCATGTTTCAGAACAATACTGTTCTTCTTCAGGTGATATATTAAAATAAATGGTGAAAAATATTTAGAAAATATGAATTCATGGTGACTTCCTCTTTTCCAGTCTTCTCACTTTGTTTTGTTTTTTTTTTCAATTGGAGTAGATAGATCTATCTATCGCCCGGTTCACACTCCAGCCATATCTATTGAACAGGTTAAGAGGCTCATCCCTTGTTCCCTGTTTAGGATGTGGTTTCCGGCTTTCTCTTTTCCAATCTTTTCACTATTACGTAGCCCCCTGCACATCAGCGGCGTTACCGCCTTGCTCGGGGTGATACGATTAAAAAAAAAAAAAAAAAAAAAAAATTTAGAAAATTAAGGAATGGTAGTTGGAAGAAGCTAATATGATTGTAGGTGTGTCAATATTGCTCAATCAAAAATGAGAATTAGGTTGAACTATGAAGTTGAAAATTTGGGTTGTGAAAGGGAATAATGTAGCCTAATGTCAAGGCATGACACTAAATTTGTCTGGGTAAGATACATACTGGGATCATACATTATTTAAATGGGTAGACAATAATTTTTAACAGCAGGTTGAATTTTAGGTTTTATTTTAATTTGATTTTGTACTACTGCATCAATTAAAGGGGCGGGAATATTTAGGTTAGAATTAGAATTAAGTAATTATGGTATGCTAAAGTATACTGAAGTTAAGAAAACCAAATAAGTATTGTGTGGGTCATTTATTTTAGCAAAATATTTTTTAATTTTTAAGTAATATTAGAGCATAAGTTATAAGTGAACAATCTAAATCTAATCTAAACTTATTTATAAATGGAACTTTGTGTGTGTGTCTCTCTGTGTGTGTGTCTCTCTGTGTGTGCGTCTGTGTGTGTGTGTCCCTGTGTGTCTGTGTCTCTGTGTGTGTGTCTCTGTGTGTGTGTGTGTGTATGTGTGTGTGTGCGTTACCTATAGACTCCGAAACAGCTGAACCGATTTTCTTGAAAATTTACACAGTTGTACTATAAGCGTCTGCAAGTGTTCTTAGCTAGGTTTTGTGTCGAGGTACCCCCGATAAATATCAAAAATCGATAATCGAACAAATCAGGTTATAGAAAGAGTGGTCCGATTTTAATCAAATTTGATATACTCATAGACAAAGACATAAGAAATGATATTCAGAAATTTCAAGGTTGCAGTTCTTACAATAGTGCAGAAAATCAATAACATATATATATATAAAAGGCAAGATGTTTGTATGTGTGTCTGTTTATCTGCCTGTATGTCTGTATTTTTTCAGCCCTTTTATTTTAGTTTTTGCTTTGGGTTTGGCTCTAAGTAGGTATAATTGTAGTTCTTAGTCTCAGCCATGATACCATTTACTCAGAGGACTTATTTAGCCTTCAAAATTCAGTTTATGACAAAAAAAACTTGTTTGATATCGATACCAGGAAATCGAAATTTGACTTACATACATTAATTTTTCTTTCAGTCTACGGTTTCACTTTAACTGGAAACAACTATTGGTTTTTAGTCTTTCGTGTCAATGTCCAAAGAGTCTGAGCTCCAGGACCACAGATTTGTTTTAAAGCTTTCATTACACCCGAGCAACGCCGGGCTATACTGCTAGTTGTAAATAATTAAATTTTAGAGTAAAATCTTTTCAATGATTACATAAAGCCATCAATTCTTCTCTATGATTTAGAAGTTCTTTATTTTTAGGAAACCTTATAATCTGCAGCTTTTCATTCATGCACAAAGGGCAAACATCATAGAATGATTTACAGATTCTTGTTTTTACCAGAATTTTCAATTTTACTTTGAGAGTTTTATTTGTATCTTTTAACTGCCAAAAATATACAGAAATGGGTGTTTGGTTTCGGTACGTGTTATTTTTTTAAAGAAGTTAAATGCAAATACCAACTCTGCTTAAAAGTGTTCTTAGTAAATCCAATGTAAACTATTTTAATAATTAGGTTTTCATTTGATGATATAGTACATTGATACACAATAGAATTTGTTTTCCAGTTGGTATTTGTTAGGATTTCGACAACTACATAAATTTGTATTATTGTTATTTTCATTATTTGGATAATTAATGTTACTTTGGTTTACATGCTGATTTAAGACTTTATTATAATTTTTAATAAATTTTCCTAGATTATTTTTACAATGATAACCTAATTTAAGAGTATTTTTATTAAAAATTTCACTTCAAGAATTATTATTAGGGAAATATTTCTTAATTAAATTGAAGAACTTCAGCCCTAACTTAGTGCTAACCATTTGGTTAAAATGGGGGGGTATCAAATGATTTTTTTTCTATTTCTATTTTTCCAGTTATAGTCATACTTTTTTATGTATTTGATATCATGGTTTTTACAGCCACTATTCCGTAGGGCATTATTATAAAAATCTTTATGCTTATAAAATATGACTTCACTAGAAGAGTTTCTACTAATTCTATATTCTGTAGAGGAGGGTACATGTTTGATTATACTTGGTGGGGTGATTAGACTATGAGTTGATGTATAATGGGTATTTGTTAATCATAATCAGAAACTGTCTAACACCCATGACTAGGTTCTCCTTCTTGTGTAGCATGGTGCAGTGTCCTGTTGGCACTCTCTTTACCTAGAGCAGCAATATCTCCTCAAGGCACTTGATAGAGGCCTCCATGTTGAGTCTGTGGACTGTGGAAAGATGAATGAAGGCATATTGCCATCACTAGTGATCACTCCAAACATCTTCGTAATCATCATCCAACTCTTTCCAACTCCTCTGCACTGTCTACAGATTGACAACCAAACACTCTGAAATGTTTGTTTTGGAACTTCCGGCATAGATATTAAGTAGTACAGCATGCAGTTTACAAATTTCTGGCAGAAAAATTGGGACTGATGCTATAAAAAGAAAACTACAACACATATCAATTCCGCATTTAATCTCCTTCAAAGTAGTCACATTCTGAAGCTACACACTTTATCCAGCATCATTTCCATTGATGCAAGTATTCCTAGAACTTCTTCTTGAGAGAGCAAGCAGATGTCTTGGATTTCCTCAACATCTTGAAATCTTGTTTTTTTTTTTCACATGGGAGTTAATCTTCTTGGAAAGTGAAAAAAAGCTGCAAGGGTGAGATCTGGAAAATATGGTGGTTGTCAGACCTGAGAAATAGTGTGCTTGGCCCAAAACTGTTGCACAAGAGGATTTTATCTTGTGACGTCACAGAACCGCATTACAAATTTACAAACTGCGTTTGCTATTTGGTAACTGTTATCGTTGCTTAGCAAAGTTTTATGTCAACACAATATAAAATCGTCTTTGATGGTGGATGTTTTTATGCTAACGTCCTTGTAACCTCCCTGAAGATGGCTCATGTGAGCCAAAAGCTTAGAACAAACTTAATAAAAAAAATATCCAAATGTTGGAGAATTTTTGTCTTTATTTTCACCTGAAATATGTTTAGAACGATGTTTAGAACAGCTCATGATTACATAATATACATTCATTGCCTCTTATATTTAACAATATATGCTTAGAAAAAAAATGTATATATCAGATTAAATAAATTGCAAACACTATGTTTGCTTATTTTTAATAAAATCCGTTCAATACTCACAGATAATCTTTCGCGTATTACAATCAGAAGATGTCAGAAATGAACTGCATTTGCATATTTGAAATAATAAGGATAAGATTGGTAAATAATCTGAGAGGATCCTAGAAATTTGAAGCAGGTAAAAAATGTACAGTAATTTTTAGCAACACAGTTTTCCGGTTACATTTGTTACCATAACTCACACCCCTGAAGATGACCCTGGAAATAGGTTGAAAGTACTTGGGTACCTTAAGAAATGAATGAAAATAACATCTGTCAAAGTCACAGCTCATTTCTGACATCTTTTGATTGTCATACGCAATAGATTATCCGTGAGTATGAATGGATTTTATTAAAAATATGCAAACATAGTGTTTGCAATTTATTTAATCTGACATGTTTAAAAGAAAATTTGCTGCCTAAATATACAAATTATATATATATATATATATATAAAAGCAAATTCTACTTCAGCAGCTTCTAGCTCACATTTCTCGCCTGTGGAATTCTCTTCTGCATACTTGCTTTCTCGACAGCTACAATCTTCAAGAATTCAAATGTAAAGTCAATAGTCATCTCCTATCTCACTAACCTGCATCCTCTCTCTCATGCTTTTTTCTCCATCCACCCCACTCATCAGTATTCTCTTCCTTCGCATACTCTCTTCCTGACACCCTCTGTAGCCTGTCATTCTTTCTCATAACATTCCTCCTATGTAACCCCTTGCACAACAGTGGCAGTAAAATGCCTTGCTTGGGGCCACATGATTACATTAAAAATATATATATATATTTAAAACAGAAATAGGGTTGTTCCAATGAGAGAAATTGGTATAGAATAAAATGTGTGAGAGGCCGTGAACGTTTTGTTTAACGTGTAGATTTATTGTTGTTATTCTTATTTATATTACTTGCTTCTTGTATGATACATTAAGTGTCCATAATGGTATTTGTGACGCTACATGTGTTTCAAGTCTAAGTCACAAGTTTATTCGCCTGAAGAGAGTCAACTTCAGACTCGAAACACATGTAGCATCACAAATACCATTATGGACACTTAATGTATCATACAAAAACCAAGTAATATAAATAATAATAATAACAACAACAAATCTACACTTTAAACAAAACGGTCACGGGTTCTCGCACTTCTAATTATATATATATATTACAGAAATTAACGAAGATTAATGAAACTGGTTATAAACAACCGACAATTTGAAATGATTTGTTTGAACATTATTTTTGATCAATACTTGTATTTAATTAGATATTCTGTTTATAATCAAACAGTATTATATATTTTTCAATAAATTTTTATTTTTAAATATAAAATTTTTTTTTTATATAATCAGGCTGGTAGAAATAAATATATAATACTGTTTGATTATAAACAGAATATCTACTTAAATATGAGTATCGATCAAAAACAATGTTCAAACAAATCATTTCATAGATAGATAGATAGATAGATAGCGGTGGTAAAAATCCAGGATAAAATTGGTAAATAATCCGGGAGAATCCTAGTAATAGCATTTAAATATTAAAACTGATCCAACAGAAAGCTAAATGTAAATTTAAATTTAATTTAATTTACAGAGCAGATATTTATTTATTTATCTGTAAATTCAGATAATATTTTGGGGGGAATAGCTATTTCAACATGTCAGTTCAAGACATGCATTGTCAACCCTGTTTAATCAAAGAATAGGAAAAAATTTTTATGCTGGAAGCAGGGGATAGTAAAGGAAGGGGTGGGGAATGTTGGTTACTAGAAGTTTAACCCAGGAGAATTGTAGTAGTAAATTTCCTTTTAGTAGTGGAAGGTATATAGCTTGACCATTGGGTTACTAGTGGTAGGTAAGAGGAAAAAGGTTACTGATTCACCAAATTTTAAAATCTAGTTTATGTAAAAGACAAATTCTATTGTGAATAAAGGGAAGAAAGAGTTAATTACTGAAATTTCAATTTATTCCGGTGATGACACATACTAATGATTTCTTTACATTTATTCAGAAGTACATCCTGATATTGAAACTTCAAAATCTTCATTTTTTTCTGTTAAACTGAAAATAGATTACATCCATCATCTAAGCTAGTAGGAGTACGTGCTGTGCATCTCAGCTTCCACTTTATGTGTGGATTTAGGTCATTCTCTTTCAATTCCCAGTATTTTGGGGAGAAGGCTGCAGATATTTCTGTTTCTATATATCTTTTTTTCTAAGGGTCACATTTTTAGATTAAAAAGTTGCTCTCACCTTTATGTGATAAAAAGTACATTTAAAATTCTTTTAAAAAAAAGGGAGAGAGTTAAAGGGAGATAACCATGGCTTCAAATCAGAACATTATCATTGATAATTCTCTCCTTAAATTTGCGGACCATAGTTACTATATTCTTAATATTTAATATAATGCAAAAATATCACAATGATAATATCAGTCAATAATTATTTATAACTATTTATACTTGAACTCATGCATGCAATTACAAATAATCCATAATAATATTTTAAATTTTGAAATCATGTTTATTTTTGGCATATGAATTTTTTAAAACAGTTTCAAAATCTTTGATTGTCTTTCAATCATCCCACCTCACCTGCTATCCTCTTCTACTGCTCTAATAAGGTACACCACTACCTTAGGATGTTGGTAAATTTGTCCAGTAAAAAGGGAGATAATCTGCATCACCACAGTAAAAAAAAAAAAAAAAAATGTAAATAACAAAAAAAATATTCTGTAATGATTTTATCAATGATAAAAGGTGTTTCATTGCACACATCAATATTTCTTTTAAATATTTATGGGCTCCTGGAAAATTTATCACACAAGAAATTTTAGCAAACTCGAAGTGAGTCCAGGTAAAAATAAAAAAACCCAATACATGAAATATAGAACAAACGACAATGTATGTGTTAACAAAAACAAATTTGACAAGCGGAAAAACATGAAACTATTTATAACAACAATGTGCTTGTTTGTACTTTTGTAACAAGCGTGTGGGAGAGAGTGCAAGAGTCAACAGAAAAAAATCATGAAAAAGAATATGCCCCAGTGATAGGAACTTTTTACCCACATACAACTACACATCTAAAGGCCAGCATTGGTAAACTGTAAAAGAAACTAGAGAGGGAAATGCATGCTTTTTTAATAGCTTAAGGGGCACCCCCACTAGTGATGTTGTAGCAAAGTCAAGTAAAATAATTGTTTAAAGAAATTGTTCACAAAGATAAAAAATAATAACAAAAATACCCCCCAAGTAAAATAATAAAAAAAATCCACATAATAGTTGAATTATGAGTCATGTGGCTTATTTATTAATAAAATTATTTTGCACCAATTCTAAAAAATTAAATTTTTAAGTTGTCTCCAGAATGAAAATTTAATAATTAAAATTTTTAATTATTTAAAATTTTCATTCTGGAGACAACTTAAAAATTTTATTTATCGACACGTTGGAATATTTTAATCGACATGGAGATATAATGTATCGTGTATTTATAAAGAAATATGTATGACATAAGCGTTAATGAGTAATGATTTTCTTTGATTAGCAAAGAATTGGAACAATCTGCTTTTTCACCTTCTACTAGGCAATAGGCATGCCATTACGAGAGCTCTTCTTTTAGTGAGATAATTATGTTGCAAACCGGTGTCAACTCAAGAAATAAGTAAACAATACCCGTTGGTCGATATAATCAGGCTTAAAATAAAAAGGGTAAGTTGAATTTGAAAAAAACAAAAAACAATACTACAGTATATTATACATATATTTTATATTTATAATTATTTTTTATTTTCTTTCCATCTAAAATATGACTTCTAAATTATTTTTTAAATTCAAATATGAACGGTTTTTCCCTACAAAATATCAGTTGCGTCCGGAAAAATAATTTTTGTTTGCTGTTCCTTACCTTCTACTTTTCTAATAATTCCGATGTTAAACGTCTTTTTTCTTTCCTCCAAAATGTCTTTAAAGTTTGTTTCTTAGTTAATTACCACGCTTAAAACTAAAGTCAACATGTGCATTAAATATACACGATCTTTGTACCTTTTATTCTTAATTTTTCAGCACTTTTATTATTACACTGAAGAATGAAGATTATTTTAAATAAATAATAAATGAAGAGATGTAATCTTCCAAAAGCAAAAAAAGGGTATCGCCTAAAGCATGCACACAAACCTAAAACTTGATGAAAATTAATGTTCTCTCTGAATTTAAGTTGATAACTAACTTCAATAAAAAAAAAAAAAAGCAATTTGACGATTTCTTTTTAAAAGAAATAAAATTGAAAAATTATCTGTATGTAGAAATATGTGATCAGTATTTTTATCAGTTACATTTTTATAAATAATTCTTTCAACCATGGCATTCAAAAACTTTCAAATTATTACAATTGCATTGATCCAATAAAAAAAGTAATGAAACAATTTCTAATCCAATGTGTCTAAAAATAGCATAATTTACACAAAATTATTCAAGTTCTTAAAAGAAACATGAATAAAAAAATATTTTCTTGCTGATTAAAAAGTAAAATGTTTTTATGAGGTATTTAAAACGATCAGCAACCTAATCATCCCACTTTTATCCACTTGCCTGTAATACTTCTCCCTCGGGAGGTAACTATTGTTGATCTCTGGCGTTTGAAGCGCCCCCCCCCCCCCCAAACCACCACCACCACCACCAAAGAAGAAGTGCTGTGCTACCGTAAGTTGGACTGTTTGTGGCCTGAGTGGAAATCTAAAACTCGGCTTTGTGCTACGTTTCGCTTGACTGGGCGTTCGGAAAAATATTCACTTCCGGGTTCAATAAGAGGGGGTCGACGTCCGACCCCTTCCCGACAAAACTTCTTACACGGAGACTAGAGTTAATTCCTGGTGTCTTTTGGCAAAATGATAAGGACTTTACAATTTAGTGCTTTTAGTCTTAAGATTCACAAAATAAACTTGGCCTTGTGCCATATTCTCTTTGAGTGCACAGACTTATTTAGTTAAGTTTCTCAATGAGATAAATCAAACATTTGAAAATGCTTACTATGTTAGACCCTATTTAAAGACTATGTTTTGCGTTCACTACATACATGCTTAGCTGCACGTTTCATTAGCTATTTAACAAAGAATATACATTTTTTAATGACAACTGAAATCATGTGCATTGTTGATAATAGCTTTGATAATAGCCTTTTGAAGAAAGGATAATAGATGGATGGGAATCAAAGAGAAAGAAAATGGCAATTGACATTGCATTTTAAATAATTTATACCTTGCTACTAAAGAGAATTTCCAACCTTCTCACACGGAGAAAGACAAGAGTTAATTCCTGGCGCCTTTTGGCAAAATGTTGAGGACTTTACCATTTAAGCATTTTAGTTCCATGTGAGATCCCCAAAATAAACTCAGCCTTGTGCCATATTCTCTTTGAGTGCACATATTTATTCAGTTAAGTTTTTCAATGAAATAAATCAAACATTTGAAAATGCTTACTATGTTAGAACCTTAAAGACTGTTTTGCATTCGCTGCATCCACTGTTAGCTGCATGTTTAATTAGCGATTTAACAAAGAATATGCATCTTTTTAATGGCAACTAAAATGATGTGCATTGTTGATAATAGCTTTTATTTTTGTTGTAGTTTCACTGCTGTAAATCAACACATGCATTTTCCTTCTATCAAAGAAACGTTTTTAAAATGTATTCAGATATCTTTTATTTTTATAATCATTTCACCCCAAGCATGGCAGGGTTGCTACTAATATGCAATGGGTTACAGTGAGAGAAAAAACAAGGTACAGTGGATGTGGAAAAAAGGATAAGAGATGGATGAGAATCAAGGAGGTAGAAGCTAGCAATTGACATTGCATTTAAACTGTATTTTAAATTATCTATGTCTTGCTACCAAAGAAAATTTTGCCAAATACTTCATTGGTATTGTTGGTATTTCCTATAAAAGCCTTACTTGTGTTGGAAAGTATGACAGACATTAAGCTAATCAATGTTAGTGTTGAATTATTTACTTTCTCATATATATATATATATATATAGAGAGAGAGAGAGAGAGTGAACTCTTCTGTTGATTTCAACATATGAAAACGCAAGAGTTTAGTTTAGAACTGAACTACAAGACATCTGCACAGATGACTTGATTATAATGACAAAGCCTTGTATAGAACCAGTCACCTATTCTGGAAGATCTTGTACAGAGGGTGGCACGAATTATCGGGACAACCCTACTATGTTTGAATCATGAATTTTCCTTTTCCTAGACTGGCTGCTGCACAAGGCTAGAGATCCCAGACTGCTCTCCTTTTTAATCCATAGCTGAAGGGAGAGGGATTAATGCCTTAGACTATCCACGCCTATATATATTCATAGAGGTAATGATGTTGAACAGCTTAGTCACTAAGCATTGATGTTCAATGGGTGCCCTGAAATATGGCCATGTGCCAGACTAAGTTCAGTTCAGTAAATAATCCAGGTATCATCTCCCATAAAGTGAATAGTTAAAAAAAGAATAAGAGATTAGCTATTTAACAAAGAATACATATTTTGTAACAACAACAAATCATGTGCATTGTTGATAATAGCTTTGATAATAGCCTTTTGAAGAAAGGATAATAGATGGATGGGAATCAAGGAGAGAGAAGATGGCAATTGACATTGCATTTAAACTCCATTTTAAATAATCCATGCCTTGCTACCAAAGAGACTTTTGCTAAATGCTTTATTGGTATTGTTAATATTTCTTTTTAAAAGCCTTACTTGTGTTGGGAAGTATGACAGACATTAAGCTAATCATTGTTTTTGTTGAATTATTTACTTTCTCATATATACGTAGAGTGAATTTCAACGTATGTAGATGCAAGAGTTCAGTTTAGAACTGAACTAGAAGACTGTACCCGCAAAGATGATGTGATTGTAATGACGATGCCTTGTGTAGAACCAGTTATGTTTTTTTTTTAAGTGATAACAGAGAAATGGTGCACAGTGTTCTATAAAGTTTCCAAACAGCTCTCTGTCATCAGGTTTGAACTCTTTCCTTCTCGTAGGCTGGCTGCCACCCAAGGCAAGAGATCTAAGTATGTATTTCTATTTATCCCATAACTGGAGGGAAAAGGATTCATGCTTTTTTTTTTCAAGGGTGTGAACAAAACAGATTCAAATGGAATTTGAACTTAAAACTCCAATTTCACTTTTTATTCCAAAAACTTTCACTATCCGAAAATGCACACGCATGTATTTTTTACTGCTTCATATGTTATTTTTAGTAGATGCCTGTATATATTATAAATTATATTTTAGAACATGTACAAAATTTTTTTATATATCCACTACAAATAGTACATTTGTTTTGACATTGAAACTTTAATGTCTCATCAGGCGGTGTGGATAGGAATGGAAAGCCTCTTTTCTTATATTTGGTCAGTTGTGTGTGGAATGTTGGTGGGGGTTAGTGATAAGGGAACAGAATTTTGTATTTTGTACAGAATACAAAAATATTCTGTACAAAATAAGCATCCCACCCCTTACCTGCTCTTCTAAGAAATCCAAAGGATATAGTCTAGTCACAAGATAATAAAAACTTACATTCTAGCTGCTAATGTTAAATCTGTCTAAAAATTCAAAGACACTCATTAATCAACCATATTCACTACCCGCACCACTTTCTTCAAAATTCTAACGGTCAATCCACAAGACTTGTTCCCCACCAACATCCCACACACAACTGACCAAATATAAGAAAAGAGGCTTTCCATTTCTGTCCACACTGCCTGATGAGACATTGAAGTTTCAATGTCGAAACAAATGTACTATTTGTAGTGGATATATATAAAAAAGAATTCTGTACATGTTCTAAAATATAATTTATAATAAATATTCACAGCTCTATATATTATATATCAAGCGCTGTTTTAAATTAATGTTTTGGACGTTGTAAAAATTTTTTCTTCGTTCTGTATTCACTCGGAGATATATATATATATATGCTTCTTTTATTATAAACAGTATTTTGTTTTCTGGTTTTCATAATTGAGAAGGCTTAATGAAAACGAAAATGTGCTTTCCAGCAGGGAAAATCAAAATAATTCGGTATGTTTAAAGGAAAAATAGAACCTTGCTTTACTGTGAAAGCATACTAGATCAGATGATAATTTCTCCAGTAAAACCGGACATTCGTTCAATTCCTACTGAAGGGCACATTTTTTTTTTTTTACATTTTCTAAAGTACAAGGGCCAGTAAACAAAATAAAATACTGCTTAAAATAAACAGAGAGTCTACTCAAATATGGGCATCAACTAAAAACAATGTTTGAAGCAATTAAAATATGTCAGATTAAAAAATAAAATCTATTAATTTTTATAAATTGCTTTGTATATATTTTGGATGCAAAAGTGAGCAAATATCTTTCAGGAAAATTTAAATAAGTTAGTGTTCTTTAAAGGCAAAATAGAACCATGGCACTCTCTATAGCTTAGCAGTAAAAGCTGACTGTATCAGACAGTAGTTCCTCCTGCAACAGATTCAAATTTT